>PVIU01001211.1:54916-180548 GCA_004026605.1 Ondatra zibethicus | reverse complement strand
AGAATACAAGAGATGGAAGAGAGAATCTCAAACGCTGAAGATACAATAGAGGAAACAGACGCATCAGTCAAAGAAAACATTAAATCTAACACAAAATATCCAAGAAATATGGGACACCATGAAAAGACCAAACCTAAATAATAGGTATAGAAGAAGTTCAACTCAAAAGCACAGAAAATATATTTAACAAAATCATAGAAGAAAACTTTCCCAACCTAAAGAAAGATATGCCTATGAAGATACAAGAAGATTACAGGACACCAAACAGACTAGATAAAAAAAAGTTTCCTTATCACATAATAATCAAAACACTTAACATACAGAATAGAGAAAGAATATTAAGAGCTGCAAAGGAAAAAGGCCAAGTAACATATAAAGGCAGACCTATCAGAATTACACCTGACTTCTCATTGGAGACAATGAAAGTCAGAAGGTCGTGGTCAAGTGTTATGCAGACATTAAGAGACCACGGTGCCAGCCCAGACTACTATACCCAGCAAAACTTTCAATCACCATAGAAGGGCAAGACAAGATATTTCATGACAAAACCAGGTTTAACCAATACATAGCCACAAACCCAGCCCTATACAAAATATTAGAAGGAAAACTCTAACCCAAGTAAATTGGCTACACCAACAAAAACACAGACAATTGCTGGTCTCATAGCAGCAAATCCCAAAGAAGGGAAAAACAAACAACATAAACAACGAAAACTAAATTAACAGGAGGTAGCAATCACTGGTCATTAATATCCATTAATATAAATGGACTAAACTCACTTATAAAAGACACAGGCTAACAGATTGGATACAAAACCAGAATCCATCCCTCTTCTGCATACAAGAAACACACCTCAACCTCAAAGACAGACATCGACTCAGAGTAAAAGGTTGGGAAAAAATTTTCTAATCAAATGAACCTAAGAAACAAGCTGGTGTAGCTATCCTAATATCTAAAAAATAGACTTCAAACTGAAATCAATCAAAAGAGACAAAGAAGGACATTTCATATTAGTCACAGAAAAAATCCATTAAGAGGAAATCTCAATACGGAACATCTATGCCCCAAATGCAAGGGCACCCTCATATGTAAAAGAAACACTTCTAAAACTTAAATCATACATTAAACCCAATACACTAATAGTGGGAGACTTCAACACTCCACTGGACAGGTCAGTCAGATAAAAAATTAACAGAGAAATAAGGGAACTAACAGATGTTATGACTCAAATGGACTTAACAGAAATCTATAGAATATTCCATTCAAACACAAAAGAATATACCTTCTTCTCAGCACCTCTTGGAACCTTCTCAAAAAATTGATTACATACTTGGCAACAAAACAAACCTCAACAAATACAAAAAAATTGGAATAACCCCATGTATCTTATCAGATCACCATGGCTTAAAACTAGACGTCAACAGCAATACTAATTTCAAAAAGCCCACAAACACATGGAAATTAAACAATGCTCACCTGAATCATCAATAAGTCAAGGAAGAAATAAAGGGAGAAATTAAAGACTTCCTAAAATTCAATGAAAATGACCACACAATATACCCAAATTTATGGGGCATAATAAAAGCAGTGTCAAGAGGGAAGTTCATAGCACTAAATGCCTACATAAAGAAGCTGGAAAAATCTCATGCTAGTGAATTAACAGAACATTTGAAAACTTTAGAACAAAAAGAAGCAGACTCACCAAAGAGATCTAGAGGCAGGAAATAATCAAATTGAGAGCTGAAATCAACAAAATAGAAACAAAGAAAAAATACAAAGAATCAATGAGACAAAGAGTTGGTTCTTCGAGAAAATCAACAAAATAGACAAACCTTTATCCAAACTAACCAAAAGGCAGAGAGAGAATATCCAAATTAACAAAATCAGAAATGAAAAGGGGAATATAACAACAGACACGGAGGAAATACAGAGAATCATCAGGTCATATTTTGAAAACCTGTATTCCAAAAAATTGAAAACCTTAAAGGAAATGGACAACTTCCTGGATAAATATCACTTACCAAAATTAAATCAAGACCAGATAAGCAAATTAAACAGACCTATAACTGCTGAAGAAATAGAAACACTCATCAAAAGTCTCCCAACCAAAAAAAAAAGCCCAGGATCAGATGGTTTCAGCTCAGAATTCTACAAGATTTTCAAAGAAGAACTAATGCTAATATGCCTCAAATTGTTCCACACAATAGAAACAGAAGGAACATTGCCAAACTTTTTTTAAATAGATTTATTTATTTATTATATATATAACATTCTGCCTCTATGTATGTCCGCATGCCGGGAGAGGGCGCCAGATCTCATTACAGATGGTTGTGAGCCACCATGTGGTTGCTGGGAATCGACCTCAGGACCTCTGGAAGAGCAGCCAGTACTCTTAACCACTGAGCCATCTTTCCAGCCCGCCAAACTCTTTTTACAAGGCTACAATTACCCTGATACCCAAACCAGAAAGACAATACTAAGAGACTTACAGACCAATCTCACTCATGAATATTGATGCAAAAATACTAAATAAAATACTAGCAAATCAAATCCAAGAACACATCAGAACCATCATCCACCATGATCAAGTAAGCTTCATCCCAGAGATGCAGGGATGGTTCAACATACAAAAATCTGTCAACATAATCCACCATATAAACAAGCTGAAAAATAAAAATCACATGATCATCTCATTAGAGGACAAAAAAAGCTTTTGACAAAATACAACATCCCTTCATGATAAAGGCCTTGGAGAGAGCAGGGATACAAGGAACATACCTAAACATAATAAAGACAATATATAGCAATCCAACAGCCAACATCAAACTAAATGGAGAGGAACTCCCAGCGATCCCACTGAAATCAGGAACAAGAGAACGTTTTCCACTCTCTCCATATCTATTCAACATAGTTCTTGAGGTCCTAGCTACAGCAATAAGACACCAAAGGGAGATCAAGGGGATCCAAATCGGAATAGAAGAAGTCAAAGTCTCACTATTTGTTGATAATTTAATAGTTTACATAAGCGACCCCAAAAATTCTACCAAGGAACTTCTACAACTCATAAACACTTTCAGTAATATAGCAGAATACAAGATTAACTCGAAAAAACCAGTAGCCCTCCTGTACACAGATGATAAATTGGCTGAGAAAGAAATCAGAGAAACATCACCCTTCACAATAGCCACAAATAGCATAAAATATCTCGGAGTAACTCTAACCAAATAAGTGGAAGACTTGTATGACAAGAACTTTAACTCTTTAAAGAAAGAAATCGAAGAAGACACCAGAAAGTGGGACGATCTCCCATGCTCTTTGGTAGGTAGAATTAACATAGTAAAAATGGCAATCTTATCAAAAGCAATCTACAGATTCAATGCAATATCCATCAAAATCCCAGCAAAATTCTTCACAGATCTCAAAAGAATGGTACTCAACCTCATATGGAAAAGCAAAAAGCCCTGTACAATAAAAGAACTTCTGGCGGCATTACAATCCCTGCCTTCAAACTCTACTACAGAACTACAGTACTGAAAACAGCCTGGTATTGGCATAAGAACAGACAGGAGGACCGATGGAACTGAATCAAAGACCTGATATTAATCCACACACCTCGGAACACCTGATTTTTGACAAAGAAGCAAAAAATATCAAATGGAAAAAAGAAAGCATATTTAACAAATGGTGCTGGCATAACTGGATATCAACATGTAGAAGAATGAAAATAGATCCCTATCTATCACCATGTACAAAACTCACGTCCAAATGGATCAAAGACCTCAACATAAAACCAGCCACACTGAATCTCATAGAAGAGAAAGTGAGAAGTACACTTGAATGCATTGGCACAGGGAACCACTTCCTCAATATAACCCCAGTAGTGCAGACACTGAGAGCAACAATTAATAAATGGGATCTCCTGAAACTGAAAAGCTTCTGTAAAGCAAAGGACATGGTCAATAAGACAAAACGACAGCCTACAGAATAGGAAAAGATCTTCACCAACCCCACATCAGACAGAGGTCTGATCTCCAAAATATACAAAGAACTCAAGAAATTGGTCATCAAAAGAACAAATAATCCGATTAAAAAATGCAGTACAGACCTAAACAGAGAACTCTCAACAGAGAAATCTAAAATGGCTGAAGGACATTTAAGGAAATGTTCAACATCCTTAGTCATCAGAGAAATGCAAATCAAATCTAAGATTCCATCTTTTTTTTAAAAGATTTTAATTTATTATGCATGCAGAGTTATGCCTGCATGTATGCCTGCAGGCCAGAAGAGGGCACCAGATCTCATGACAGGTGGTTGGGAATGACCATGTGGGTGCTGGGACTTGAACTCAGGGCCTCTGGAAGAGCAGCCAATGCTCTTAACCACTGAGCCATCTCTCCAGCCCCCGAGATTCCATCTTATACCTGTAAGAATGGTCAAGATCAAAAACACAGATGACAACTTATGCTGGAGTGGTGTGGGAGAATTGTCTGTATTCTGTCAATCATGATTTAAATAAACGCTGATTGGCCACTAGCCAGGATGTATAGGTGGGACAACCAGACAGGAAGTAGAGGCGGAGCAAGGAGAATAGAATTCTGGGAAGCAGGAAGCTCTCTCAGCAGTTCTGCTAAGACCATAGAAGAAGCAGGATATGACCTGTCCCGCTGAAAAAGGTACTGAGCCATGTGGCTAACATAGATAAGGATAATGGGTTAATATATGCTACAAGAGCTAATAAGAAGCCTGAGCTAATGGGCCAATCAGTTTATAATTAATGCAGACTCTTTGTGTGATTTTCATTGGGATTTGCCCGGCTATGGGAACTGGACAGGACAGAAAACCCTGACAAGCCAGCCCTCATTTTACACTGGAGAGGTTGTGGGGTAAAGGGAACACTCCTGCATTGCTGGTGGGAGTGCAAGCTGGTACAGCCCCTTTGGATGTCAGTGTGGCAATTTTTCAGAAAATTAGGAAATACCTTCCTCAAGACCCAGTAATACCACTTTGGGTATATATCCAAAGGATGCTCAATCGTGCAACAGGACATGTGCTCAACTATGTTCATAGCAGCTTTGTTTGTCATAGCCAGAAACTGGAAACAACCTAGATGTTCTTCGATGGAAGAATGGATAAGGAAAATGTGGTACATTTACACAATGGAGTACTACACAGCAGAAAACAATAATGATATCTTGAATTTTGCAGGCAAATGGATGGAGCTAGAAAACATTATTTTGAGTGAGGTAATTCAGACCCAGAAAACAATTATCACATGTACTCACTCATAAGTGGTTTTTAAACATAAAGCAAAGAAAACCAGTCTACAAATCACAATCCCAGAGAACCTAGACAACAATGAGGACCCTAAGAGAGACATACATAGATCTAATCTACATGGGAAGTAGAAAAAGACAAGATCTCCTGAGTAAATTGGGAGCATGGGGACCTCGGGAGAGAGTTGAAGGGGAGGGGAGAGACAGAGAGGGGAGCAGAGAAAAATGTAGAGCTCAATAAAAAATTAAGATTAAATAAAAAGAAAAACCAAAAAATAAAAACTGTAGAAACTGTAAAACTTAAGTTGGAGTCCAAGTTCATGTTTGAACCCTTGGTCCCAAATGTTGGTGCTGTTTTGTGAGGTTAGTAAACCTTTGGAATCTGGGGGCTGGCTAGCCGGAGTGGGTTGCTGGCAGTGAGCCTTGAACGCTGTATTCATCTCTGATCTCTACTCAGTACTATATCTCCAGATCTATCATGATCTAAACAAGCAATTCCTTTAGCTCCCACTACCAGAGTTCCTTCAGCTGTCATGCCGTCCTGACCAGGATGCATGGTAGCGTCCAAATAAGCCGCTCTCGTGTTGTTTCCACCCACTGGCTTGTCACAGCGTTTAGAAAAGCAATTAAGAGAACCTGATAGCACAAACACTGAGTGTGGTGGTGGAGGCAGGAGGCACATGAGCTGAAGGCCAGCCTGGGCTATATTCACAGCCTGTATCAGAACAGAGCCCTAGAAGACAACAGGGCTCTATTCTGGCAGGCACTGTGCTCTGACATCCACTTGCAGCTGCCCCAATCACTTTTTTAGCAAAGCCCCACCCTGGAAATCTCCCTCCCAACACCCTTACCCTACTTAATGTCTCCACGGCAGTTAGATTCTGCTGTACTACACTGTCATTCACCTTGCCAGCTGGCTAGGTCCCTCTCCTAGGCCACTGGGTCCCCGAAGGCAGGGGCTTTGGTCCATTTTACTTAATCTGTTGAGGCGAAAGTGAAGCAGCCACTGTAAGGTGTATGGTCCAAAGTTCCCCCTTTCTCTTGGCTTTAATGGGAAGGGCAGGGAGAGAACTCAGAGGAACCACAGAATGGCAGCCAGGGGGGAACTGAAGACCTGTGCCAAGACAGCAGACAAAAGTGGGCAACTTTCTTTCAAATGCTTTATTGAGGAGGTGAAATTTGGGGGTTAAATACTATTTGTTTTTGAAATAGGATCTCACTATGTAGCCTAGACTGTCTTGGAACCTGCTGCGTAGCCCAGTTTGGCTGAGAAATCGACAGCAGTCCTCTTTCCTCAGCCTCCTGAGAAGAGACAAAGTCTGTTCCTAGCTGCCTCTTCATTTGTATGGCTGCTGCAGTGCTCCCTGGGCCTGGGCCCAGCGCAGCTGCCACTGGGGCAGGGTTAGGCCTTGGCAGAGCTCCCCAGCGAGGGTGGCTTGACCTGGCTGCTCCCACCTGGGGAAAGGAAGGGTGTCTGAGGAAGTCCCATCCTCCAGACCCTCCCATCATGGTAGCTCAAGTTGTGAAACCAATCAGATCCCCATGCTCGAATGCCCCATCTCACCAGTCCTCAACGATCCGCTGCAACTCAGGGATTTTCCCCAGTGCCCATTCCATCAGTTCCTCCAGCTTCTTCAGGGTCTGCCCCACATCTTCTTTCTGCTCCTTCTCTTGGGACGCTTGGATATGCAACAGCTCTGGAGGTGACAGTGGGGAGGCAGCTTGGAGTCTTATGGCTGAACAGAGCCTCATGCCCTATGTCCACGGCCCCCATCTCAAGGATGCCACCTTCAAGGCTGCCACCTTGACTTTCCTGCCTTCTACCTCATGGCCTACCAGTCTCTGACACACACTCAGCTGCCTCAGTTTTTCTCCTCTCTATGACCTCTTTCCCAGGCTCCAGGCCTTACTCTTCATTCTGCTCACCTCCATGTTAGCTAGAAGCTTCTTCCTGAGTTTCTTCCTCTCCTTCCAGGCTCCCCAGTGACCCCCAAGCAGAGTTCAGCCTCTTCCTGGTTTGCAACAGTTTGTATTATGTGGTTCCTCTTCCCTTCTAGGGAACACCTGACCTAACTCCAGGGCCCCCATGAAACACCATACTTTCTCTTGTTTCTCCTTTCTTTCCTTCCTCTTTCCCCTCTCTTCCTTTCTCTGTCCTGAAACTCCATTAAGTAGACCAGACTGGCCTCAAATTTGTAGAGACCCTTCTGCCTCTAACTCCTGAGAACCAAGATTAAAGGTGTGTGCCACCACACCTAGCTCTTACTTTTTTCTTTAGAGGCAAGGTCTAATGCAGTACAGGCTAGCCTCAAACTTGTTATATAGCTAAGGGTGGTGTTGAGTCTGCTGATCCTCCTGCCTTTATTATTATTATTTTTTTTCGAGACAGGGTTTCTCTGTGGCTTTGGAGCCTGTTCTGGAACTAGCTCTGTAGACCAGGCTGGTCTCGAACTCACAGAGATCTGCCTGCCTCTGCCTCCCAAGTGCTGGGATTAAAGGTGTGCGCCACCACTGCCCGGCCCCTCCTGCCTTTAAAACCTCCTGAGTACTGGGACAGTGTGTGCATGCATATGCATGTATGTTATGTTCATTTATTTTATGAGTTTTGCCTGCATGTATATATATACATCACATGTGTGCCTGATGTCTAAAAAAGCCAGAAAATGGCTGGGCGGTGTTGGCGCACGCCTTTAATCCCAGCACTCGGTAGGCAGAGGCAGGCAGATCTCTGTGAGTCTGAGGCCAGCCTGGTCTACAAGAGCTCATGCCAAGACAGGCTCCAAAGCTACAGAGAAACCCCGTCTCGAAAAAACAAAACAAAAAGAAGCTAGAAGATGGCATCAGGTCCCCTGGAACTGGAGTTACAGAAAAGCAGTCTACTCTCTGAGCACTACCTTCAACTCACCATCTTTCCCTTTGGGAAACATCCTTATCCCGCCTAGTATCCCTCATCCCCGGGCCCCTTCACCCTGCTCCAGCCTTTCACTCTTGCAGATGGGGAATGATGTGAATAGTGAATGGGCTTAATCCCTCTCGATGTACCAGATCAGAGCCCCACTGAGATGTAATGCAGAAAGCATCATGGTCACTGATTCCCTGTCTGTGACCTCCACATGACTCTTACATGTTCTTTATCTAAGCCTGCTGTCTCTGGGAATTCCCGAGTCATAGGCTAGTGTGGTGGGGGCTGATATAGAAGCCTGGAGTTGGGACTCTGAGGCTTGCTGATGAGCTGGCATGGGGGTTAGAGAGCCATGAGAACTAAGCCTGACTTCTTTCCTTCCTTTTTCTTTTTTTTTTTCAAGACAGGGTTTCTCTGTAGCTTTGGAGCCTGTCCTGAAACTAGCTCTTGTAGACCAGGTTGGCCTTGAACTCAGAGAGATCCACCTGCCTCCACCTCCTGAGTGCTGGGATTAAAGGTGAGTGCCACCACCGCCCGGCTCTAAGCCCGATTTCTGCCAGATGAAGAGGGCAGGGAACACAATTATTCTTTAGAGCAGAGGGACCCCAGAGTCGTTACAGGTACATAAAGAGTTCAGGATAACCGTGAGGCCAGGGGTGGAGGTGCAAGGCTACCGTGCCAGCATTTGGGCAGCTGCTTTCCAGAGGCCAACTTAGACTACTTAGTCAGACCCTGCCTCAAGAAACAACAATGGAATACACTCTGGGCCATCAAGGTGGCTCAGCAGGTAAAGGTGTTGGAAGCCAAGTCTAACTACCTGAGCTTGACCCCTGGGACCCACATGGTGGAAAGAACAGACTACAACAAGTTGTCCTCTGACCTTCACGCACGCACACGCGCACACACACACACACACTGAAACAAAGGCACACTCTGATAGCAAGCCAATGGCGGTGCAAACTGGAAGAAACGCTGGATCTGAAAGACAAAGTACCCTTGGTGGATGGTCCCAGAGGCAGACTGGTCTTCACGTGAAGGAGATTTCCTCCTCGGAGGCTGCACTGGTCTTTGAGAAATAGAAGGTCTTGGCGGAGAGAGGCAGCCTTTGGAAGTAGTAGCTCGGTTGCCTGGCGGTGAGGAAAGGCTGGTCATCTTGGCTGTAGAGTTAGGATTGGGATGGGCAGACAGGTCATAGGCATGGGCACTTACTTTCCCTACAGGCAGCCCCAACGTATGGCTCAGTGAGACAAGGCTGGAACCCCTTGGCGTAGTGGGGTGCAACTGATGGATGGATGGTAGGATCCTGGTTTGCGGCTTCAGCCTGGGGATAGCAATAGAGTCCTAAGCATCTTGATTTCCAGAAGCTCTGGGGGACAGGAAGGACTGGGAGACCAGATTGAAGTTGATGATCTGGGGTGAGGTTTGGCAGTCTGGGGACCCTGGGCTACGTTTGTGTGCACAGACACATGTGGAGGCCTGAGGCGGATATCATGTGTCTTCTTAGTCACCTTTCTTTTCAGAGAGTGTGGCTCTCCTCTACCTGAACCCAGTTGAATGGTTTCATCAGGGAAGATGGGGCTGGCCCCTCTCACCCTTTGGCATGGTACCACAGCAGGGGGCCCAGCAAAATGTGGGGCAGGTGTTGGGCCTCTTCCTTTAAGTGGCGGAACAGCTCTTGGCTCTGTGGTGCCACTGCTTCTGAGGTGGGAACAACCTTCTGCTGAATCAGGGCCAGAACCTGTGGGATGGAGAGGGTGAGTAGGGCAGTCTGGGTCCACCCTCCCTGCCAAGCCTTGCCCAACGCTCATCTCACCTCCTCCGGGCCCCGGATCAGCTGGGTCTTGATGACTGAGTTCTCCTTGATGAGCAGGCGGATCTGTTCCTGAGTCTCCTCCTGGGGAATCGGGAGGCCCATGATGCTTCCTGTTCTTCCCACTGCCCAGGGCAGACTACCCCTTCTTACAGTGTCCAGGACCTGAGTCGTCACGGGAGTCTCCCCCTGGGTCCCCTCCCCACATAGAGGCCCAGTTCATTTTTTTGTTCACTATTCTTCTTCCTGATCCTCAAAATTGTTTTTAGATTTATCTATTCTTATTTTATGGTATGGGTGTTTTGCCTGTATGGATGTCTATATACCATATGCATGCCTGATACCCACAGAGGTCAAAAGAGAGCATTGGGTCTCCTGGAACTGAAGTCCCCATTATGAGCTGCCATGTAGGTGCTGGGAATTGAACCCAGATTGTCTGGAAAAACAGCCAATATTCTTTTTTTTTGAGACAGGATTTCTCTGTGTAGCCATGGCTGTCCTAGAAGTAACCCTAGAAGTGACCTCAAACTCACAGAGATCCACCTGCCTCTGACTCTGGAGTGCTGGGATTAAAGGCGTGCACCTCCATGGGCCTCTATAGCCAGTACTCTTAACACGGAGCCATCTCTCAAGCCCTGGAGGCCCCGTTCTTGATCTCTAGGCTTGACACCTCCTCTCTGCTCCTTCCGCAGGCCCAGCATCTCACCACTAGCTGACGCCACTGCAGAATCCGCTGCTGCTTGGCCTGCAGCTCCCGAAGCAGAAGTTGCCGGTGCCCAACCGCATTCCCCAGTTCCTGGCTCTGGGCATGATGAGCCTTGAGCTCTGCCCACAGGCCACTATACCTAAGCCCCAGCAGCAGGACTTTCCTGGGGGTGGGGTGGGGAGAAAGTGAAAGAGAGCAAAGAGACTAGCGGTCACAGGGGGGAGATGGTATCTTCAGGGAGACACGAGGAACTCCACAGGAAACAAGCATCAGGAAAGGAAGTGAGGGGGCCCCAGTGTAGCCGACATCCAGGATCCCCAGCCTCCTGGGAGAGGGCTTCTGCTGAGGGAGCCTCTTTACCTCTCACTGGGTCCCAGAGCGTGTCTCTCCACCTCCTCCACTAGGCTCTGGAGGCGGCCAGTCAGGTCTTGCCGCTCGCTCAGGAGCACACCCCTCTGGGTAAGGAGCGCACCTACAGCCTGCCAGCCCTCCTGGAGGAACAAGGTCTGTGTGGGCTTGGTCCATGGGCAGAATGGCTGAGTGGGACTTAGGAAAGTGTCCCAGGGTTACCTGGATGAGATGAGCAGAGGATGGCATAGCCTGGCTGGAGTTCGATGGGTCCGGTGCCTGGGCTCTGGGATGGGGACAGAACAGCTGAGGGAGCAACCCTTTATTTTTGTCGTGATGAGTGTGGGTCATCAATATCAGCCCCCCCTCCCCTGCTGTTGGGTGGTATTCAGTTCCAGCCCGTTTGCAGGATGCTGCCTGCTCTTGGCTATAGGAGCTCACTGCACACCTGGACAGCTCTTCTTTGAGTCCATCCGTACACAGGGACCGAATCTCCGTCTCCCGCTCTGCAGCCAGGTACTTCAAGGCGGCTAAGATGTGGCCTGCAGGGTGGTTTCTCAGCAGTGTCTGGTAGGGACAAGTGGGAGATCAGGGCAGGATGGTGGTGCAGGGATGCAAGCCAGGTCTCTGGGGAAACAACTTATGGCTAGATGGTTAGGGGTTGGAAGTTTCATCGGGGAGCAGAAGGAAGTACCCTTTCCCGAGAGCTCCGACCTCTCACCTCAACTGAGGTCAGCCACTGTTGATGGGAACTTCCAAAGTGGTCATCACGGGGGCTTCTGTGGATTTGGGTTAGGGACAAAGGATGTTGTAGGACACATGGGTTACCCTCCAATTATCACCACTACCTGTAAGTAGGAGCTACGGTTCTCCCCATTGTACAGGTGAGGAAATCCAGTCCTTATATGCTTAAGTTTCCTCACCAGAGCTCCACCTACATAAGGGCCTCCTCTGAGTACTAGAGCCTCAGGCCCTCCTACTCCAATAGCCCTGATCCAGAGAAGAGCACGCCCACAGGGCTAGTCACTCCAAATGCCATTTGCTAAACGGATTGGGTTGTTGCTGTCTATGGTGGATCTGTCTTCCTCATCCTGCCCTTGGAGCTCTCACGGGACATACCCCAGAAATGCAGTCTTGAGTAATTTACAAACCAGCGATCTCCTGCCCCTCGTGCCCACAGCCTCCCCAGGTCCTGGAGCCTGGCAACACTCACGGGGTGCTGCCTCCCCTGGCCTTGGGAATGAGAAGGTTCTGCAGGAACTGAGTCCGGAGTGAGCAGGCCGTCCGGACATCACGCTAGAGGGAAGAGGATGGGGCATAAATGGGTTCCAGGCCTCGGCTTGATCCCTGACGCCTCATAGCTCCCACACAGCCCAGGACTCTCACCAACACCTCAGGCTCTAGGGCTGGGGCTGTAGAAACCAGAGGTCCAAAGGTCACGTCCACTTTGGCTTTCCTGGAAGGAAGCAGGTAGGTGGGATAGGGTCCTAGGGACAGCAGATGTCTGTGCCCCTCCCCCCCCTGCTTGGCTCCCATAGGCTGTCTCTTGGATTAGGGCCACTGTCATCTCCTACACTAGCCTCCTCATTGGTCTACCTATTCCTGTCCCTTCTGGTCTGATCTTGGCCTGTCAGCAACCCTGCTAAAATCTGGGGAAAGTCAGGCACAGCGGCTCGTGCCTGAGAGTCTAGCCAGTGCTTCGCAACCTTCTGAACACTGCAAGCCTCTAATACAGCTCCTCATGCTGTGCTGACCCCAACCATACGATTATTTTCACTGCTACTTCATAACTGTAATTTTGCTACTGTTACGAATCATCGTAAATATCTGTTTTCCAATAGCCTCAGATGACCACTGTGAAAAGGTCTTCCTACGTACAGGAGTCGCGACCCACAGGTTAAGAACCACTAGATTCTAGCACTCAGGAGGTTGAGACAGGAAGGTCACTGAAAGTCTGAAGTCAACCTAGGCTACACAGTGAGCTGCTAGCAGGTGGTGGGAATTAAACCCAGATCCTCTGAAAGGGCAACCAGTGTTCTTAACCTCTGAGTCTTCTCTCCAGCCCCCTGGGCTACATAGCAAGTTCCAGGCCAGCCAGCCTAAAGTACTGTCTCAAAACAATAACAAAGAAAACTTGATTTGGCTGGGCCTGGCACAGGCCTATCATCCCAGTGCCATGGAAAGCTGGGACAGCTGCTATGCTTCTAAAGTCAATTTAAGGCCACTCTAGGTAACTTAGTAAGACTTCATCTCAAATTTTATAGAAAGTAGAAAAAGGCAAGTTGGGGCCGTAAAAATGGCTTCTGGTTAAGACCACATAATGCTCCGGCACAGGACCCGGGTCTGGTTCCCAGCATTCGTATTCAGTGGCTCACAACTGCCTGTAACTCCAGGTCCAGAGGATCTGATGCCTTTTGACCTCCATGGGCACTAGCATGCATGCAGTGCACATAAACTCACATACGCACACACAATCACATAAGTAAAAACAATAAATATATCTTCAAACAAACAAGCAAAAGGGCAAGGGTTGGGCAGGGTGCTGCACACCTTTAATCCCAGCATTTGGGAGACAGAGGAGAATGGTTCATTGTCATTTTGGGGCCACCCTGCTCTACACAGACCCTGTCTAAAACAAACTAAACAAACAAAGGGTAAGGGATGTAGCTCAGTAGTAAAGCACTTGTTTAGTACATGCGAGGCCTGAGGTTTAATGCCGAGTACCATTACAGAAAACGGCTACATGGGAGGGAGAGATGGGTCAGAGGTTAAGAGCACTGGCTACTCTTCTGGAGGACCTGGGTTTGATTCCCAGCACCCACATGGCAGTTTTTAGTTCCGGGGGGCCATTGCCCTTTTCTGGCTTCTGAGGACACTAGGCATACATATGGTGCACAGACATACATGCTGGCAAAACACCTACACACGTAAAAGAAATAAAAACATTTACTCTTAAACAAAACAACACCCTCATGAGACCTAAGGAGTATCATGGCACTATTCCAAACCCTCCCCAACATGACTCTTCCCTATCACACTCAGAGCAGCTGGCAGACCTCTGAGCACTCTCCATGATTCTGATTAACCTTTTTTTAAAAACAACAACAAACCACTTATTCGTGTATTTTATGCATATGTGTGCTGTCTTCATGTATACTAGAAGGAGGAATCTGATCCCATTGCTGATGGTTGCTGAGAATTGAGCTCAGGACCTCTGGAAGAGCACTCAGGTACTCTTAACCACTTGAGCCATCTCTCCAGCCCCCCTAATTCTTATACTAACTACAGAGGCTGAAAATTAGCACCATTCCATAGATCTTAGAAACAGAGGCACAGAGAATACTTGGTCCAAGATCATGTGGTTCTAAGTAGCCAGGCCAGGACGCCTGCTGGTTCAGAGAGGAACTGCAGTGCCTCCATGGCTTTTTCACCTGTCCCACTCCACCTCCTCACACGCCCCTCTGGCCAGCAAGGCTTGGGCTGCACTATCTCCTGGCTGTCCATTTCCCAAGCTAAGCTCTGGCCTATAAGCTAGCTATGGGGACTCCTTCCCCAACTTAAATGTTACTCCTCTCCCTTCATCATAGGATCCTTCACAGAACTTATCTCTTCCTGAAACTGTGAGATATTTCCTAGGTTACCATCTGCCTTCTGTGCAGGAGGCCATCCGCTTTAGGAGAGTGGGGACCTAGTCTGTGTATTCGGTTGTTTCCTCAAAGCCAATGTTCTAAATATCTAATTGGCACCAGATCAGGTGCCCAAGGTAGAACTCCCTACCCTTATGTTACAGCTGCAAGGTCAGAATTCCAGAATCAGGAAGGGATCAGGCAGAGCGCTAGGGTCTCTGATAATGTCTAACCTCCCTGGGCAGGCTGAGCCCCACCTTTGCATGTCCTGCAGGTGCCTGGTCTGATTCTGCAGCCTCTGCATGGGATCCTGCAGCCCACGCTGCTGTCTTTGCACAGCTCTGGCTTGGGCCTTGAGGAGAAGAGCTCGATGCTGGGTGTCTTTCATGCTCTGCAATTCCTGCGCCATGGCCATGTCTGTGGGACAAGCGGGGGTGGCTGTCAGTACCTCCCTCACCCAGGGTTTCATGGCCCATTGGCTGGCCCCACGAGTCACCCTGAGCCTCAGTCTCTCGATCCATCAGCTCTAGGTTCTGATCTAGTCCTTGGATCTCAGCACGCAGGCGGGCCACAGTGGCTTCCAGCTCCAGCTTCTGACGGACCTGGTGGGAGCAGGTAGAGGGGCAGAAGGCTAGATGCTAGGATTCACGGGGGCTTACCCTGGCTGGACTACCTTCCAGGTAGCACCAGGCTCCTCTCCTGGGAGGTGGATGACACAGAAGCACTAAGAGTCTCTCTGACTCTCTCTTTCCTGGGATTACCTCACCATCTTCTTGGTTTTCTGTATGGTGACTCCCACATCTGTCAGAGGCTTTTTCTTATTTTTTATTTTTATTGAGACAGGGTTTTGTTGTGTAACTAGCTCAGACTGGTCTTAAACTCACAGTCCTCTTGCTTAAGCTTCCAAATGCTGGGATAAAAGGCAAGTACCACCATGCCCAGCTCTGTCTTAAGTCTTTAATGTGAGCGTGGCACACATCACATGCATACAGGTGCCAGTGGAGGCCAGACACTGGAGCCCCTAGAACTGAAATCATGGTTGTTAGCCATCTGCTCTGGATGCTGGGATCTGAACTGGGGTCCTCTTCAAGAGCCACAAGTGCCCTTAACTATTGAGCTTCCTCCTAGTCTTGACCGCTTCCCTGTGTCCCTTAGCAGCTTCCAAATCTGTCTTTTCCTCATTGTTGTTTTTCATTAAATTCAGTAGCTGCCCCTTAAGCAACTGCCATCCTAATTGGCAGTTGCAGCTTGCAGCTACCAGTAGTGGTTTGGCCACACTGGTCATAGCTCCCCACACTACCCAGCTGGTGCCTGGTGTCCCCTGGACTACAGCCCCTGGGAGCGCAAAGGTCTGGGCTGTTCTGTGATGTAGTGTCCCTGACATATCCAGCACATCCAGAGCCTAGAGCAAAATACCTGTAAGCTCTTTTTTGGTTGAAAGAATACAGTACAGGTCTCTCACCTTTGGATTGTCCTGATGGCCATACCTAAAGAAATGAGACCGGAGTTAGAGGAGATGGCTGGGGCTTTCAGAGTAGAAGGCAAGAAGTAGAGGCTGTGGATGCGGGCTAGACAGGATTGGGGACGATAGTTAGGGATGACTTGAAGAAGCAGTTACCAGAGGAGGTTTCCCCGGATCGTCTTGATACTCCTGCATGGGAAAGACGGAGGGAGAGGAGTTGCTGAGGGCCTTGCCTAGGCCTTCCCCCCTTTGCAACCCCTTCTCTTGCAGCAGCTTGGCTTACCTCTGATTACGCACATGCTGCACGATGTAGGCCCAGATGTCAGACCCCTGACCCAGACACAGCCTGAGGAGACACAGCAAAAGGTATGCTCGGGGCATCCCCCGGGAGGAGGACCCTCCGCCATTCCCACACGTTCTAAGAGTTCCCACTTCTGGGAAAAGAGGGGCGAGGGGGAGTCACTGAAAGAGTGGGTTTTTCACTAAGTGTGAAGGTATTCTCATTCTACAATGGGGTCCTCCTTCTTCTAGGAGAGGGTTAGCCGTAGTCACTTCCAGAAGTGGATGTGAGACGAAATGATCTTTCATAACAGGGTCATTCACAGGTCATTCTTCCTACAGATTCGGTCCCCAATAGGACAGCTATTGTTAACCACGTAGCTTAGGGGGAGAGCGGTAAAGGCGAGGTGCTGCAGGGTCCGCCTTACTCTGCAGATCCTATTTTCACACTGTGGGCAGAGAGGGGCTCCATTAACGCTTGAACTATGATCACAGGCGTCAGGAATCCTGTTTTGTGCGGCGTGCCAGGAATTACCACCTGGGCTCCTCATTCAACTCTAAGATTCCTTTCTTGTTGAGACCACTCTGGGTGGGGAGCCCTCAGTTACGGGTGTGTGTGTGTCTCATCCTCGAGGAGGGTTGGGGGATCTCACTCCTGGAGGTTAATTCTAGGATGGGGCGTCCTTACTCCAGGAGCGGCCTCACCTGCGCAGCGTCGACTCCCCGGGACGGGCCGCTTGGGGCACCTCCATCTCTTCTGCAGCCCAGCAACCAAGTTCCCGCGCTTTCGGCGTTTGGTCCATGGCTGTCAGAGAGCTCAGCTGCATTCGCAGCTTCCCGCACTCCCTTCAAGTATGGCGCCCACATATGACGTCACGAACGCGCCGCTTGGACGTCCCCGGTTACCAAGACGCCTGCAGGTCCCTGCTTCCAGGTCTTGGAGCAAGGCGGCTTTTTATAGTGCCTCTTCGAGTGTCGCTTCCACTGAGTGACAATGAAAAGGACGGGTTGAGGTGCACGCGTCCGCTTCCTCTCCTTTGTTCTTTCACTCTCTGTAAGAGGTAAAAGGTCCTGAAGGTTTCACCTTATTTTCTTGCACGCTAAGAGGAAGAGTGCCAGGTTCCAAGAAATTGCTTCTCCTAAGGTCTGTTCGTGTAGACAAAAGCCAGTATTCCCTCGGAGACTTAAAAATGATAGCTCCTGGTCGGATGGTGGTGGCACACACCTTTAACCCTAGCACTCGGGAGGCAGAGGCAAGAGGATCTCTGTGAGTTCTACAAAGCGAGTTCCGTGACAGCCAGAACTGTTACACAGAAAAACCCTATCTCAAAAAACAAAAACAAGACAGTTCCTACTTGCTAAAAGGAGTCATTCCCCTAATCTTTGGCAAAAGGGACATATGGTACTCCCATTAACCTATGCCTGTGGTGCTTATTATCATGTTAGGGTCTGTGCTAGCCTCTAGCCTCAGTGTCCCTCCTAGCAAGTACCAGTTCCAGAGTCATTCTGGCTGGCATATCCCACCTCCTACCCTAACTCTCTCCAGCCCCTGAGTTTCACTTCCCTTCCCCCAGCTTCTGATTTCCATAGAACTCGGCATTTGGGCTACTTGTCCTCTTGGTCCCCTCTCTCCTCTCTTCTCTCCCTCTCTCTCCTCTCATAGTCCGGTCTACTTTGTTGGCCATGTTCAGCCTGGACTCTTCTAGATGCTCCTTCTGACTGTTCTCCCCCTCTTATCTGAAAAGATTCTGCTTCCCATAAGCCTCTCCACTGATGCAGCAATTCAAATCAGACCAAATCAAACCGAATTATAAAAGGCTCAGGTTTAATGGATAAAACACGCCTGGATGATTTTCCAGTCCCCCCCGCCCCACCCCAAGAGAGGAGACAGGGAAGACATACTGAAAAAAACATGTGTCTGTTTTCTGAGGGACAGTTTAAATACCTTGTTGGAGTGGTCTTGAGCATCTGCCGAAGAGCTATGTTTCATAGGCTTCTGAGATGGGGAGAGAGAGATGGGGGAAGAGGATCGAGGTAGAGCTTCCAGCAGAACATTCATTATTTACAATAAAACCCTTTTCTGCCCAGCAAAATTCTTCAAAGACCTCGAAAGAACGATACTCAACTTCATTTGGAAAAGCAAAAACCCAGGATAGCCAAAACAATCCTGTACAATAAAAGAACTTCTGGAGGCATCACAATCCCTGACTTCAATCTCTACTACAGAGCTACAGTACTGAAAACAGCCTGGTACTGGCATAAGAACAGACAGGAGGACCAATGGAACCGAATAGAAGACCTGGATATCAATCCACACATCTTCGAACACCTGATATTTGATAAAGAAGCAAAAATATCAAATGGAAAAAAGAAAGCATATTCAAGAAGTGGTGCTGGCATAATTGGATATCAACATATAGAAAAATGAAAATAGACCCATATCTATCACCATGCACAAAACTCAAGTCCAAATGGATCAAAGACCTCAACTTATAGCCAGCCACACTGAACCTTATAGAAGAGAAAGTGGAAAGTACACTTGGATGCATTGGCACAGGGAACCACTTCCTTAATAGAACCCCAGCAGCACAGACACTGAGAGAAACAATAAATGGGACCTCCTGAAACTGAAAAGCTTCTGAAAGCAAAGGACACGGTCAACAAGACAAAACGACAGCCTACAGAATGGGAAAAGATCTTCACTAACCCCACTTCAGACAGAGGTCTGATCTCCAAAATATACAAAGAACTCAAGAAACTGGACACTAAAAGATCACATAATCCAATAAAAAATGGAGTACAGATCTAAACAGAATTCTCAACAGAGGAATCTAAAATGGCTGAAAGACACTTAAGGAAATGTTTAATATCCTTAGTCATCAGAGAAATGCAAATCAAAACAACTCTGAGATTCCATCTTACACCTGTAAGAATGACCAAAATAAAAAACTCTGATGACAATTTATGCTGGAGAGGTTGTGGGGAAAAGGGAACACTTCTGCATTGCTGGTGGGAATGCAAGCTGGTACAACCCCTTCGGATATCAGTGTGGCAATATCTCAGAAAATTAGGAAACAACCTTCCTCAAGACCCAGTAATACCACTTTTTGGTATATATCCAAAGGATGCTCAATCGTGCCACAAGGACATGTGCTCAACTATGTTCATAGCAGCTTTGTTTGTCATAGCCAGAACCTGGAAACAACCTAAATACCCCTTGACTGAAGAATGGATAAGGAAAATGTGGTACATTTACACAATTGAGTATTACACAGCAGAAAAAAATAACAACACCTTAATTTTTGCAGGAAAATGGATGGAGCTAGAAAACATTATTTTGAGTGCGGTAACCCAGACCCAGAAAGACAATTGTCACATGTACTCACTCATAGGTGGTTTTTAAACATAAAGCAAAGAAAGCCAGCCTACAAACCACAATCCCAGAGAACTTAGACAACAATACAGACCACTTCCCACTTTCTCTTCTATAAGGTTCAGTGTGGCTGGCTATATGTTGAGGTCCTTCATCCATTTGGACTTGAGTTTTGTGCATGGTGATAGATATGGATCTATTTTCATTCTGCATGTTGATATCCAGTTATGCCAGCACCACTTGTTAAATATGCTTTCTTTTTTCCATTTGATATTTTTTGCTTCTTTGCCAAAGATCAGGTGTTCGAAGATGTGTGGATTGATATCCGGGTCTTCTATTCGGTTCCATTGGTTCTCCTGTCTGTTCTTATGCCAATACCGGGCTGTTTTCAGCACTGTAGCTCTGTAGTAGAGATTGAAGTCAGGGATTGTGATGCCTCCAGAAGTTCTTTTATTGTACAGGATTGTTTTGGCTATCTTGGGTTTTTGCTTTTCCAAATGAAGTTGAGTATCGTTCTTTCGAGGTCTTTGAGGAATTTTGCTGGGCATTGCATTGAATCTGTGAGTCTTGTGTCTGAATGGAGAATAAAAGGCAGAAAGCTTGGCCCATGTATCTTCTTGGTATGTAGTCTCCTGGGCATTGCCTTTTCATTTTAAAATTCTTTAAATTTATTATTAATGTGTATATGTGTCCTGTGCTGGTCAGCGGATGACTCTGTAGAATCAACTTTTGTCATCCACATTTCCATGGGTCCCAGGGACTGACTCTTTTCAGGCTTGCACAGCAAACAAGGTCCTTTACCGGTTGGTCCATCTTTATTTCACTCGCCCAGATTTTATTCTTTGACTTTTACAAATCTGACTGTGCTCCACGATGCTGGTGGCACCGTGGAGAGAGAGGTGGGCTGAGTCCTCATTGTGGAGAGCTCACAATTCAGTGGGGGGGAGTGTTTCATGGGTTGGGGACGTTAAAAAAAAGCAGTAGGCTTGAGTCGTTTTGGGATAAAGAGAGGCCTGCAGGATGCCTTGGGAATGTTGTGGAGTGTTATTTTAACTGTGTAAAGGTGTTACATTTGTTTCTCCTGCTTTTGTTAACAATGCAAAGACATGTTACATTTGTTTGGTTAAATAAAATTAACCTGGAGTCAGGATGTTCAGAAACTAGCTGACAGGAAGTGGTGGGGAGAAACTAAGGGTATAAGGGTTCTTTACTAGGGACTGAGCAGGACACCCCTTTTTCGGGAGGCTTGAGCAACGAGAGGTTAGCTACTTGCTATTTAGCCTCTCTGAGCTAGCAGGATTTCATCTCAACTTTTGAATCCTGAGTTCTACAGAAGGGTAGAGATTTAGATAAAGTTTCCTTTAGCAGCCACATGGAGCCAGTGCCTAAGGGAACAGAATTCCTGCCTGGTTGTTGCCCCTGCAATTGAACTGCTGCTGGCAGCTGCAGAGTTGCAATTGCAATCTCCAGTTGGGACAGCAATTGCTTAAGGTGCAGTCACCATATTGAATGCAAAACAATACTGGGAAGTGTGAGTTCTGGAGAGCCCCACCGGTCTAGGACAGATCTGATGTTCTGTGGGAGTGGGTGTGAGGCCCAGAGCAGAGGGAAAGTCAGTCTCAGGCAGGATACTGAAAAAATGGCAACTTTTAGGGACCTGCCATTCAATACGTGTGGCCAGGCCACTACTCAGTCTTCCGCTCTCCAGGATGGAGTCTTTCTCTGTTTTTAATTTTCATTTATCTTTTAATGCACCTGCATATGTGTGTGTTATACACCTCTGGTGTGTGCTGGTGAGCACCCCCACATGTGTTGCTGTAGCAGCCAGGGGAAGATGGGCGGCATCTCTCTCTCTTACTCCCTTAAAGCAGCATCTTTAGCTAAGCTCTTGGCTCTAAGTTGGCAAGCTCCAGCCATCCTCTTGTCTCTGCCCTCCCTCTACTCCTGCACCCAAGCACTGGAGTTGCAGGTGTGCACAGCCATAGCCACAGCCACACTAGGCTTTTTATTGATTGCCGGGATCCAAATTTAGGTCCTCAGGGGTTCACAGCACGTGCTTTTAGCATTGCCAGAGCCATCTCCCAGCCCATTTCTGTTTTTGTTTGTTTGCTTTAAGACACAGTCTCACTATGTTGTCTTGGCTGGACTGGAATTTGCTCTGTAGGCCAGGCTGGCCTCGAACCCACAGAGATCTGACTGTCTCCATGATTCTCTCCCACTCTCCTGCTTCCGTAGCCCTGGGCAGTCCAGTCTGATGGCCATGTACAGTCTATTTCTTTCTTTCCCTGCTCTGGACTCTGCCAGATGCCTCCGGCTGGTCTCTCATATCTGCAATAAAAGCCTTCACCATATTATGGAGTATGGAGTGGTCATGTTGGCAGCTTCTTTACTGTATCCCCCCACACACACTGTGGAACAATTGTCGAAGACACTGAATAGCAGACAAGGAAGCACAGTAATGTACAAGAGAAAGGAGAGTAGATGAACCCTAAACCTGCCCTAGCTTACTTCCTGGAAGGAGATCCCAGGGAGGTAATGCTGCAACTCCCACACTCCTCTCCCCCCCCCCGTCGTCTTAGGATTTCTATCGCTGTGAAGAGACACAATGACCACGGCAACTCTTATAAGGGAAAACATTTAATTGGGGTGGCTCACTTACAGTTCAGAGGTTCCGGCCACTATCTATCATCATGCAGGGATACGGTGCTGGAGAAGTAGCTGTGAGTCCCATGGCTTGCAGGCAACAAGAAGTAGTCTGTCTCACTGGGAATAGCTTGAGCATAAGAGCCCATCCTCACAGTGACTCTCTTTCTCCAACAAGATCACACCTACTCAAATAAGGCCACATCTTCTAATAGTGCCATTTTCCTTCAAATCTTCACACTCACCCCCAGGAGGGAACACAGCAGAACCTACAATCCCCCCAAGCTGAGGATAAAGAGCTAGGGCTGCAGAGAAGCTCAGGCAGCTAGAATTCACAAGACAGAAGAACACAAGACAGGGAGAGAACCCAGAAGTCTGCAGAAGGCCTGCCATGAGAAGAGTACATGCTGACACGGGATACATGTGAGAAAGCTAGCCTGGGGTGAAGAATCCGCCATCTGGAACTCTCTGAGTCCATGAAGGGCCAAGGAAAAGGGGGAGGTTCCACAAGCCAAAGTGGGAAAAACTCCTTCAGTGGGTATTGAGGAGAGGATGAATGAGAAAAAGAAATAAAACGGAAAAGACATGGCTGCTCCTAGGTATGGTGGAGGGTAAAGTTTATTATGGATAAAAGGGAGAGCATAGCCCCAGGGAGGCAGAGACATCTGGGAGAGTCCAGAGTGGACATGACCAGGGGAGAGGGGGAGAGAAAGAGAGAGGGGAACCGGTGAAGCAGCCAAGAGGACCAAAAGTACAAAAGGGGCAGGTACCAAAATGTCTGGATTACATAGGAAGAGCCTCTGAGGGAAGGGCAGCCCCTGGGCTGGAGATTTGAGGTAGAGGGTGGTGTGTGTCAGCCAGATTCTGTAACAGGTAGGGATTGAGGGTTACTGGGAGAATCTGGAGGCCAGTCTACTTTGATATGTTGAATAGGTACTTCAGCCAGTTGTCCTGGGTTTGAGACTAAACAGAGGGCTGGGTAAGATTAGTCCTTGATGAAATAATTCTCATAAATAATAATAATAACAATAATAACTAACTAAATAATAATGCTGTCTGGAAAGGAATAGAGACAAGGGACTCCAGCAAGAAGTTCAAGAATATTTATAGAAATAAAAAGATCTAAAATCTAAGAAGATAAAAGTAATATTCTCTTTTAAGCCCAGCACTTGGCAGGCAGAGGCAGGCAGATCTCTGAGTTCGAGGCCAGCCTGGTCCAGAGTGAGTTACTGGACAACGGACAGCTAAGGCTACACAGAGAAAGCTTCTCTCAATAAATAAATAAATAAACAAACCAACAAAATGGCTCAGGGGGAAAGACCTTATTTTCCTGACAATTTAATTTATGATCAAAGGTGTTTTGGCTGAGGACTTCACCCCAGCTCCTAGCATAAGCCCCCTTCCCTGGGAGTTGCCTTGGTCCAAACTCCTTGTTGTGAGATGTTGGGTTTTAGCTCAAGGTTCTTTTGCGAGTAGTGCTATGAGGACTCAGTGCCCTTCTCCCCAGAGAGCGATGAGTAACCAGACCAAGCAAGAGAATTGTCTTTTATAATGATTCTTTACTAGTAGCTTCTATATCCAATATATTAGGGGTTCACACTCTTAGTACGCATGTGAGGACCGTGATAGGCAATACACAATCAATTCAATATCACAATTCTTAATCCTACTAATCCTAATACAGAAAACCAATTTCTAAGTTCCATTTGACTTATCAATTATCTATAAAACACTTCTTAACCTTAATACAACTTATCAATTGACAATTCCTGGTGTGGGAGAATTGTCTGTATTCTGTCAATCATGTTTTAAATAAACGCTGATTGGCCATTAGCCAGGATGTATAGGTGGGACAACCAGACAGGAAGTAGAGGCGGAGCAAGGAGAATAGGAGAATTCTGGGAAGCAGGAAGCTCTCTCAAGACTCCTGCCTGGACCACTGAAGAAGCAGGATGTGACCTGCCCCGCTGAGAAAGGTACTGAGCCATGTGGCTAACATAGATAAGAATAATGGGCTATATAAATTATAAGAGCTAATATGAAACCTGAGCTAATGGGCCAATCAGTTTATAACCTAATGTAGACTCTCTGTGTGATTTTCTCTGGGACTAAACGGCTGGGGGACCGGGCAGGACAGAAACCCCAAGTGGCCCATCATGCTACAAATTCCTAATCTTATCAATTATTCATAAAATAAAACACTTCTTAACCTTAATACAACTTATCAATTAACAACTCCTAATCTTATCAATTATCCATAAAATATCTCAACATTTCACACACTAAACACACACATAACATTTCACACACCAAACATACGTATTAACGCATCTATGCTCTTTTCTTAACATTTCACACACGCATTAAATAGCATCATACAACCTGATATTCTTCTGTAGTCCTGAAAAGGACTTTTTGGGTTTATTTAGGCTGGATGCCCGATCTCACTGGGGCTTGACCACGAAGCTGAAGCTCAACTCTTTACTGCGTAGGGGGTGTGGTCTGGCGATGTTCTGCAGATGCGGCTATTCTGTGTCCTGGTCCGAAGAGGCCCGTGGCCCGGAGGGCTAAAGCGGCTTGCTGCAGCAGGCTTGGCCGGCCAGCGAGGGGGCCCTAGCTGGGTGGGGCCGGCCTGGGAGCCGATAGCTGAGGCTGAAAGTGCACGGCGGCCGCGGTGTTTCTGCTCATGGCGGGGCCTCAGGCAGCAACTGCAACTCGGGCTGCGACTCTACTCCCGCACGGACCTGCTCTCCGGAGGCAGGGCATTCTGAGGATCTCGTACGAAGCTCAGCAGTGTGCCAGGGCCATTGTGATAGTGAGATAACTGCCTTCCTTCTGCCCTCTCTTTTTATGCCCCTTCGAAACTGCCTCTCGTCCTATCTTTCTGATAGCCAGATGTCCTAGGCTGTCAGTATGGACTGGACCTAGAAGGGAGGGGTCCTTCTCACGTGGCAAGATTACCAAGGTTACTGGTCAGCCTTCCCTCTGGCAGGGCCAGATGGGTGTGGCAGCCTCCAAGTGGGCAAAATGTTCTCTTAATATTCCTCCTTTCTACTTCACACAGTTTTCTTACTTAATTTTCTATTTTCTAAATTATACTTATCCTATATACTATAGCTTTCCTATTTTACCTACACTACAGATTCCTCTTTTTTTTTTTTAACTTATTCAGAGGGATCTGTTCCCATGCTCATTACACTCCACCTCTGAGAAAGCCTGCCAAATGGTGACCCTTCCCCAGGGAAGGCCAAGACCACTCCCACAGGCTGCCCCCCAGAGAATGAACTCGTGGTCTCCCGGTTTTCCATGGTCTTTCGGTTCTCTGTTCCCCCTCCGTGTTTTCCCTGGGGGGCCACCCGGGAGTGTTGCCATCCATTAAACCTGGGCATCTTCCAATTCGGTCTAATTTGACCTGATTGGGATTATTTGCGTTTGGCGGAGAGGTTTGTCGACCAAGGAAAAATACTTAACAAAAGGGAGGGGGAAAAAACGACAGCTCCAAGAGCTGTACCTGTCAGTCACATCACCAAGTCCAGGACTAGAGCTCCACCAGGTGTCCACCCCCACCCCGGACCCAGGCATGGCTCATTCTTGCTTTCATTCTGGGTCTCCATCCATGATTGTCCAATTAAAGCAAGTTTTATTAAGTACTGGCCAGGAAGGTGGACACTGGCTAGTCTATATCCCGGATTCCCAGAGAATGGTGTGGAATTAGGTTAATCAGGTGCTCACAAAAGGAAAAACCCACAAGACGATGTACTTCCCACCTTTGTCCGTTTGGGGGCAAGCATACATCCCGATGTACTTCTTGTCTATGTACCTCCCACTTAACGTGGTCAAGCACATCCTGTGCAGTTGGGGCAGCCAAGCTTGTTGCCCGAAGTAAAGACACATGGCTTGCTATCTAACATGAACAACAGCCCCCAGCATTCCAGGAAGTCATCTGTTTTACAGAAAGATGACTCAGAGGACCCTAGATTGATTCGCAGCACGTGCGCATGTGACGTCTCACAATCATCTCAGTCCAAGGGCATCTGACGCCCTCTTCTGGCCCCAGCAGGCACTGTAAGCACATAGCATACAGATAAACATGCAGACAAAACACTGAACCAGCTGGACATTGTATTGCCCAAACATAAAATAAACATAAAATAAAAAATAAAGGGGCCAATGTCTATTTTTATTTGTGTGTGTCTGTGAGTGCGTGTAGATGCCCATGGAGGTCAGAAGCGGCACTGGATACTCTAGGCCTGGTGGCTGTTGTCCCACCGATCGAGAATAAGACCACTACCACAGTTTAAGCCAAATCTGAAGCCAGGTGGATGGGTTCTGGCCAGGTCCATACCCAGGTTCCTGGGAAATGGCCCACAAGCATAGTTTGTTGCGGCTTAAGAAGGAAAACCCATAATTCATTGCATTTCCCTCAGGTCCAATTGGGGCAAGCATAACATCCTGAAGTAACTCCAGCCTGTGAACCTCCTGCTCACATGTGAGCAAGTACATCCGGTGCAGGTGGGTCAAACAAACTTCTTCAGGGGAGTAAAAACATGTGGCTTGTTACCTCCCATAACAACAGCCTCCAACATTTCAGGAACTATGAGCCATTTTTGTTGCACAGAAACACACAGACACACAGACACACCCTCAAGCATACTCAATGCAGCCTGAGGCCCAGAGGCCCACATCACTCTTGCCTCAAATGTAATTTTCTAAGCTTCATGGTACCTAGAAGGAACCTACAAATAAGCAAGGAAGTTGAAGAGAAAATCTATCTATAGACCCGTTTTCAAGGAGGAACCCAGAATTCTTAGGCTGACCAGTGTGTAGCCAGGGCTGAACTTCCACTGTAGCAAGTATCCAATAGAAGTAGAAATGCAGGCCGGGCAGTGGTGGTGCACACCTTTAATCCCAGCACTCGGGAGGCAGAGGCAGGCGGATCTCTGTGAGTTCGAGGCCAGCATGGTGTACAATAGCTAGTTCCAGGACAGGCTCCAAAGCCACAGAGAAACCCTGTCTCGAAAAACCAAAAAACAAACAACCAAAACCAAAACCAAACCAAACCAAACCAAAACAAAACCAGAAGTAGAAATGCGGGCCTGGGAGGCAGGTTCTGCCTGGTTGCTATACTAATCTCTGGTAGTTGCATGTAGCTGGACCAGGGATCTCAGCTCCAGGTACCTATTGGGAAGTTTTGAGGGTGAGTAGGTAGGAGAGAAACTTATATACATCTAGTAGACAACCTTCAAATGCTCAGAGATCTGGGGAATATGGCATTTAAATGTTTAATTATTGAAAAACTTTTCGTAACAGAGAGACAGGCTCCTGGCAGCAACCCCATTTCTTCCAAAGAAGACAGAAGACAGATAGGCATAGAACAACGTCCATCCATAACTCACTTCATTGGGGGAAAGCGCTACCTACCGGGTAGAACTGCTTTTCCTCTAGACTGCTGAAGCTCTCCGGACAGTGGACAGCGGAACACCAGACAGTGGACAGTAGAACACCGGACAGTGGACAGCAGAACACCGGACAGTGGACAGCGGAACACTGGGATCGCCTACCTGGCTGCCAGGCTTAGATTCCTATAGACTTCCAAAGCCTAGCAGGCCCCATGCTAACAGCCATGGAGGACCCTGGGGAGTGGCTGTCTAGGTAGCCAATCAAGTAAGTTCTCTGTCATTTTTCAAATCAATAGCTCAGGCAAAATTTTATTATTCTCAAGAACTCTTATGCAGTTTGATGGCTGTGAGGTTTTTTTTTTTCCCCCAGTTTAAAAGGGACAACCTCATCAAACGGATTTCAGCATTACTTCTTACCATGTTTAAATAAAAGGGGTTTTAAGATGCAAAGCTCAAGATGTGAGGATCTAACTGTTTTAGGGTCCAAGAAGGTGTTTTAAGGTATAAAAATTTAAGTCATAAAGGTCCGAGGATAAGAACTTCTCTGAGTATAAGAAAGTGCTTTACGGTGTACAAATACAAGGTATCAGATTTCTCTCTCATTATGCTGCCATTCACAGTCTTTTTTTTCCCCAGTAATTCTGCAGTTTATGCCATTCACAGTCTTAAAATTAATCAATAAAATGTGATAAGCTATTAATCTAGCTCTGGCAGAGCACTACCACTATCATACTGCAAGATCAAGATTTTAAATTCTCTTTGGCCATTTTCTAATTATAGACCTAAAAGACACTTTTCATTATGCAAAAACATCTGTCACTGTCATTTCTGACATGAGCATGCTGCCGTTTCTACAGAACAAATTTCAGCACAGATTATAAACCGTAAAAATGCTAATATGTCTAAAACTTTTGTTTTCACGAACTCAAAGAATTCTTGTGAGTTCCAGGGAGCTGACTTGGAGGATTCCCCTTAAACAGGTCAGTTGCACCCCTCCCCCAATTACCAGACCCTAAGATCCCAAATCTTCCCACCTTTCCCTGATCCTGACGCCCTCCCCTTCAATCACCAGGACCTAAAGAAAAAATTTTTTTCTTCCTAAACTTAACCCTGTCCTCTGCTCTGCCCCCACCTCACAGGTCCAAGAGACACGGGACAGTTCCACGCCACAAAGCCTGCACAGTAGGGAAGCAGCCAGCTATCTCAGGACCCCAAGATTCTGATGCCCACAAATCAGCAGGAAGCGGTCTTGAGAACGCGATGCCCTCATCCCCTTAACACGTCACACCTAACTTTTCACCTTTCGATGATAAGAGAAAGATGGGAATGTTATGATTATGTTGGCCTTCCCTGCCAGCACCCTGCCGTTTTAAGAGACAAGCTCCATCCAGTCCCAGTCTCTCCCTTCTCATGAGGCAAGCAGGTCTCCGCTCTCACTCCCCCCTTCTGAAGAGGCAGCTCTCTGCCTCTCCCGCTCCTCTTCTCTCTCTTCTCTCTCCTTCCCTCTCTGTCTCTCTCCTTCTTTCTCTCTGTCTGTCTCTGCATCTCTCCCTTCATCCCCCCTACCCTCCCAAACCTTCCCAATACCCTCTTCCTAAATAAAATTTCATACTCCCAAGCTCTTTCTGCATGGCATGTTTGTCTGTCCCTTACCTGTGGCGGTCTCCCACCTGCAGTGGGACCTGACAGGGTCACTTTTGCTGTATCATTCATTCACACTTCAACTCCAAATACTTTGCTCACTGAGTCATCTCTCTAATTGCCCCTCTTTTTTCTCGGGTAGCCCAGACTGTGTTTCTACTTACTTTGTAGCTGAGGCTAGCCTTGAACCCTCTGGCTGCACAGGTGTAAATTTGGATCCCCAAACCAATGTAGAAAGCCAGGGTTGTGGTCTGTCTGTAATCCCAGCACTAGGGGACTGTGAGTGGATCCTGGGAGTTCACTAGGCTAGTCTAGTCCAAATGGCAAGCTCCCAAGTTCATTGAGAGAACTTGTCTTAAAAAGCTAAGGTAGAGAGTGATAGAGGCAGATGTTGACCTTATGTTGACCTCTTACCTCCAAACACTTCCAGGCAAGCACACAGGTATGTATTAGGCACACACGAGGTAAAAAGGATGAAATAGCTGCTAACTACCAACTGTTGCTCGCCTACTGGTCAAATCGCAGCCGACCTGTTTTCTTGTTGGGGCTCCTTAGCTGACTCAAGTTGTATGACCTACATTACAGTTTCCCGTTTTTTGTGTGCTTCATTCTTCATAGTACAAAAGTGGATGGAGTCTAAAAGATTAATATTCGGAAGATGCAAAGAGGTTTGCTTCCTCTTGCTCCTCTTCTCCCTCCCCCTACCAAGGTTTCTCTGTGTAGCCCTGGCTGTCCTGGAACTCCCTCTGTAGACCAGGCTGGCCTTGAACTCAGAGATCCGTATGTCTCTGCCTCCTGAGTGCTGGGATTAAAAGCATCCCCAGAGTGCCCAGCTCAAGACTTATATTTATTTTTATTTTTTAAATTTATGTGTATGAATGTGTGTCTGTGTGTATGCCAATTGTGTGTGGTATTGGTAGAGGCCAGAATAGGTCATTAGACCTACAGTTGGAGTTATAGGCAGTTATGAGCCACCTGACACGGTACTGGGAACTGAACTCTGGTCCTCTGCAAAAGCAGGAAGTGCTCTTAAACATTATCTATCATCTATCTATCTATCTATCTATCTATCTATCTATCTATCTATCTATCTATCTATCTATCTATCTATCTATGGTGTTTGTGTGTGTGTGTGTGTGTGGTGTGCATGTGTGTGTGTTGAGACAGGGTCTCAGACTTAGCCCAGGCTGACTTCAAACTGATCTTGCTGAGTAAGGATTACAAGTATGCACAACCGCCCTCAGTTTATGCAGTGCTGGGGCTTGAACCCAAGACTTCATGCTTGCTAGGGCAGCTACATTCCCTATCCCTATGAAACCCATTGTTGTTCTTTGAAATATTGCCCTTTGTCTATTAGAAGGAAGAGCTTCCTGTTTTCTTGATTTTTTTTTTTTTGTATCTTCTGTTTGAGACAAGGTCTCATTTTTAAAGCCCAGTTTGGCCTTGAAATCTCTCTTCTTCAGCTTCTGCCTTCTGAATTCTGGGATTACAGAATTCTTCTTTCTCCTCCTCCTCTTCCTTTTCTTCCTCCTCCTCCTCTTCTTCTTCTTGTTTTTGAGACAGGGTCTCACTATGCAGCTCCGGCTGTCCCGGAACTCACTCTGTAGCCCTGGCAGGCCTCAGACTCAGAGATCCACCTGCTTCTGCCTCCTGAGTACTGGGGTTAAAGACGTGTGACATTACACCTGGCGAGGTTTCTGTTTTCTTTTCCTGCTCTGAGATACCAGAAGCCTAGCACCTCAACTTGAAAGGGAAGTCATGAGAAATCAAACATTTATTCAGATTTCTCCCACCTTAGTAATTAGTATGTATGCCCTGCAAAAACAAAAAACAAAAAACAAAAAACAAAAAAACAGCTCCAAGAAATCAAAGATATTAGCCGGGTGGTAGTGGCGCACGCCTTTAATCCCAGCACTCAGGAGGCAGAGGCAGGTGGATCTCTGTGAGTCCTGGTCTACAAGAGCTAGTTCCAGGGCAGACTCCAAAGGTACAGAGAAACCCTGTCTCGAAAAACCAGAACCAAAACAAACAAACAAACAAACAAAAAAAACAAAATTAATTTTAAAATGTGTGTGTCTATGTGCGTGCACATGCGTGTGTGTGTGTGTGTGTGCACGCGTGTGTGTGTGTATGTATGAAGCTCAGAGGGTAACTTTTGAGATTCGATCCTCACCTTTTGAGGCAACACCGTTCTTGTTTTTACCAGCAGGCAGTGTACTGCAGGCTAGTCACGAGCTTCCAGCCTGCCTCTGCCTCTGCCTCCCATCTCACCCTGGAGTGTGGGGTTACCAATGTGACCCACTGCATCCAGACTGAACCCTGTTCATCAGCATTGTACAGGGGATGCTGTTAAACACTCCAGCCATCTCCCCAGCCCTCAGGGCATGCAGATTTATCAGTACCTTGGTAGTGAGTAGGTGAAAATCCACATAGTCCCCATTTTCATGGCTGTGGGTTTCACCATTATGACATTGTTTATTGTTTTGGTTTTTGTTAGTCTGAGTCAGGGTCTCGTGTGTGCTAGGGCTGGTCTTTAACTCACTATGTAGCCCAGGCTTACCTTGAACTTCTAATCCTCCTGTCTCTTTTTCTGAATTCTGAGATTATAGACGTGTGCCCCAGTGTCTGGCACCATTATTGCACTCTGATTTTCACAGGACCTAAGCAAACACAACCTCAGGGAAACCACTATTGACCAGAAAAACATCTAGAAACACATGCTAAGCCAGAATATTCCCTTTAGTTTTATTGGGCTAAGAAATATGATTTTTTTTCTTTTCAGGAAAGAGCAGCTCAGTGGCTTACGCAGATTTAGGACTTGAGTGTGGGCCTTCAAGATGGATGGAGACAGTTGTGGAGGCCAAATGACAGTGAGTTGGTATGCTGGTAGGTGGCCTCGGGGCTTCTTGGGCTGGCGGGTTGCTTGGGTGTTGAATTTTTTTGGTTGGTGGGTTTCCTGGCTAAGGGATGTCTGAAGCTCTGAGATTCTTCTTGGTGGCTGGTCTGTGTCTAAGTGGGCGTGTCTGTTGGGGAGTGCAGCCCGTGGATGTTGGGTCTAGCGGTCATATAAATAGGACATATGTGTAGATGAGGGCTAAACCCACGAGAATGGCGAATACATCCATCCATATAGTTCGAGTTGAGTTGATATAAGCGCCTTCCCAGTCGCTGCACTTATTGGCCTCGTCGGTCTGTAAGGGTGGGAGCATGGGTATGGGTTTCTCAGGCTAGAAGCTCTTGGAGAAAGGATTGGAACCCTTTAGCCACCGCGGGAAGAGCCCGACCTGAGACCAGCAGAGGATGAGCAGTGTCTGGGGAACAGTTTTACCTGGCGGCTGAAGTAGACGGCTGCCAACCCAAAGGGTGGGAAAAGAATCACTGCACAGATCGTCATGAGTAAGTGATTCCGAGCATAAAATGCTAGCTCTTCCGCAGTCTGTGGACGGTCTAGTGGCTTCCTTGTCCTTGTTTGGGGAGCTGCTGGTTCTGCAGGGGCACCTGGTGGGGCTGTAGCCATGATCTTTTCATGCAAAGACAGATCCTGGTGTCCTGAAAACAGAGACCCAGACCCACTGCGCTTCCCGAGGCTCTACCCAGAATCTTAAGAACTGTATGGTATAAGGCCACGCTTCACAATGGAGTTAAGAGCATCTCCAGTTCTGATTGGCTGCCCTCAAGAGGTGGGCGTGGTCCCGCCGCCTTTAGGCTCCTCAGGCCTAGGCGGTGGTAGTTCCCACTGTACCTTCAAGGATTGGTTGTGAGAAAATTTGACTTAGTCTCTTTCTTCGTCAGAGTGCTGACTGACAGAGGAAGGTAGACAAGTCTTTTTTTTTTTTGGTTTTTTCGAGACAGGGTTTCTCGAAAAACCTGGAACCTGTACTGGAACTAGCTCTGTAGACCAGGCTGGTCTTGAACTCACAGAGATCCGCCTGCCTCTGCCTCCCGAGTGCTGGGATTAAAGGCGTGCGCCACCACCGCCCGGCGGTAGACAAGTCTTTTAGCTGGGTGTTGTAACACACATCACAGCACTCGGGAGACTGAGGCAGGTGAATCTCTGTAAATTCAAGGCCAGCCTAGTCTACACAGCAAGCTCAAGGACTACCTAGTGAGATCCTATCTCAGAATAAATAAAAAGAGGGTCAGGTTGAGGCCAGCCTAGTCCACACAGCGAGTTCAAGACTGCCTGCCAGATCTCTAATAATTTATTTTGATGTTCATCGGTGTTTTGCCTGCACGTATGTCTGTGTGAGGGTGTCAGGTCCCCTAGAACTGGAGTTACAGACATTTGTGAGCCGCCGTGTGGGTGCTGGCAATTGAACCCGGGTCCTCTGGAAGAGCAGCTAGTTCTCTTAGCCAGGTCTTAATAGTGAAATCTTGCCGCCAAATAAATAAGAACTGTGGATCTCATACAGCCCAGGCTGGCCTGGAATTCGCGATGTAGCCAAGGATGACTTTGATCTCCTGATCCTCTGGATTCTCCTCCCATGTTCATGCTCCTTTTTGGCTGTATGGCTGGAAGAACTGTCTTCAAGTGAAATACCACTTAAATGTAGATATAGCTCTATGGTTTCAGCACCCCCCCCCAACTGCTTTGTGAAAATGCAAATGGTGGGCTGGAGAGATGGCTCAGTGGTTAAGAGCACTGCCTGCTCTTCCAAAGGTCCTGAGTTCAATTCCCAGCAACCACATGGTGGCTCACAACCATCTGTAATGAGATCTGGTGCCCTCTTCAGGCCTGCAGGCATACATTCTGACAGAATACTGAGAATACTGTATACATAATAAATAAAATCTTTTTTTTAAAAAAAAGAAAATTCAAATGGCATAGGAAATAATCTTTCAGGAGGGTGTACCTCGGGTTGCCCTCAGATGCCTGCCGCCTCACACATATGACCCCTCCTGGTCATTCAGTTACTGAAGTGCGCCCTGCTGTGAAGGAATGCTGCAGTGAGCAGCCAAGTGAGTCCTTACAAGGGCCTTGGTCTTATTGACAGAAGAAGCTCGGGTCTTGAGAACTGCTGGCTTGACACTGCAAGGGTCTCAAAGTAAAGAATGCAAGCAGTCTTTAGCCGACCAGCAGCCAGGTACAGCAAGATTCTGAATTCAGCCACGACCATGTTCATTTGAAAGAGGACTTGAATTTTGAGAACCCAGCAGCAGGGACACCTTATTTTTAGCCATAGGAGGTCCGGACCAGAGAGCTGGACGTGCTGACACACAGAACTGCAAGTTGGTAATTAAGCTTATTGGAATTTGCTATGTCTACAGGAAATGAATTATAATTTTTAAGCCACATGGTGATGAATGATTCAGGTGACAACCATCAGTGGACACTCATACAGTGCCACTGGCATTCAGCTGGGTGGCTCCCTGAGCTGACGGTTTTAGGGAGATGGATGCTGTGAAGACCAAAGTGACTTGAAGTCCATACCTGTAGTCTCTCTCTCTCTCTCTCTCTCTCTCTCTCTCTCTCTCTCTCTCCCTCTCTCTCACACACACACATATGCAGAGCCTCACATTTGCCAGGCAAGCACTCTAGCAGAGCTATATTCCTAGAACCTTTTAAACAAGGTGTATTCTTTTTTTCTTCTTTTTTTCTTTTGGTTTTTCAAGACAGGGTTTCTCTGTGTAACAGTACTAGCTATCCTGGACCTGGCTTTGACCAGGCTGGCCTTGAACTCACAGAGATCCTCCTGCCTCTGATTCCCAAGTGCTGGGATTAAAGCCCTGCCCGGTGAGATGTTTTCGTTTTTGAGACAGGTTCTCACTATGTAGCCCTGGCTGACCTATCTCTACTTCTTTAGTGCTGGGATTAAAGGTTTGGGGTATTATGCCTATCTTAAAAGATTTATTTTATGTTTTATTTGTGTGCATTTGTGTGTGTGTGCGTGTGTGTGTGTGTATGTGTGTGTGTGTGTGTGTGTGTGTGTGTGCAGGTGCCCATAGAGGCTAGACGTGGACATAGGATTTCTTGGAATGAGTTACAGGAAGTTGTGAGCCACTTGACATATGGGTGCTGGGAATAGAACTTGAGTCCTCTGTAAGAGTAACAGATGTGCTGGGTGGTGGTGGTGCAAGCCTTTAATCCCAGCTCTCTGGAGGTAGAGGCAAAGGCAGAGGCAGGCAGATCTCTGTGAGTTCGAGGCCATCCTGGTCTACAGAGCAAGCTCCAGGACAGCCGGACCCTGTCTCAAAAAAAGAAAGAAAGAAAGAAAGAAAGAAAGAAAGAAAGAAAGAAAGAAAGAAAAGTAACAAGTGCTCCTGACCATTGGGCCATCTCTCCAGCCACCTCTCCTTAAGGTGCCTAGATAAGCCTTGACCATGAGCTCCCATGAATGCTTGTGTCAGCTGTCTTTGTGGATTTCCCCATCATGGTCTTGACCCACGTCCCTTGCTCACATACTTATTCCCTCCTGAGCCCTCTCTTCAACTGGACTCCCAGACCTCAGCCTGGTGCTTGGCTGTGGATCTCTGCATCTGCTTCCATCAGTTACTGGATGAAGGTTCTCTGATGGCAATAGGGTGGTCATCAATCTGATTACAGGAGAAGGCCAGTTCAGACACCCTCTCCACTATTGCTAGGAGTCTCAGCTGATGCCCTCCTTGGGGATTCCTAGGAATTTCCCTAGCACCAGGTTTCTCCCTAACCCCTTAATGGCTTCCTCTAGCAAGATCTCTCTTTTATTGCTCTCCCACTCTGTCCCTCTCCCCCAACTCGGCCATCCTGTTCCCTCATATTCTCATCCTCCATCCCCTGCCCCCAGTTTACCGAGGAGATCTCATCTATTTCCCCTTCCCAGAGTGATCCATGTGACCCTCATAGGGTCTTTCTTTTACCTATCTTCTCTGGAGTTGTGCATGGTGGTCTAGTTTATCCTTTGCTTTACATCTTGCATCCACTTATGAGTGAGTACATGCTGTGTTTGTCTTTCCTGATTTCTAATTGACTCCAGTTCTGTGGGCATCTCCAGCTTTTCCATCATGGAGATAATCAAGCGTGTGATTGAGATGGTGAGTGATTGAGGAAGACATTTGACATCCACCTCTGTGTTCCACGTGCATCTGTGCCATTTGCTCATGCAAGCCTGATAAATGTGCACACACACACACACACACACACACACACACACACACACACACACACTCACAAACTCTTCCAAATGCAAAGCGAGAAGAGTATGCTTCCAACATAGTCCACATAGTCCAGTATCACCCTCGGGCCAAAGCCAAACAACAGCAAGAAGAAACACTGGCGATCTTGAACTGCAGCGTCTCCTGCTTCCACCCAAGTTCAGTGCAATTCAGCTGGCAGGGTTAATGACAGCGGGACCAGCACTGGGACTGTTCACATGGCCACAGACAGGAAGCAGAAGCTTCGGAGCAACCTCAAAGGCCCACCTCTGGAGGCTTACGTCTGCCTAACAAGTCTCACTTCCTACAAGTCCCACAGCCTTCACAACAGAGCCACAAACCCAGGGATCAAGTGTTTAAAATGTGAGCATGGGGGTTGGGGGGTGGGTCATTTTAAACCCAAACCATATTTGGCTCTCAGTTAAATTCAAATTCACATTTGGCTCACAATTTTATTCATTTTTAAAAAAGATTTATATATATTTATTTATTATGTGTAAAGTGTTCTGCCTGCATGTATGCCTGTATGCCAGAAGAAGGCACCAGATCTCATTACAGATGGTGTTAGTTACCATGTGGTTGTTGGGAATTGAACTCAGAACCTCTGGAAGAACAGCCAGAGCTCTTAACCTCTGAGCCATCTTTTCAGCCCCACTTGCTTACTTATTTTTGTTTTTTCCCTTTTTCTTTCCTGTGAGCTGTGAACTCTAGGAGAGCCAGGGTCTTCTTGGCCTGAGTCACTCTGTGACTCTGGAGGTCCAGCTGGGTGTACCTGTCAGGATGTTACCATGATATGATCAGCAGCACCTGCCCTCCATGCTCACGTCCAGCCTGGGAGTGAGATCCATACACTGGTCATGGAGACAATCAGTTCAAACAGTGGTGGGGTGAGGTGGGGTGCGGTGATGGGGTAGGGTGGTGGGGATAACAAAAAGGTCATTAACTGTAATGCACATTCTTTGACTCAAAACATCAGTCACAAGAGCACAAAGAAAAGGGTGCGGCTGGATAATGCTGCTTGCATTGAACCAATCAGATTTAAGCACTGGAGGTGAAGGGGAACATACCAAATGAAGGGGAACACCAATAAAGTAATCCCACACTAGCTCTGAATAGGGTATAATAAGTTCTTTATTTAAGGGGGGACTCACAGATCACAATGGGGAACAGGAATGGAAGCCAGCATCCAGGTGTGTGTGAAGAGCACATGTGGCAGAACCACACCTTTTGAGACAGCACCTTTTGGTACCCAAAGCCTCATCCAATCTGGTCCAGCCTCTCAAAGGCCATTGGCTGAAGGAGGTTCCCCATCACCTCGCCCTTTTGTCTAAAGAAGAGAGTTTCAAACCCAATACAAAACTATATATTGCTGGGCGGTGGTGGCGCACGCCTTTAATCCCAGCACTCGTGAGGCAGAGGCAGGAGGATCTCTGTGAGTTCCTAGTTCCAGGACAGGCTTCAAAGCTACAGAGAAACCCTGTCTCGAAAAACTAAAAAAAAAAAAACAAAAAAAAAACAAACAAAAAACAAGAAAAAACAACAAAAACTATATACAATAAGAACAGATATCAAGTATAAAAATTAGAATTACAACCAGCATAAACAATATTAAGCAAGAAACATATGCTAAATATTTTAATAATTTTTTATCCTAAGAAGTCTAAGTCATGTATTAGAAAAGGCCTGAGAAGGGAAATAATATTACTTGAGTAAACAGAAAGTGCAATCAAGCAACTTCCAAAATGTGTAGTAGATGACAGAGACAACAGGCTACCTGGGCAATAACACAAAGTCTCATTTGCAACTCTGGGGCAGCCAACTTTGGTTAAGGCCTAGAGTAACTGACAGACCATTTTCAGAGGCAGGAAAATTTCAGAACCATTTTACCCTCTCTTGGCAAGGTTGGCAGTCATTTTCTTTTTTGTTTGTTTTTGTATCCTGCTTGTCCACTTGTCCAGTCTGGACACTATGCATTTTGTCAGTGGTCGAGGCATGGGCGGTTTCTTGCCCAAAGGCCAGTTTTGCCAGGAAGAAAACAAGCTCCAAGTGGAGTGTCTTCAGTGCTCAACATTCTCTCAGGAATAGATCGGTGCTGCCAGGAGCAATCATGCCTCACATCAACAGGACCCTAAGTTATTTAAATGCCATATTCTACAGTTCTTTGAAGTGGTTGAAGATTACCTATGTATGCATAATACAATCTCTATGTATCTAAAGAACCTGATTAGTCTAACTATAAGTATGACAAACATGAATGACTATTGACCTGTAATTCTTAATACCTATATAACTTAAAGACTAAGACTTCGTATTAGAATATTAAACAATCTTTAAACAACTATGCAGCAACAATGACCCCAAAATGTAAACAATGTATAAGTATCTTGAACAGGGATTGAAATGTACAATGCAATATGATAACTATATCCTAAAATTGTATCAATATACAAAATGTCTTAACAGAGGTAAAAACATGCATGCATACAATCTGACAAAAATAACTTTGCATGGGTGTACAAAATATTGTAAACAGAAATAGGAGCATATTCAATATAACAAATATAATTTGAATTTGTATCAGTATACAAGAATCTATACCAATGTAAATTGTCTATAAATAGTAGCTCACAAGTATTCACTCTATTATTCACTATTATTAGTATGAATAAGTTCACACTAATCTACCTATTATACCATTCAATTTCCTTTTTTTTAGTGTGATTCCTGAGTCTACAAAATTTCCACCCCATCCCCCAGCCCTATACCAGTTATAATCAACTCCTAATTGATGTCCCTAACCCTGAAGACAAACTTTGTTGGGGAAAGGGACGTCATCTTCTAGAATTACTTCCAGCTGTCATGGGGGCGAAGGGTGGACTCGTTCCCACATTGAACTCCAGATGAAGAGGAACGTGAATAAAATAATCCCACACTAGTTTCGAATAGTGTGTAATAAGGGGTTCTTTATTTAAGGGGGGACTCACAGATCACAACGGGGAACAGGAACAGAATCTAGCATCCAGGTGTGAGAGCAGAGAGCAAGGGGGGGGGCGGGAGAGAGAGAGAGAGAGAGAGAGAGAGAGAGAGAGAGAGAGAGAAAGAGGTGGAGGGAGAGCAAGGTGGGTCCTCACCTTTTGGTAACCAAAGCCACGCCCAACCTGGTCCAGACTCTTCATTGGCTGAAGGAGTTCCCCATCATGGAGGCACACCCACTAGAGAGTAGCCAATCATAATGAGGTGGTGGGCACTAGAGCGGCCATGCCCAGTGACTCAGTTTGCCAAGGCCATCTCAGAAACTGTGGAGCAGAGGGAAGAAGACCTACAGACTTTGGGTTTGTGATAAGTTATGGACAGTGAGGGAGAAAAGTGTGTGTGTGCGTGACGGAGGATTTAAAGAAGGAAAAGCAATTGAGAGACAGGGAGGTCATTTCAGGAAGCATGGGGAGGGGCTATGAGGCCTGCAAGGCTATTCCATAGGAACACGAAGATGTGGTGGACTCCACATGGTGCCCACTCCCTGGCTTCTGATGGGATCATCAGTGTCTTGTACCTCATTTGGCTTGGACCCAGTTGCTTGCAAAGCTCCACTCGCACCTCACTGGTGGATTTTAAGATAGGATTCTGATGCTGCTGAATCATGCCCCCGCCCCTCCTTCCTGCCAGGTCACATTCCCAGCTCCTCATGGGCATATGATAGCTATACGTTTTACCACTGAATTAAATCTTCAGCCTCTTTTTACTTTTTATTTTGAGGCAGGGTCTTTTTACAAAGTTGCCCAGACTGGCCTTTAACACATTCTGTAGTCCAGGTGGGTCTTGAACTTCCAACCCTCTTGACTCATTCTCCTGAGCATCTGCTGTGACAGGCTTCTGTTGTGGAACATTAGCTGAAGAGGTGTTGCATTTGTTAATGCTGTGGAATAGTTTCTTAATGATGCAAAGATGTGTTGTATTCTTTTATTTTGCATTTGTTTAACTCTGTGAAGCTGGGTTACTTTGGCTGAAACCTCTGACTGGTCTAATAAAGAACGGAATGGCCAATACCTAAGGAGGAGAAAGAAATAGGTGATGCTGCCAGGCAGAAAGATTAAATAGGAGGAGAAATCTAGAGAAGAGGGAGGAGTGAGAAAAGGAGGAGAGGAGGAAGCCAGGGGCCACACAGCCAGCCACAGAGTAAGAAGGAAAGAAAGACATATAGAATAGAGAAAGATAAAAGTCCAGAGGCAAAAGACAGATGGAATAATGTAAGTTAAGAAAAGCTGGCTAGAAACAAGCCAAGCTAAGGTCTGGCATTCATAAATAGTAAGAATAAGTCTCTGTGTATTTTGAAGCTGGGTGGTAGGCCCCTAAAGAGTTAAAACAAAACAAAACAAAACAAAAAAACCCTACAGGCCTACACCAGGCTTGGCTCAGACCTTCTTTTTTGGGATCGCAGATGCACCTTCCTGACTCCTTTACCCTCCATGTACATCTTTTATTCACCCAGAACAACCTCCTTGGGCTAGGATCCTATGGCTCCTGGGACCAAAATCAAGGACCTGGAATCCCAGGTTCCATCAAGGCAACATCCATTACCTGTGTCAGGACCAGTGATGCTGATTGCCTTGCCTCCCCCAGCGAAAGATTATCTGTGTCTCTCCATCACCTCCTTTTGCTTCTGCATCCTGCTGGCCATCCCAGCCCTGATGTTCTCCCTTAAGGTGGGTACCTTTCAGTCCCTCCCCCTCCCCCCTTCTTCCTCAGGTACTTCCCAGAGGGTTCGTCCTCTTCCTCTTCACCATCTGGCTGCATGTCCCTTTGGTTCTTTCAACTCCTGGGTCTTAGCTCTGCTCTCTCTCATTCTGTCCCCCTCTTGGTTACTTCTTCCCTTGGGGACTGAGCCCCGCTCTTTTCTTGTTCACCTCACCAGTCCTGAGACAGGACTTTCCAGGGATGTCCCTCCCTTTCCCCCTCCCCCCTTGGAAACCATCTTGCCTGCTTGGCCTCCACCTCCACAGACCCGGGAAGCCAACTACGATGGGGATTGGAGGAGAGCACAGAGGAACTCCAGGCTGGCCTTGGGCTTCAGCGTCTCCAGCATCCTCGTGGGCTGCATTTTGATGGCCAGCTCTGTTACATTAATCTTTGAGACGGAGGACATGACCTCATCCTGAAAGCCCACCTCATCCAGGGAGTTCGGTCTGTTCTTGGAGATTCTGACCTTGGATATCAGCCACTGTCTGGAGGAAACCTCCAGTGTAGCAACAACGCTAAGAGCAATAAAGACTTTGAGGAGGTTTTTACCTTCCCGTTCACCTGCTGTATGTGTGGGTGCTTGGGCACCTGTTCTCATGGCACCGTGGGTCTGCTTTCCCAGGTGCCCTGGGGTCCCTTCAGAGAGTGGACATTTATCCGTGTTAAGGTCAATCTTAAGGCAGATGAATGAGGTGCGTCTCTTTACTGAGGACTGTAAAGGGAAGATGGGCGTGGTATCTGTTTTCTCCACTTTGCTCCGTGACCAGCAGTCACTCAAGGACGAGAGGGTTTTTTAGCCTTATGGTTCCTGAGGGAAAGAGTCTGGCATGGCGGGGTAAACATAGCATAGAGAAGCAGGAAGCGATTATCATATTTTTCTCTTCACCCAAGAAGCGGGGGTAGGGCAGGGGGCTGGTAGGGACTAGTGTGTGTGGGGGGGGGTAGGGGTAGTGGAGCAAGGGAAGAGAAAGGAGAAGAATGGAGAGATAATGAGGGTAAACTCTCCTCAGGGCCATTCTTCCCCCAGCAGCAAGGCTCCACCTTCTGCAGGTTCCAAACTTCCCCAAACAGCGCCACCTACTGAGGACCAAGTGTTCAAACACATTAACCTACAAAGCATTTCTAGTTCAAACTACCATTACTGTGCATGTCTGTAATCCCAGCATTTGGGTGCCAGAGGCAGGAGGGTGGAAGTTTAAGGCCAGCCTGGGTTATATCGCGAAACTCTCAGAAAACAAAAGTACAATGACTTACCTATGTAATGCCAGCCTTGGGGAGTCTCAGACAGGAGGAGCACAGGGTGAACTACAGACATATCAACAACAACAATCAGCAAAAACCCCTTTCATTTACTGGGCTGGGAATCTAGTGTTGTAGAATTTTATTTTAAGGTGTGTTACTTTTGTTTATGCTCTGGAACATTTGTTTAATGATGCAAAGATGTGTTTGATTACGTAAAATTCACCTGTGGTCAGGAGGCTGCGTCAGCAATTAGCTGACAGTACTAGGGAGGACCCAGATGGAGAATTTTTTTTGCTGTTTTTTTTTTTTTTTTTTTTTTGAGGCAGGGTTTCTCTGTGTAACAATCCTGACAGGCCCCGAACAGAGATCCACCTGCCTCTGCCTCCCAAGTGCTGAGATTAAAGGCGTGCAGGCCACTGCCGCCACCACCACCACTGGAGAAAAGTTTTTTTTAAAAATATTTATTTATTATCTATACAATATTCTGTCTGCATGTATGCCTGAAGGCCAGAAGGGGGCACTGGATCTTATTACAGATGGTTGTGAGCCACCATGTAGTTGCTGGGAATTGAACTTGGGACCTTTGGAAGAGCAGGCAGTGCTCTTAACCGCTGAGCCATCTCTCCAGCCCCTGGAGATGCGAGGAGAAGCTTGAGGACTTCTGGAGAGCTGCAGGAAGGAGAGGAAGTGAGCTACTTGCTATTCAGCCTCTCTGAGGAGCAGAATTCCACTTTAACCTTTGACGTTCTTTGGAGGGACAGATTTAGTTAAATTCTCTTAGTAGCTTTGAAAGAGTCAGTGCCTGAGGGAACAGAATTCCTCAGGCTGCTGCTCTTGCCTTAACCTCTCCTGATAGCATCCAGAGTTGCAGTTGCTGATAGGACATCTGTGGGTTAAAAGGCAGCAACAATTTTAAAAAAGAGGACAATTTATCTATTCAGTGATTTAGGCACTGAGGGAGGCTCTGAGTTCAGTTCCCAGCACTGTCCGGTGGTGCGGTGGTGCATGCCTTTAATTCCAGCACTCAGGAAGCCAAAACAGGTGGATATCTGAGAGTCTGGGCCAGCCTGGACTATGTAGCAGATTTCAGGCCAGCCAGTGCTGCCTATGAAAACTTGTCTTGAAAGCAAAATAAGAGATGGCTCAGCAGTTAAGAGCACTGACTGCTCTTCCAGAGGTCCTGAGTTCAAGTCCTAGCAACCACATGGTGGCTCGCAGCCACTGGAGTGTAGGTTTATGTGCAGATGGAGCACCGTGTACATAAAATAAAAAATCCTAAGAACACACAAAAAAGCAATAACATAAGCTAGGCTTGGCATGTCTTTAATCCCAGCACTCAGAGGCAGGCGGATCTCTGTGAGTTGGAGGCCAGTCTGGTTTATGGAGCGAGTTCCAAAACAGACAGGGCTACCCAGAGAAACCCTGTCTCAAAAACCAAAAACAAAAAAAACAAAAAACAAAAAACAAAAAACAAAACAAAACAAAACAACAACAACAACAAAAAAAAACCCAAGATAAAACACTCACATGATATTGAGAAGACACCGAGAAAGAATAAAATGTAAAGTCCTAAGATCATCTGAGGTCAACCTGCCTAAGGACGTCAGTGACGTGCTGTCTGTTCTGTCCAGTGTTGAAGCCACCAGCCAAATGTGCTGGACCTTGTGCAATGTGGAGGAGGCCAAGCTTTGATTTTGCTGATTTAAAAATCAATCCAACTTGTCCTTGTTAGGAGCTACCATAGCCAGCCGCTGTTTCTGGACAGTGGTAAGAATGGATGAAACCGGGAGACTAGCTAACGGGGAGCTGACAACTGGGTGTGACCTGAAGCACAGTGGATGGAGCCATAAGAATCTGGGCCATAGTTCCATTGGCACAGCGCTTGCGTAGTATGCAGGAAACTCTGGATCTTGTTGGTAGCACCCCAGAAACTGGGTGTGGCCGCCCACCCTGTAACCACAGGGCTCTGCAGGTGAGGGCAGGGGTCCGGAAGTGCAAGGTGTGAGGCCAGTTTGAGACCTTGTCTAAAAGAAAAGGGAAGAAAGGAAAATGTAGAAGGGTTCCAACCTGAACATCAGGTGTGAGACTGAGTCAGGAAGGGGCCTGGCTCATTCTGGGCGTTGAAAGAAATGGGAACCCTGGGCTGGAGAGGTGGTTCAGTGGTTAAGAGCACGGGTGGGTGTGCGGAGAACTCTTCAGCACCCATGCCAAGCAGCTCACATCACTGTAAACTCCAGCTCCAGGGGATCTGACACTCTTCTAGACTCCATGGACAGCTGCACCCATACATAAAGATTCCCACTAAGACACATACAGATTTAAAAATGAAATAAGTCTTTAAAAAGTGATCAATTAAATGGCAGTAAAACAACTCTTAAGAAGTGTGGTGTGGGCATGGGTGCGTGTGTGTGCTTGCGTGCGAGTGTGTGTGTGCGTGTGTGATTTAAATTTAAGACAGGGTCTCATGTATCCCAGGCTGATCCTTACCTGGGGATGAGCTTGAACTTCTGATCCTCCTACCTCCACTTCCTGAGTGCTGGGATTACAGGCATGTGCCACCACACCTGGGTTACTTGGTGCTGGGACTTGAACCCAGGACTTCACACAGTCTAGGGAAATACTCCAGCAACTAAGCTACACTGTCAGCCCATAAATGAATAAATAAATAAGATATACATGAAGATTATTTTATTTGCATGATTGTTTTGCCTGCATATATGTATGTGCACCACGTGTGTGCCTGGTACCCACGGAGGCCAGAAGAATGTGCTGGGTCTCCTGGAGCTGGGGAGTTACAGATGGCTGTGAGCCACCATTGCGGTTCTGGGAGCTGAACCTGGGTCCTCTGGAAGAGCAGCTGGTGCTTTTCACCTGAGAGCCATCGCCTAGAAATTCACATTTTAACAAGTTTGTTATGTCCTGTGAGTTAGGTCCCAGACCCCAAAGGACAGCACTGTAGCAAGACTGTTGGAGGCATTCCTCAGAAACCTAGGAAATGGGTTTACTGCCTGAGGGAAAGGATCCCTTCCTTTGGCATATACCTATGGTTACATATCAAATCTCCTGGTCCCCTGTAACATGTACTTGTCATGAATATCAAGCATCCACATGTTCTTTATAACCCCAAAGGCAACTTCTCCTGCCTCACTCTTCTCTCTCCATTCTTTTCTCTGTTCCCAAGTTAGCCTTGGCCCTGGCCAGTATGCCCCTTCACTGCTCCCCACCGCAGAGGGAGCGATGGTATCTCTGGACTTCCCCAGATGCCGCAGGCAGGCTATTCTCTCTCCCATATGTATGTATTTACCTGTATTTCAAATGCACCCATGGAGCAGTCCAGTCTGCGGCTTCGCTGGGTCCCAGCTTACAGAGTGTTAGTTATTGTTATGTCAACCAGACAGAGAGAGGGTTAGAAGTGATTTCTGGGTTTCAGAGGGATCCCAACCCGTGGTGAGGCGCATGGAGGCAGGTACAGCTCTGTCTATGGCAGTGAAGGTGTGAGCCAGCAGCTGGCCTGCTGGGAACAATCTTTTCTACATTGTAAATATGTATTACTCTCGTTGGTTAATAAAGAGCTGACTGGAGGGATTTAGGGGGCAGAGAATGCTGGGAAGAAGAAGCACTGAGTTTCAGGGTTCTCGAGCCAGATGCAGAGGAAGCAGGAGATGAGCATGCCATGCTGAGAAAAGGCACCACCATGCAGCAGAGGGTAGAACATAGATAAAATATGGATTAATTTAAGATGTAGAAGCTAGTTAGTAACAAGCATAAACTATTGGCTAAGCATTTTTATTAGCGCTCTGTGTGGTTATTTGGGAGCTGGTTGGCAGTCCTGATGAAAAACTCCACCTACACTGGCCCACAAGGCTCAGGCTAGGAAACAAAGACCATAGGCCAAGACCAGGCACAACCTTCAATGTTCTGGCCCTAGTCACCCACTTCTCTTTGTCATGAAGCACCACTTCCTAAATGCTCCATAGCCTTCAAGACAATGCTACAAGCTGAGGGCCAAGCATTTAAAATATGATCCTGTGGGGGACTTTTCAGACTCACATTACTTAGGATAAACATGGGCTGGCACATTGGTTTAGTGGGTAAAGGCTCTTGTGGCCAAGGTTGATGGCCTGAGTTTGATCTCTGAAACATATAGGGTGGGAAGAGAGAATCAGCTCCTACTAGTTGTCCTCTGACCTCCACACCTGTGCCATGCCATGAGCACACACACACACACACACACACACACACACACACACACACACACGAATAAGTAAATACATGTAAAACACACAAACATAACCCTTTCGATTTTATTTTTGAGCTGGAGTTACTAGGTAGCCCAAGTTAGCCTTGAATTTCAGATTCTCCTGTCTCAGCTTCCCAAGTGTTGGGGTTATAGGCATGCTCCACTAGCAGAATCTCTATCTGTGGATACAGAGACCTTTCCACAAACAATGACAGGTAATGAGGGGCCTTTCCTGCTTAGGTGGCAGCCATGAGGAACGGTTAGCATTCTGTGTGAAAATAGCATCAGGGAGGGCATTGGAGCGTAGGAGGAGGGAACCTAGAGGCAGGCACAGAACAGCCATGTCACTGGGTCTTCGGTACTCTGTGAGGACTTGCCTTGCAGCTGGAGAGGTGTAGCCAGGGCAGGGCTCTGAGCATGGAGTACTCTGGCTATACCATTCCTGTACTCCCTCTGGACAAGTTTGGGAAGTAGACTGTCAGGTATGGGTGGGGTGGGGGGCAGGCCATGGGGATACAGAGACAGGAGGTGATGGAAGCTGGATCAAGCTGAGAGCAGAGAAGGGAGACAAAGTGGAGCTACATATAACGACCTTGAGACCCTAAAGCAAGGGCAGTCTGCCAATTCCCTGAGGAAAGGGGGACTCTTCCCTGAGGAGTTGGAGGGTTCTTTCCAGGGTCTTTGCAATATGCTGAAGGTGGAAGAGGAACATGTGAAAGTTAAGCAGGCTGGGGAGGCTGGGCAAACCTTGCTCCCCCGTTCCTTTCCTCACCACCTCCCTGAGAACAGCTCGAAAAGGAGTGAGCTGTGAGGTCCTTGCCTGCCCAGTGTCTGCCTCAACCTCCTGCGTCTGCAAGTTACGGGGGGGGTGTGGGGTGTGTGAAGGGCACTGCTGGGCCCACTATCTTATCAGTAAGTCTCAAAAACAAACTGAAAGTCAAGGTCACAGCGGACGTCCGCGTGCTCAGCAAACACTCTCTGGGGCCAGCCCAGGCTGGCCTTGGGTCGTGGTCGGGCGGCACAGCAGAAAACAGGTGAATGTACGTCTGGGATCTGTCTTCACGGGAGTGTAGAGCGGGAATAAATTATCACCAAATTCAGACAACTCAGGGCTTTGGTGGAGAATTTGGTTCGAACGGTGAGGCCTGAAATGTTACTTCTGTGTTGCGGTGACCAGACACATGACAGAAACAACCTACTGAAATTTCTTTTGACTAGTGGCTCAAAGGGTCCAGTCCTTAGACACTTGGCCCCATAGACTGGGGTAGAACATCATAGAGGTGTGTGTGTGTGTGTGTGTGTGTGTGTGTGTGTGTGTGTGTGGAGGAGGAGGAGGAGCTGTCATGACAGACAGAAGCAGACAGCTCCTGTGAAGAAGAGACATGGGGCAGCTATAACCTTCAGAGGCATACCAGAAATGACCTACCTCTTCCAGCTAGGCCTCCTGAAGTTTCTAGAACCCCTTCAAATAGCACCAGCAGCTGGAGACCAATCATTTAACACTTGGTGGGGGGATTTCAGATTCAAACCTAACAGCTGGTATGGGAGAGAAGAAAAGGGGAAAGGAAGAGGGAGGGAGAGAAGAGAGACAGAGAGAGGAAGGGAAACAGACAGACAGAAATGAACATGGGGCTGTGGTCCTTCATCTACCTTGGGCCAAGAATCGTCTTGGAATGATCATTTTGTTCATTAGAAATAGGATTTATGTTTTAATTAATATATATGTACATATAGGTACACCCTGCGTGTGTGTAGGCCAGAAGAGAATATATGATCCTTTGGAGCTGGAGTTACAGGTGGTTGTGAGCTGCCCGATATGGGTGCTGGGAACTGAACTTGAGTCTGTAAGAGCAATATGTGCTCTTAACCACTGAGCCATCTCTTCAGTATCCACATCCTGTGTGTGTGTGTGTGTGTGTGTGTGTATGTTACCAAGGATGGAATATCCAGGACATTGCATGTACTAGGCACTGAACCACACATCCCAGCCCCTCACTGGGGGATTCTAGGCAGGGGCTCTACCACTGAGCCACACCCCAGCCCCTCACTGGGGGATTCTAGGCAGGGGCTCTACTAATGAGCCACACCCCAGCCCCTCACTGGGGGATTCTAGGCAGGGGCTCTACTAATGAGCCACACCCCAGCTCCCCACTGGGGGATTCTAGGCAAGTGCTCTACCATTGAATGACAGCCTCAGAAATGAACGTTTTGAAAAACAGAAGGTTCTCAGTCCTGAAAGAGAAAACAACATGAGGAAGAAGGATACAGCGGGAGTCTGAGCCTTATCAGGCCTTGGAAATGTATATATTCAGGAAACTCTCAGTCAAAATTTTCCTATACTCTTTGCATTGTTCTCTTTCTATTTAATAGTGTCTTAGGGAAAGAAAAATATATTAAATTCTGTCCATTGTTCAAAAACAAGCTTGCAACTCTCCCATGTGCCTTAGACTTGGTGAGATTCACACTGCTGACTTCTATAGGGACTGCATCCTAGAACACTTGCCATTCTCGAAGCCTTGGCCCTTGAACAGCGTCAGGAGCTTCCCATCAGCCTGAAGCACAGTCCGCCCCATCCCTACCCCATGGGCACTGCACGCTTGAGAAGGACAAAGCCATAAAGATGGTGCAAATTCAGGCTGGCTGTAGCAGGCGTCATCTTTAGGTGGCTGGGTGTAAGTAGTTGGGTGTAGGAGGTTGGGAGCACTGGAAGAAATTGTGGGGGTGTGGACAGTGGCTATGTAGCCACAGAAACAGACAGTGAAGGTGTGGACTCAGAGGTAGGCATTTAGGAGCTGTGCGTATTTCGTATTTCAGATTTAGATGATAACTGTGTAGATGACTCAGGCTCGTGTGATAGGTATGGGAGCTGGGGCTTGGGCAGTGACTGTGTTGATGCAAGCTCCGGCAGCGGCTATATGTATTTAAGTTTTGGCAGTGACTATGTGGCTTCAGGTCCAAGTTGTGGGCATCTCAAAATATGTGTTCTTTTCTAGGCTGTTCAGACTAAAAGACGAGATATGTCCTGACACAATGCTCTGAGAAGGACACAGGGCTTCTGTGTTCCTACCCAAAGTGAGCAATCTGAATCTACCCACAAAGACCAGCGGGTGAAAACCGAGGGGAAAAGCCACACCATGAAATATGTTTCCAAAATGCAAGAGTCAAGGAGGCCAGAGAAGACAGAAGAAACGAAGAAGATGGCAGGATCTCATGCGAGGCACAATCTGGACCAGCTCCCAGACCACAAGGACTTCAGTGGAAAACTGGGGAGAGTCAAACAAATTTTTGAAGTTGTTCACTTGACTATACTTTATTCAAAAATGTCCTTATTTGCCACACCTTTAATCTCAGCACTCGGGAGGCAGAGGCAGGAGGATCTCTGTGGGTTTGAGGTCAGCCTGATTTACAGAACCAGTTCCAGGACAGATTCCATCATTACAGAGAAACCCTGTCTTGAAAAAACAATAACAAAAAGTCCTTATTCATGGGCAGCAGTTGCCTGAATATAGTTAAAAAGCATTTTATTCCTATCCAGGCATCGCTGTAGCCCCAGTGTTTGGGAAATGAAGGCAGGAGGGTTAGGAGTTCATGGTCATACGCCACAGGAGACTCACAAAACCCAAACAAACAAAACTTCCTGTATACAAATCTTCTAAATAATTCATTCAGAATAAAATTGAAATCTCTTGATTGGTTGATTAATTCATAAGTCTATTGATTTGTCTCTATCTATCATCTATTGCTCTATCATTTGTCTTTCATCTATCATTGTCTCTCCCTATATAGATATATAGACATATATCTATGTAGATATATATCACTTATCTATCCATTGATCTATTTATCTAACACAAATCTACCAAATTGCTAAAATGTTCATTTTACTGTTTCTATAATTGGCAGGTCTGAAATATCTAAATATTAATCAACATTAATATTAACTTATATTAAAATTTACATTTTTACATATTACAAAATTACATTTTACAAAATTACATATTAAAATTTACATTAATATTAACTTATCATATTAAAATGTCTCTTGAGAGAAGAGACAGCTAGTGAGGTAGAGGCTAAAGATGGCCACACGATATTGGCAGAGGTCTGCTAAGTGTCTTAGTCAACCATCTGCTGCCAGCGATGTTGTTGGTCCCCCACTTGCACCCTGTCTGTGACTTTGCTTGCAGACATGACCCCACCACTCACAGCTTCCACAGGCCCTGAGTAGGTTGGGGACAGAGGTTGGTAGGTAAGGGTGGGAGTTTGAAGACATCTGAGGCATTCTCAAAGAGTGAGATTTCCTGAGAGGCTGCTCGGTGCCCTAGGCTTGTGAACAACCAAATGAATAGAATACAACACCAGATTGGAACAGGACATGTGGTTTGTGGCAGTGAGTGGAAATGCCGCGGTACTGCAGAGCCTCTGAGAGGACTCTCAGCAAAGGCAACATTTGCAATGAGACTCGAAGGAGGCGAGAAAGTGCCACATAGATCTCTGGAAAAGGGGACCGGACAGATGGTGCTCCAAGTGCCAAGGCCCCGAGGCGTGAATGACCTCAGCCTGCGCAAAGTGCAAAGCGTAGCACGGATCGAGAGATCGAGCACAGCGACTGAGATGGGGAGGGTCCTGGGGTAGGCCTTGTAGGAAATTATAGGTGTGTGTGTGTGTGTGTGTGTGTGTGTGTGTGTGTGTGTGTGTGTGAAGCTTGTGAGTCAAGGAACGACACAAACGTTGGCATGCTTGACTCAGATGAGGGTCATCTGTGTTCCAGGAATCTCATAGCTGTGCCGACAGCGTGCCTGTCTCCTCTTGGGGCTCCTGGAGTAGGGTGGGTATCTTTAGCCAGCTGGGTGTTGGGGAGCTCGGGTTGCCCACCTCTTGCTTCTCCAGGTGACCCGCTCCAAGGAGGACGTGGCCAAGGCGATTATCTTATCAGTTACACCTATACTTGCCCTTGGAGACGTGCCCACGATCAGAGGCCAGAGCAAAAACCGCACCAAAGGTCCTTCCCTTTCCCCAGCCTAGCCCCTCACCACTGCCCCCAGGGATGCCTGCCTGGGGTACATGGAGGGTCTCTTAGCCTTCCTGACACCCAGCTCAAACAAGGGCCATTAGATACAGCCTTTCCCAGTGTGAACCTTTGTTTCTCTGAGCAGATTGGGGTGGGGATAAGGGAATGGTTACTGTGGGCAGCAGTTAGAGGTTGAGTATGCAGCGGGACCCTGCTGAACTCCCACAAGTGTGTTCCCTGCCTCCTCGCAGTGAGAACGATAGCTAGGATATGATGTCACGGGTGACTGTGCATACGCTTTAGGGCTCACAAGAGGACACTCTGCAGATGATCTGCCTGCTCCTGACTTGACTGTCTTAGCCTAGGGTTGAGCAAGTGACTTGACCTCTCTGTGCCTCAGTTTCCCCACCTGTAATGGGTATTCCTCACCTGAAAATGTCTCTGGAAGGTTAAATGACTGAATGTGAAAGCCCTCAACACATTGCTGGCATGAAGTGAGCACCCCGTGTTTGCTCCTCTTCTTGCTGATATATGGCTGATCTGAGTGACAGGTGGCAATAGGGTTTGGGCAGGTTGGGACAGCTCAGTAGAAAACGTCTGAGCTGCCCAAGCCTGAAGGTTACCCCAAGGAGCCTCATAATCAGTTGTAGTCAGCTGGTTCTGCTCCACCCCCACCCTCTCTGGGTATATCAAGCCTGGTCTAGGCCCTAGGTTCTAGAGACCAAAGAGGGCAGAGCACCAGGCACCATGGGGAAGGCAGTGAGTGGCACCTGGGGAGTGTTTGGGGAGTGTGTGTGTGCGTGTGTGTGTGTGTGTGTGTGTGTGTGTGTGCGTGCGTGTGTGAAGAAGCGTGGCACCTGACATCTCCTTTGCTCCATCTCATCACCAGGAGAATTATGAACTGTACTCAGTGGAACTGGGGTCTGGCCCTGGTGGGGACAAGACCGCCAAGATGAGCAAGAAGAAGGCAGGTGGTGGGGGAGGCAAGAAGAAGGAGAAGCTGGAGAACATGAAGAAGGAGATGGAGATGGTGAGCATGGGGGCTGGCGCCTGGCAGGACTGAGGTGGGGACTGGGAGCTGGGCAGCGGGCAGGGCAGGGCTGTGACAGCCAGACAGTGAGGGTCCTGTTCCATCCCCCAGAACGACCATCAGCTGTCAGTGTCTGAGCTGGAGCAGAAGTACCAGACCAGTGCCACCAAGGTGAGCTAGGAGTGGGTGGGTATAGTGAGGGGGAAGATGGACGGGGAGAGAGCAAGGTGAGGAGGGTACCGGAGAGCAGTGTGTGCATGTGTGCATGTGTGTGTGTGTGTGTGCATGTGTGCGCTGGGAGGTGGGAATAGATGAAGAGAAAGGGGGAGATACAGAGGAGAGAGAGAGACATGGAGAAGAGGTGAAGAGAGACCTATATAGAGAAACAGAAAGGGGAGAGGGAGGGAAAGATGGAGAGGAAGAGAGAAATTAGAGATAGGAGAGAGAGTGGTAAAGAGAGAGGGGAAGTGAAGAGGCGAGAGAAGAGAAAGATGGAGGGAGAGGGGAAAGGGGGAAAAGAAGAGAAAGAAGAGAGAAGAAGGGGACAAGAGAGGAGAGGGAAAAGAGAAAGGGTGAAGGCAAGACCTTGTGGCCTCCACCATGACCACCCCTGCCCGTCCCCAGGGCCTGACTGCGAGCCTGGCCGCCGAGCTGCTGCTGAGGGATGGGCCCAATGCGCTCCGGCCCCCTCGCGGCACTCCTGAGTATGTGAAGTTTGCCCGGCAGCTGGCAGGCGGTCTGCAGTGCCTCATGTGGGTGGCTGCTGCCATCTGCCTCATTGCCTTTGCCATCCAGGCCAGTGAGGGTGACCTGACCACAGATGATAACGTGAGTGGAGGGTGCTTCAGGGCCGGCATGGGGCACAGTGAGACCTAGGAGACTGTGACATTGAGCCCAGGACTCACAACAGATGGGCTGTTAAGTGAGGATATGAGAACATTAAGATGCAATTCTAAGACCTGGATGGAGGATAAAGGGCAAGGAGCTATGGGACAGATTTGAGGACACAGGTTACAAGGATGACTCTTGGGTGGTGGAACATAGGAAGGGGATGGAACTGGAAAATCTAAGAGGAAACGGGTATATAGGGCAGACCAAGGACATGGGACAGGGGACACAAGGACTTGGCCTGAGACATAGGGACACTAAACACCAGACACAGCACAGAGAGACACAGTAGTAGATATGAAAACATTGGTAGAGGAAATGGAGATGTAAATAGGACATTGGATATGTGTCAGGGTCAGACAGAGGACATTTGGTGACATGTGTGACACTGGACACAGACTATGACAGAAAAGCCATAGGTCAAGTGACATGGCATTGGTACTCAGAGGTACACAGACTTGGCATTTGGGACATGGAGATACCAATGATGGCATAGGTCTGCAGCACAGACACAGGAATGGAGACAGGATAACATAGGGATCAGTGGGCACAAGGGTACAGGGTGGCATACAGATTAGGAAAAACAATATGAAACGTGGGACATAGAAACATGAGGAGACATGGCAGATGCAGGACTCAGGGGAGGCAGGAGTAGACGAAGAAACATGGGACAAGGACCATATGCGGACATGGGAGATCAGGAGCCAGGGACTATGGTTTAGGGACATGGACACATGACACTGAAGATGCAAGGCGAGTGAATTTGCATTTATAGAACATGAGGACAGGGGCTTGGGTCGCAGGAATAGCACATGAGGCTTCTTGGTAGGGGGAGGAAACTCCCCAAAACACCTGGGGACTCGGAAAGAGTGACAGTGGCCTTGGGGAAGGGGCTTCTCACTCCTGTGCATAAAACCTCTGTGTGTCTCACTCTGCAGCTGTACCTGGCCCTGGCGCTCATCGCTGTGGTTGTGGTCACTGGCTGTTTCGGCTACTACCAGGAGTTCAAGAGCACAAATATCATTGCCAGCTTCAAGAATCTCGTACCCCAGGTGGGTCCTCCAGCCTGCTATCTCTCTTCTGATTCTAGTCTCCAAACCACCCCAGCATCTCCTGCCTTCTCCAGGGGGTCCATCCCCACCAGTCCCGATCTATCCTTATTTATGGCTTCCATCTCCCCAGCTAGCACTTCAGCTTTTCCCAATTTTTCACTTCCCATGACTCCATGACAACGTCTCCCATACAAGTAATAACCAGGCCCAACCCTGCTTAGCTTCTGAGATCAGAAGAGATCAGGTGTGTTCAGGGTGGTATGGCCATAGACCACAGTAAGCAACTTCTATTGCCACCCCTGCCCCACAGCAAGCCACCGTGATCCGAGACGGGGACAAGTTCCAGATCAATGCGGATCAGCTTGTGGTGGGCGATCTTGTGGAGATGAAAGGCGGGGACCGTGTCCCAGCAGACATCCGCATTCTGTCGGCCCAGGGCTGCAAGGTGGACAACTCCTCGCTCACTGGAGAGTCTGAACCGCAGACCCGCTCACCTGAGTGTACACATGAGAGTCCCCTGGAGACCCGCAACATCGCTTTCTTCTCTACTATGTGTTTGGAGGGTCTGTGAGACATTGCAGTTCTGTCCTGAAGCCACACAGCTGCCACACACCCCATAAAAGCCCCTTTTCTGTCTTCCGTGACACATGCCACACGCCTCCCCACCACAGAGCACTTTCCCGATGCTGCCCACCCCACCCTGAGCTCCCCTCCTGTTGCCACTGCAGGCACAGCGCAGGGCCTGGTGGTGAGCACAGGTGATCGCACCATCATTGGCCGCATCGCATCGCTGGCCTCGGGCGTGGAGAATGAGAAGACGCCTATCGCGATCGAGATTGAACATTTTGTGGACATCATTGCGGGCCTGGCCATTCTCTTTGGTGCCACATTCTTTGTGGTGGCCATGTGTATTGGCTACACCTTCCTTCGGGCCATGGTCTTCTTTATGGCTATTGTGGTAGCCTATGTGCCCGAGGGGCTGCTGGCTACAGTCACAGTGAGTATGGGAGACAGAAGGAGGTATAGGGAGCAGAGAGCTGCTTGTTCAATCATCCCACCAGACTTCCACCCATCACCCTCCTACCTGTCCATCCATCCATTCCCCTCCCCGCCCAACATCACCTATCCATTCAGTAAACATTTACTAGGCTCCTCTGGGCTGGCCTCCCGCACACACCACGGCACAGAGGTGAACAAATGGGACACTGGAACAGACGAGATGAGGTCCCCGGAGTTAGTCAGCCACAGCCCAGACCCACCTAGAGAAGGGAGGCTCAGAAGTTTATTTTCTAATCTCCATGGTGCCGATGTGAGCTGGGAGAGAGCACAGAGAGCGTATCCAGTGATACTGGGGAAGGCATTGGTTGCAAATGGCTTGGAGGGAAGAACAAACCTGTTTTGGTTTTTGGCTCAAGGAATCCTGCACTCAAAGTGTAGCAAGATGGAGTACAGGGCTCCGGTGGTGGCACACGCCTTTAATCCCAGCACTTGGGAGGCAGAGGCAGGCAGATCTTTGTTAGTTCGAGACCAGCCTGGTCTACAAGAGGTAGTTCCAGGACAGGCTCCAAAGCTACAGAGAAACCCTGTCTCAAAAAACAAACAAACGGAAAAAAAAAAAGATGGAGTACAGGAAGGAGAGGTAGGGCTGGCGGCAGGACTTGGCCATGCCTTTGTTCCCAATCTGTCCGCAGGTCTGCTTGTCACTGACAGCAAAGCGGCTGGCCAGTAAAAACTGCGTGGTCAAAAACCTAGAAGCAGTAGAAACCCTGGGTTCCACGTCAGTCATCTGCTCAGACAAGACGGGAACTCTCACTCAGAACCGCATGACGGTGTCCCATCTATGGTTTGACAACCATATCCACACGGCGGACACCACCGAAGATCAGTCAGGTGTGGGGGTGGGAGGGGAAGGCGCCAGGACCGGATGCAGTTGGTGGTCTGACTGGGAGCCTGGAGCAGGCTTTGCATTAATGAGAGGTGTCAGGTACAGGGTCCTCTGAGGGAGTTCAGCTGGTCTGTGAAGGAAATCTGATCTCCTGGAGGCTCTATATGGTGTTTGGAGAAAGCTCTGTCTTGGGATTCGAAGAGGAAGTGGGATACTATCCATGCCTGGGGAGGGGACCCAAAAGCAGAGGCGGCCTGAAAGCAGTAGGAAGGGCTCTGCTCTGGTTTGGGAGATCCACTCCCATGAGGTTCCAGCCTCGATGTCTGGCCTCCAGGGCAGACGTTCGACCAGTCCTCGGAGACGTGGCGGGCGCTGTGCCGCGTGCTCACCCTGTGCAACCGCGCCGCCTTCAAGTCTGGCCAGGATGCGGTGCCGGTGCCCAAGGTGAGAGACCGGGGGATTCCAGAGGGTGCTGTCTGGAGCCTGGTGTCGCCGGCTCCGACCCTGACGCTGGACCCTGCTTCCAGCGCATCGTGATCGGAGACGCGTCTGAGACTGCGCTGCTCAAGTTCTCGGAGCTGACACTGGGCAACGCCATGGGCTACCGGGACCGCTTCCCCAAAGTTTGCGAGATCCCCTTCAACTCCACCAACAAATTCCAGGTGCGCCGCTTACTGAGTCGGGTCCACGACAGGCCACGCCACAGTGAAGGCGGACCTCTTAGTCTGTTTAGACTCAATTCCATGTCAATCAAGTTTATGACCCCGCCTATATCCCGTTAGACCACGCCCAGACACGAGCCCCCGCCCAATCAAGCCCCACCCACATCTCCTAGACAGGGAGCATCTCTGCTTTAGGCTGGACCGTGAACCCTCAGGCCTGCCTCCTTGTGTGACCACGCCCCTTATCCATGCCCATACCCGTTGATTCCCTCCCCCACAAGTCCGGTGCAGCCCCGCAGCTCCGCCTCTCCCTCTGCCCACAGCTGTCCATCCACACGCTCGAGGATCCGCGGGACTCCCGACACTTGCTGGTGATGAAGGGTGCCCCTGAGCGTGTGCTGGAGCGCTGCAGTTCCATCCTCATCAAAGGCCAGGAGCTGCCCCTAGATGAGCAATGGCGTGAGGCTTTCCAAACTGCCTACCTCAGCCTGGGAGGTCTGGGCGAACGTGTCCTTGGTGAGCGATGCTCTGGGTGGGACAGTGTGTGAAGAGGTGTGGGCACAGACCCCTCCAAATTGCCTGGACCAGACCTGACCTTCTCTTTTTTTGTTGTCGTTTTCGTGTGATCCTGCGGATGGATCCCACGGCCTTGTACCCTTGTGCTTGCTAGGCTTGCTGGCCCTAACCTCTCTCATCTCTGGCCCCAGCCTCACCCTTGATTTCCCTTCCCTGTGTCAGTCCTGACCCCCTAACCTGACACTCTTAGGTCTTCACCCTGGCCACCCCCATACTTACCTTGCTTGTGCCCCCTCTTTTTCCAGCCCTTGCTCCATTTTTGGTCCTGTGTCCTCTTGACTTTTTTATCTTTCCCAGTCCTTGTCTCCATGCTGGACCTTCCCCAGGCCCATGTTCTGTTTTCTGAGCCAGCTTACTATGCAGCCTGGCTGTCCAGAACTCACTCTGTAGACCAGGCTGGCCTCCAACTTAGAGATCCGTCTGCTTCTGCTTCTCCAGTGCAGGATTAAAGGTGTGGACTACCATGTCCCTCCTTTGTGAGGACCTGTGAACCCTCTAACTTTTGCTGTTTCCCTTTAAACTTTCCTAACCTCTGGAAACCCTGGAAGGCACAGACCCATGGTTCAGTTCTACCTTTCACTTTACTTTGAAAGAAATGTTTCCTCTCTCAGCCTTCCTTCCTTCCTTCCTTCCTTCCTTCCTTCCTTCCTTCCTTCCTTCTTTCCTTCCTACAATCTAATATAGCTCAGGTTGTCCTGGAACTCCCGATCCTCCTCCTCTACCTCCCGAGTGCTGGGATTACAGGCCATGCCTATCTCTGTACCCTAGTCTCCTCATAAGCAGGGTGGGAATGCACCTCATATGGTGACTGAGGATCCAGCATCCACGGGTGGTGTGAGGTCCTGTTATTTCACGAGTGAGGATGGACTGAGGATCTAGCATCCACGGGTGGTGTGAGGTCCTGTTATTTCACGAGTGAGGATTGACTGAGGATCCAGCATCCACGGGTGGTGTGAGGTCCTGTTATGTCACAGGTCTCCTGTCTCTATTGGCTCTGCTAGCACACCATCTATTGGCCCAGACTCCTCTCATTCCCGTTTCCCCGGCCAGGTTTCTGCCAGCTCTACCTGAATGAGAAGGACTACCCACCTGGCTATGCCTTTGATGTGGAGGCCATGAACTTTCCAAGCAGTGGCCTCTGCTTTGCGGGACTTGTCTCCATGATTGACCCTCCGCGGGCCACCGTCCCTGATGCTGTGCTCAAGTGCCGCACGGCAGGCATCCGGGTATGCCAGCTGGGGATGAGGACAAATGACAGATGCTCACCTGTAACCATCGCTAATTAAACGCTACTGGTTCATGATACAGAAGTCCTGGGGAAGGAAGCTTCACGCATAGCTGTATCCAGGAGCTCAGCGTAGTCAGGAAGCTGCCTTTCTCCTGTCCTAGTTCCCTTTGCGTCTCTTCTGCTTTAATCTCAGGCAGCGCTTCAGTGTGAGGGTGCAGAGGAGACAACCCCGCCTACAGCTCCCACCTCTCCTGTTCAGTTGGGCCACACGTTCATCCCCAAACCAGTTCAATTGGCAATGTTGGGGCTTACTTGCTCAGTCTTGGCCACAGACCTCACTTCAGCTACCAGAGAAGAGATGCTTAGCTGTCTACCTGGTTTTTAGCCCTCTCTAGGATGATGTATCTCCAGCAACTCAGGCATGGTCTTGCCTCAGGACCTTTGCACCTGGCTATTCCTTCTGCCAGAAATGCTCTTCCTACACATTTCCGTGTGGCCAACTCTTTCATGTTTGGGTCTCTGCTCATATGTCACCTCCTCAGTGAGGTATTTGTGCACAGTTAAGCCACTACTTCCCTCAGTGAGCTTATTTTTCCCCCTCTTAATGTGCTATCCAGTTCACTCCTGTATCTTGTCCTTTCTGTCTCCCTGCCCTAGAATGTCAAGGTATGGTGACAGAGAGAGTTGTCTTTTTTGTCCTAGGCTTGCTTAATGATTGTGTCAGCAGAGATCTGTCAGGGAGGCCAGGGACCTGCGCTGATCTGAAGAGATGAAGGGTGTGCTGGTCTTCCCACAGGTGATCATGGTGACCGGTGACCACCCCATCACAGCCAAGGCCATCGCTGCCAGTGTGGGCATCATCTCGGAAGGCAGTGAGACAGTGGAAGACATTGCTGCCCGCCTCCGAATGCCCGTGGACCAGGTTAATCGGAAGTAAGCACTCGTCAGCTGTCCCTGTGGTCCCCCCCCCGCACCCCTATCCTGAGACCCTAGTGAGACTCGCTCCCTCCTTCAGGGACGCCCGGGCCTGTGTGATCAATGGCATGCAGCTAAAGGACATGGACCCATCTGAGCTGGTGGAGGCCCTGCGCACCCACCCTGAGATGGTCTTTGCTCGCACTAGTCCCCAGCAGAAGCTGGTCATTGTGGAGAGCTGTCAGCGACTGGTGAGACCCTGCTGAGGAGGGCAGCAGATGGGCCAGCCTGGCCAAGGCTGGTGTCTTTCTGACCTCCTACTCACCTGACCCACTGCCCTAGGGTGCCATTGTGGCTGTAACCGGAGATGGCGTGAATGACTCCCCAGCCCTGAAGAAAGCCGACATCGGTGTAGCCATGGGTATCGCTGGCTCAGATGCTGCTAAAAATGCCGCTGACATGATCTTGCTGGACGACAATTTTGCTTCCATTGTGACGGGCGTGGAGCAGGGTCTGTGCCATGCTAGGGAGGGGGCAGATCACGAGGGCTCAAGAGGAAGCTGGCTGGGAGGAGGTTGAGGTACCTGTTCTGCCCCTACAGGCCGACTGATCTTCGACAACCTGAAGAAATCCATCGCCTACACACTGACCAAGAACATTCCAGAACTGACACCCTACCTCATCTATATCACCGTTAGCGTGCCCCTACCCCTCGGCTGCATCACTATCCTCTTCATAGAGCTCTGCACAGATATCGTGAGTCCCCTACCCGATGCCCGGGTCCCCTGACACACACTCATGGATGGACAGGATGGACCAAGATCACCATGAGGTCAACAGACATTCAGAAATAGACACAGAGGTTGGCAGGTCGGTAGACAGGAGAGAGGCATGGATACAGAAGACTCACAGACACTCAGAGAAACTGATATCAACTGGGTGCATTCCTGTACTCCCAGCACATGAGAGGCAGGGGCACTCGGATATCAAGTTTGAGGCCAGCCTGGACTACATATTGAGATCCTGCTAGCCAAACAAAAACCAAAAGTAAATAGAGATGCTTGCAGACATAGGTTAAGAGACAGACATCCCACAGCAGACCTCCTTGTGATGAGGCCCTGAAGGCAGCAGACATGGGGCCCCTTTTGAAGGGTGTGTTCAACACCTCCCAGGGTGCCGTCTCTGCTGAGTGCACACTAATTGACTTAATGTCCTCATCACTGTCCTCAGGAAGGGCTTTCTTGTGATTCTCTGCATCTTGCTGATCATCTGCCTGAGGCACAGACAAGCTGAGTGGCTTGCCCCAGGTCTATCAGCTCCTAAGTGGCCCCAGTTGGGATCTGTTCCCTTGGGCCTGTGCACCTGATCAGTCCATTCTGCTGCCATCCCGGCAGTGACTGTCCCTTCACATATCAGAGACAGGAGTGGGGAGGACACACACACACACACACACACACACACACACACACACACACACACACAGAGAGAGAGAGAGAGAGAGAGAGAGAGAGAGAGAGAGAGAGAGAACCAAAGAAATAGACTAAGGTCTGGTATTATTGCCCATGCCTGTGACCCTAGCACTTGGGAAGCAGAGGCTGGAGGACCATGAGTTCGAGGCTGTCCTTGGCTACATAGTGAGTTCACAGTCAGTCTGGGTTACATAGAAAACCTTTAGAGAGAAAGAAGAGGCAAGGGAGAGAGAAGGGAAAAGAAAGGCATTATATCAGGAAACAGAAGCCCAGACTAGAATGCCACAATCAGAGAACAAAAATACAGAGAAAGAGGAGGAAGAGGGAAAGGGAGAAGAGGGGGCCAGCTGAAAAGCAAAGGCTAGTGGGATTAAAGCAGAAATTTGCCAAGTGTGCTGATGCACATCTGTAATCCTAGCATTTGGGACACGTGGGAGAAGGTAGGAAGAATAGTAGTTCAAGGCCAGCCTCAGCTAATAGTGAGTTTGGGTCCAGCCTGAGCTCCATGAGACCTTGTCTTAAACAAAACAACAAAAGACAGACATTTGTATAGAGATGGACATTAGGACACGTGTGTGACCCAGACATGCCAAGTGGCCCCGGTTCTTGGGGAGGTGTGGCTGTGTGGTGACTGCAGGACCTCCCTCCTGTTCTTTCCTGGTGTGTGTGTGTGAGGTGGTTGGCTTTAGAGTGAGAGGAGTCAGTGGCCCAGGCTACCCTCCATCTCTTCCTTCTGCTCCTGGCTAGTTCCCATCGGTGTCCCTGGCATATGAGAAGGCTGAGAGTGACATCATGCACCTGCGTCCACGGAACCCCAGGCGTGACCGCTTGGTCAACGAACCCCTGGCTGCTTACTCCTATTTCCAGATTGGTAAGCTCTGTGGCCCAAGGCTGCGATCCCTAGGCACTGCCCACCTGCCGTGGGCTTCCCGGCTGGGCCTCCAGGGCTGGGTTGGTCCATGTCCCAATCTATTCAAGGTGGCCTCTCTGGTCCTGGTGTATAACGTTAACCCTGCTGTCTCGGGGTCAGTGCCTTGGTCTTTTGGGGTTCTCTCTGTCCCTGTCTGTACTTTGTTTCGTGACCCTGCTCTGTGTGTGCTTGTTTTTTGTGTCTGTCTCCATCTTTGTCCCCACACTCCTGTCTCGCCTTCCCCAGGTGCCATTCAGTCATTTGCGGGCTTTGCTGACTACTTCACCGCCATGGCCCAGGAGGGCTGGTTCCCTCTGTTGTGTGTGGGACTGCGGCCACAGTGGGAGGACCACCACCTACAGGATCTTCAGGACAGCTATGGCCAGGAATGGGTGAGTTCTGCCTGCCATTCCCTCCCCACTTCCTCCTTCTGAGTGCCATGTACCTTTGTTGGAACAGTTCAGCTAGAGGAGTGTCTGGCACTGTGGAGAGGAGTCTTTCCCTCACCATCCTTGGCTCTGCCTTCTGCTTCTGAGGCTCCCGACAGAGCCCTTTTGCTGCACTGATAGACCTCAATATCTTAGGTTCAACTGGTCTTCTGTCATTTTCGTGGTAATGCCATTTGCACAGAGTTCTGGTGTGTGGCACCTATTTCATTGAAGGCTTAAAGGGCCATGAGACCAGCAGTAGCCAGATGTGTTTAGTTTGTCTTAGAGAGTAACATGTTACTTAGCAAGCAATTCCCTGCTGCCGCAGTTAGGAATGCAGTCTAGGGCTAGCCTAGATTCACTGAACTGCATCGACCCTACAAGCTGTGTGGCCTGTCTGTGCCTCCCTTCCCAGTCTGTTCCTGCAGAATTCACTTCATCTAAGAACTCATTTGAAATGTAAATTCTCAAGTCCACCTCAGGCTTATGGTCGGAAACTCTGGGAGTGGGGCCTCCTAGGGAGTCTGATGCCTGTCATTCTGCTGTTTTACTGGAAAGAGATATCACCCTGGCTACTTGAAGCTCAGGTTACTCCTATGCTATTAAGATGAGTGGTGGATCTCTGTGAGTTCCAGGCCAGCCTGGTCTATACATAACTGAGTTCCAGGCCAGTCAGGGTTAGGTACTGACACACATGCGCGTGCACACACACACACATGCTCGCACACATGCACGAGTGTTGCTGAAGAAACGGCATATTAAGCTGCGGTTCCCATGTGGGCCATGGGTTCTCTATCACTCATGTCCTACTCTCTGCCACCTCCTTGGCTCCTGTCACCTTTCTCCGAGGATCCTCTGATTCCCCTTCCTGAGCTCCTTCCTTGGTATTCAGGGACAATCCCATGGTTCATCTATCAGTTCGGGCAGAGCTACCCAAGCCCCTCTAGATGCTGGGCTCCTGCAGCCCAGTCTGTGATGCGAGAGAAGGGAGGTTAGGGGGTCTCAGTGCCCAGCAGGTGGCAGAGGCTCTTCACCCAGGCTCAGGCTGTCTCTGTCCCTTTCTGGCCTACAGACATTTGGTCAGCGTCTATACCAGCAGTACACCTGTTACACCGTGTTCTTCATCAGCATCGAGATGTGCCAGATCGCTGATGTCCTCATCCGCAAGACACGTCGCCTTTCTGCTTTCCAGCAGGGCTTCTTCAGGTGTCCCCAGCTGGCCCCAGCTCCACCCTCCAGTCCCCAGTCCCCGATCCTACCAGCTCCCAACCAGCAAATGCCAACACCAGATACACTGAGCTGGGTGCAAACCATGGAAATATGGCCTTCTCAGTTGGCCAGTGGCTGGCATTAGGGTCCTTCCATATCTTGGCTAAGGGCTGAGGTCAAGAGGGCCAGCTCTTGCTAAGGATAGCCATCACAGAGTCACAGGTTTAGGGCATCTTCCTGCTACTGTGACGCCCAACCTCCCTAAGTTCCTCCTATTTCCCAACTTCAGATGGTTGGTCTGTGTCCTGCCAGCCTGAGTCCTTCCTCCCCCACAGGAACAGGATCCTGGTGATTGCCATCGTGTTCCAGGTCTGCATTGGGTCCTTCCTGTGCTACTGCCCAGGGATGCCCAATATCTTCAACTTCATGCCCATCCGGTGAGGAGCTGTGAGATGTTGGTAAAGGGGTGGGAGATGTGGGACACAGACTTTGGCATGGCCTTGATCCTGCCATCCCTCGTCCGTCCTTCAGGTTTCAGTGGTGGCTGGTCCCCATGCCCTTTGGCCTCCTCATCTTTGTCTATGATGAGATCCGGAAACTTGGAGTTCGCTGTTGCCCAGGGAGTGAGTGTGGAGCCTAGGGGCCTGGGAGGGAGAACTGAATGGTTCTTAGAGCAGCCCTTTGACCCCTGACCTTTAACATATGACTTCAAGTCTTTGTCCCTCTGAATCAAACCATTACTGCTTAGAACCTTGCTCTTGCTTGGGTAACCCAGCACTGAGTTGCCTTCCTTCTGTCTCCTCCAGGCTGGTGGGACCAGGAGCTCTACTATTAGAGGGCCAGTCATCTCTCCACATACTAGCAGTGTGATGGGGACGGGACTTATGGTGACAATCAAAACATCTGTGCAGCGGATTCCCAGCCCTGACTGTACTCACTTCTGCAGCCCACACACCTCTTGGAGGGGCTACTGCTCCTCTCACCCCAAAGTTCCATACCGCCTTGGAGCAGCCGCACCCTAGACAAGTCCTCTGAGGTGGGTGGGGCTAGACCAAGCAGTTGGCAGAGCCTATGGAGGTATGTCCATCCCAAGGACTCCATCTGGACAGAAGGTAGCCTAGGGGCTCTGTTACACACCCCTCATGTTCTGCTGGACAGTAATAAAACCATACATACCACACCAACTGTGCAGTCTTACATGTTTTCCAGTACCCTCAACTTCCCACAAACCTACCACGTAGGGACTAATGTTCAGGGCTGAAGTATCTATAGGGCCTAGGGCAGAACTTCGAGTGGAGTAGGGATTCGAGCAGATTCCTTAAGGAAATTACTTCCCATTTCTCTGTGTAAGGTAGCAATTTAAAGACAAGCTGGGATAATATAACCACAGGTCCTATCCAGAGTATAACCGTGTGCCCTAGACGGGCTATACTCAGTAACACCCCCTTCTCCAGCCTCTTGGCACAGGGATCCAGACTTCCACAGCAAGCAGCCTGTTGCCACAGTCCCTAGGGTCTTCTCTGATTTCATGTGCTGGTGCCTGTACCCTGATGTCCTCATTAAATCATAGAGGTTCTCCCACAAACCCCTGCTCCTGAATAGCCAACTCCTCCAGCTGCTGGGAACGCCCCATCCCCCTTCCTGGGAATCTCTGCTTGTTTCTCCTCTCTTCTGTGTCAGGGACATCTCCTCCCTGTTGTCTACCACTACCCCATCCCCACGCCCTGAGGACTTGTTTCTCCTGTCATGCCTACATCTGACTCCAGCCTCTCCTGAGGTAACCCACATTGGTATCATCACTCTCTGACTGTCCCCATTTGCTGTGCAGTCTGACACAGGGCAGATCTCCCTAGGAAGGGTGGAAGGCTCTTGGGAGCCGTAGAGCCCCAAATGAGTGGTGTCCTGGGCTCTTGCCCCTTACCTGTAACCTCTCCCCTTAGCCTACCAATCAACACTGTCAGCACCTCACTTCTAGGCTTCCAGAGACTTCCTCATCCCTGCTGAGGGACCCTTCTACCTAGACCTTCTGGTTCATTTCTTTCCACACCACTACCATGGGCAGCTTTCAAAACCTCAAACCAACCCATGCCCTGGTCAACATGATCGCCAACCATCAGCTCCTGGCCCTGCCCCTGCTAGCTACTAGACTATGTCTCAAGCCCAGCTGATCTGGAGCCAAACAGTCTGGTGTGTCCCAGAAGCCAAGGTCATCACTCCTACCCCAGGCCTTTACATCCAACTCAACACTTCCTTCTTGGCTTATCCTAACTGGTCCTTTAGAACTCAGCTGACACATCCTCCCTTGAGCACCCGCTACCTACAGGTTGGGTAAACCCTGCTTTCCAACCATAAGGCTAACCACAGGCACGGCTTCTCCATTAGGGCTCTGGTTAGTTCTGTCATCTCCACGATGGGACGGGCAGACAAGATAGAAAGTGACCTCAATGTCTGTCCAGTGTGCACCCCATCCACTTTCTGTCTGTGCAAAGTCAAGGACATTCTTTACCCTCAGTACACAAAGCTACGGGAGATACTCAGGGCACCAAGGAAGGGTGGGGGAGGAAGGGGAGGGGAAGGAGGAGGTCCACGTGATGGAAAAATGTGCCTTCTGTAAACAGACTGTTACACAGAGCTTAAAGGAATTGGCCTTTCCGATGTCTAAGGTGAAACAACATGCAGTTCGGAGTCCAGTGAAAGTGGTACAGGGAGCTGTCTTACTCCCCCTGTGGTGGGGGTGAGGACACTGGGAAGACCAAGGCCTTGGTTCTGATGTCCTTCTCAGGAAGAGGGAGTGGAGGTAGCAAAGGCCTAGCCAAGGAAGGGCATGACTACCGTGGTGGAGTTAGCATCTAGGACAGTGTCCAAGACGGTGGGCTCAAGCACTATTTGGCGATAGCTGACCCCAAGCTCCACCTTAACAGACCTAATTAGGCCAGGGTTTAGTCTGAAGGCTGCAGAACTGAGTTGAAGCATGGAGAAGCTCAGAATCAAGGAACTCTTCACAGTGGCCTTGTTGCTTGAATGATGACAGGAATCTGACTAGGGAAATCATCCTAGGGAGCAGCTCCAGACATATCAGGGGCAATAGCTCAGGCTACTGTCAGCTGTACAATGAGGAGACACAGAGAGCTATAAGCTGAGGACGGTGACCTAGTTAGACAGGTTTCAGATCACCCGCCCCCCCAGCTGTCACACAGTGGATGGATCAGAGGGGGAAAGCACAGGCTGAGTGCTGGAGGCAGCCAGCCTAGGGAAGGCTCCATGTGGAAGAGGGCCCAGGCCAAGGTGTAAGGAGAAGAGGAACTCACCTCTACCCCAAATTCCCTCTTGAACTCTAGTGTACCCGTTCCTTAGCTTATTCAGTTATCAAGCCTCTAGGCTCCCATGGTGAAACCAGGACTGGCAAGCTTGTCTCCTGGTTCCAAAGCCAGACAGGCTCTGTAGGACCTAAGTGACACAGTTTTAGCATTGATTTCGGAGACAGAAATGAACGCACAAAAAACTTTCCAAACACTGTTTACTTCACTAAAATCTGGAGAGAGGCAGCGAAAAGGTATGTCAACACCCGGGCCACCAAGCTAGGAGTGCACGCTGACAACAGCAACATACAGGGCCAAGGTGCTGAGGGCCAGCAGTCCCGTCACCACTGCCCGGGCCAGCAGGGCTGTCCAGCTGCCCAAAGAGAAGAGATGGACGAAGGTCCTGTAGGGGAAAAATCATAATGAGGAAAGAGAAAACACACCCCCATTTGAACTCAGCCTCAAACCCCATCCAGCTCACTCCATGACGAAGGCCTTGTAGACACTAAGGAACATCAAGAGGAGGACGGCAGGCCGGAAGGTGTGGTAAAGGTCATAGCGTGTTATCATCCAGACCTGAGCCGATGCAACAATGTAGTGGACCTGCAGGGAGGACGGAGGGAAGTGAGAAGCTGGGGCCGAGTTTTGGGGAGAAGCATGGTTAGCAACATGAAAATGGGGTGGAGGACAAGACTGCATACCAGACTGATGTTGGAATCGATGCTCATCTGGATGTATTTCCAGTCAAATTCAATGCCTCGGGCTCCCACCCAGAGAGGGATGCAGCTGAGGAAGGCAAAGGGAGGGAGTCTCCAGTACCCAGACCCCCTCAACACCCAGACTCTGATCCCCACCCTCCGGTACCCCTCTGGGACCCAGAAGTCTGGGCTTCAGGTTGCTCCACACACCGGGACATAATGAGCTCAGCAGTGGCCCAGCCCAGGGCAGCAACCATGATCTTGTATTCCCCCTTGCCTGCATTCCGGGACATGACAAGGTTTAGGCCTATCAGGTCGGCCACATCCACACTGGCCTTCATGAATTCCTGTGGGTCAGGTAGAGGCTTGAGTAAACACAGGGGCCAGGTGAACCCATTCCTCCACTCCCTGTCCCTTCCGTGATCAACTCACCCCAATGAAGTCATAGATGCCACCTTCCCAGGTGGGGAAGAAAGTGGCCAAGAACAGCATCTGAGAACAGAAAGTGAAAGGTCACCTGAAGGTGAAGGCGCTAAAACCATGAGGATATTGTGGAAAGTGAGTGCAAGAGGAGGGCAGGACGTTGGGTTCTGGGGTCATTCCGGGTATAAGTGGTACGCTCACAAAGTGGGGGAGACAGGGAGCAGATGCCTGGTTTCCAAGATGTCTAGAAGTTCACAGGGGAATCTTAAGTCTAGAAATGCCGGAGTGAATGCATGCGTAGCATAGCGTAAGCAGCACCATGCGACACCCTGTGGGTGAAATATCGCTTAGCCAACACTTAAGAGGTTTTCTCAATTTTACCAAAAGTGCTAAGAAAAAGTTGCATCAAGGACTCTCCTGGGCTTCCACCCCTTTTAAGGTATTCGGGCACAGTCCCTAAGCGTTGTCTCGAGGGTGGTCCCATGGAGGGCGACAAACAGCAGAGCCGGGTCCCTGAGGTCTGGAATGCCTGGAGGCCAAACACGTGGAGTCCCGGAGTCCCTCACCTTGCACAGCTGCACAAAGAGGTAGGTGACTCCGGCCTGGACGCATTTCCAGAAGGCGTTGTACTCAGACCTGAAGAAGCGGGCGGGCGGTGAGGGGTCGGCCTGGGACCCGCACCCTCTCCGCCCCGCGCCCGCTCTGCACTCACAGGCCGCTGCACTTATACGTGATGAAATACGGAAAGTAGGCGAGGGCGAAGCAGTTCCCGAAGTGGAACAGGGTCATGACGCCGGCCGCCTGGTCCCGCTAGCGCGGGACTCGTTAGGCGGCGTCTCTTCTGGGCAAGGGTCTCGGCCTTGCCGGCACCCGGGCCTGGCGCCACCTAATTGTCGTGGGCCGCGCGCGGCCTTATGGGAATTGTAGTCCGGCATGGCACGGCGCACGCCGTGACGTCAGAGCGCCCACCTCCCGCCCCTCTGCGGGGCTTCCAGAGCCCGACGCCGCTGAGCACTGGTGTTCCACAGCAGAGATGCGTGTGTCCTCCCCCGACCCAAGTGGCACCCGACTCGGAACCAAGCGCCACCTCTCTCTCGCCCATCTGAGAACCTTGAACCCGGCCCCGAGTGCACGGTGATTGGCGCAGAGACAAGAAGGCGAAGTTGTGCGCACTCTGGTTTTTATTTCATTGTTGACCTGGTGGCGGCGCGAGAGCCGCGCGACCTCCTTCGAAGGGGACCCGAGGGCAGGAACGTAAGGTGCGCGGGGAAGCAAGAGTAGCCTTCCGGGTTACTTCTCTCGGCTAAACATGTAGCGGAGGAGGTCGACCACCCGGTTACTGTAGCCATATTCGTTGTCGTACCTGGGGAGGGGAGAAAGAAGGCATCAGAGTGTGTGTGTGTGTGTGTGTGTGTGTGTGTGTGTGTGTGTGTCGCGCGCGCCCTCCTGCCAACCTCTCCCACTATCTTCCGTCATCTTTCCCCTTTACCAGGAAATGAGTTTAACGAAGTTGTCATTGAGGGCAATGCCAGCCTTAGCATCGAAGATAGACGAATGGGAATCGCCGATAAAGTCCGTGGAGACCACCTAGGTGACAATTTTAAAGAGTAAGGACCTCCAGGATCCCATACATTGACTCTCACACCGCATTGTCATTCATTCATCTGGCATAGTGGATCGAGGTCTTTTGTGTTGGTGACAGGATGTGACCAAGGCAGGTGAGACTTTTGTCTTAGGGACTGTTAGAAAGGACTTAGATTGGGACGGGGGTGGGGATGACTTAGCGGGTAAAAGTGCCTGTCACATAAGCGTGAGCATCTGAGTCTGGATCCCCAAAGGCTGGACAGGTGGTGGACACCTGTAATCCTAGCATTCTGGATCCGGACCGGAGATCCCCGGGGCCAAATGGCTAGCTAGGCTAGCTGAAATTGACAAGGTACAGTCATAGTTTGCCTCAGTAAACAAGTGGAGTGCAATGGAGGAAGAGATGTCAGCCTCATGCCTCCACATGTATCACTACTGCTTGTGTACCTGCACACGTTTCTCCATGCATCCACACATGTATACAAGGTGGGGGAGGACACAAGGCCCAAACACTGCTCCAGAAAACATTACATGCAAGCAATGGTGGCATGAGCCTGGGGCCTGATGAGTAGGGTCTGAAGTGAAAGGAGCTACTGACACAGACCCAGAGGGTTGTAACCCTTAAGGACACAGGAGGGCTTTTGACATTGGACTGATTTGATCCGACCCATTCAAATGACATTTTGCCACTTGTGTGAGAGTGGACCTGCAGGAGCCAGTACAAGAGAATTTCGCCAAGGTAGAAGCACTGACAGCTTGCTTTTTTTTTTTTTTTTGATACTGGTTCTCTTTGTAGTCCTGGAACTTGCTATGTAGACCAGTCTGGCCTCAAAAACACAGATCTGCTGCCTCTACCTCCTGAGTGCTAGGGTTAAAGGCGTGTGCCCCTGAGCCTAGCAGATGACATTTAAGAACTCTGTTGCTTTTCCTGCCACAGTGACCAGAAGTCACTCACATAACCCATAGACCATACTGTCCAAGAAAACAGTAACTTAAGACCTAACTCCTCATGGAGGTTTCACTCTCTACCCAGGGCCTGACATACAAAAGGTGCTTAATACATGCTTAGCAAACAAAAGACACCAGTTCTTATCTTTAAAATTTTTTTTGTTCAGGGGTTAGACACCTTTCCTGGGAGCAGACTTAGTGTCATCTGCTAGGCTCAGGGGCACACGCCTTCTCACGTGTGCATAATCATGCCCATCTGGCCTGTGGTTCTTATCTTGACCCATGCAGAATAGCTCCTTGCTGAGTGGGACTCCCTGTTTCCCCAGTCCCTACCTGGTCCTCTGTGTAAGCAAGGATGCCAGCCAAGGGCCCTTTGGCTGCCTCTTTCACAGCTTCTTTGATAGCCGAGTAGGAGACAGGCTGGGCCAGGCGGCAGGTCAGATCCACAACAGATACATTTGGTGTTGGCACCCTGAATGCCATTCCCGTTAACTTCCTGGAGAATTTCACAGAAAGGGTGGGAGTCAGAGCCCAGGGACTTCCGCTTGCATTTTCCCCTTGCCTTGGGGCCAGTGAGGTCTTCCTAGGATCTGTCCCCACCCTGATTGCAGCATTGTATCCTCATACCCTTTGAGCTCTGGGATGACTTTGCCTACAGCACTGGCAGCCCCGGTGGAGGATGGAATGATGTTCTGGTGAGCACCGCGTCCACCTCGCCAGTCCTTCTTTGATGGCCCGTCCACTGTCTTCTGAGTGGCCGTGTAGGAATGGACTGTGGTCTTGGAGAACAAGAGGATCAACATGAAGCCTTCTGGCTCCTAATCTCTCATTCCTCTTTCATCTAGGACTTGGGAGGTGGCTTAGGTATGGAAGCTAGCAGGGCCACCACCCCAGACCATGGGAAGGGAGTCTGGAGGCCAGGGCCTGTCCTTGTCAAGAGTATTTCAAAAGGCACCTCTGCTGGTGGGCTTCTTCCCCAAGCCACTCTCCATGCTAACTCTATGCCTTAAGCAAGGCCCAGGAAGAAGGGCTTGGTTTCCCTGCCGTCCTTCCTGCCCCAACTCACCATCAGCCCTTCCACGATCCCAAAGCGTTCATGAATAACCTTTGCGAGGGGGGCCAGGCAGTTGGTGGTACAGGATGCATTGCTGAAACGGCCGTGGTGTGCCAGGTGAGTGGCAGAGCCTCCCTTCCACTCCTACCCTTACTTAACCTGGTTTGTGAGATGCGAGGGTGGGGTAGGGAGGGCTCACTGGGGATGCCATGGGATGTGAATGGGGGTGCCACTGGGGAATGCTGCTGAGGCACGTCGAGCATCCCTAGTAGTCTCAGGGTGAGATTAACATGAGGACTCGAGACTTAGGGACTGATACGTGGGGGGTAATTTGATGTAAAAGACCCTAGAGATCTAGTGGGACTGGGGTGGGGGGAGGTGAGCACTTCCTGTGCTACAGCCTGGCATGTCTGCTGGTACCACCCACATGCCCAAGGATGGCTGTCATCCCAGGTACCTGACAATGTTCATAGAGCCAGGATTATACTCCTTTTCATTCACACCCATGACCAACATGGGCGCATCAGGGGAGGGCGCAGTGACTACTACACGCTGGGCTCCGGCTGAGATGTGTGCCTAGTGATAGAGTACAAGGGTTAGGGTCTTCAAGCACCACTGCCCCCTCTTCCCAGCCAGGCATGGGCACTCTCTCCCACTTACCGAAGCCGCCTCCGTGGACAGGTATACGCCTGTAGACTCCACCACATAGGGACTCCCTACAGAACTCCAAGGAATGTCTTTGGGGTCTTGGCTGTGGAGTGGTGGGAAGGCTGTGTCAGGCAAGCCAGAGGCCTTGGTGCCTTGACCTGCTAATCCCTGTTTCCTAACTCTATATATACCTACCTGTTCCAGGTTGGTACCATCTTATAGGCCCAAACCAACCACTCACCCCTTTTTTTGGGGGGTGTTTCAAGATAGGGTTTCTCTGTGTAGCCCTGGCTGTCCTGGAACTAGCTCTGTAGACTAGGCTGGCCTCGAACTCAGGGATTGCTTCCGCCTCCCAAGTGCTGGGACTAAAGGCATGCTCCACCACTGCCTGTTAATTCTTCCTTTCTTGTCTGCTAAACCTGTAATGTCTGGACCCAGACTTTTACATCTTCAACTCAGGCTCTTACTCCCTCAGGAGCCGTCCTGATAATGCCAAAGGGGGACCAGAGCCTTATTTCATCACATGTTCCCACAAACTCCCAAGATGGTGAAACTGACAGTACTCCTTTCTGGTCCCCACCTCTGACCGCTTCACCTTTTAGCCTCTTGCCATCACCACCAAGCTCTTGTTGGGAACTCACCAAGGACAGATACCCACATCAGACAACAGCTCGTGGAAGACTACAGTTGAAGACCCTATGGCCAGCAGTGACCAATCATTGATAGTAGAAAGCCCCCCCCCCCAGGCAGTCTGTTCCTCTCTATCAGTCTACATTTTCACTTGATTTGTGTTTGGTGGGTGGCGGTAGTGTCTGCTACGTAACCCACTCTGCTCAGCAGCTTCAGTGGTCTTCCTGACTCAGCCTGCAAGTGCAGGGGTTACACGGGCTCCATCCTGCCCAGTTTCTCCCTGATATTCCCACTAGAGTTTTCATCTGAAACTGGTCAACAAACACCTATGCTTGTTTTCTTGTGTCTAGCAGGCAAGCTCAATGACTCCATCTGTGGGCTTGTCCCTCATGGAATTTATTATGTGACAGGGAGATTTGTTCTAATGATTTATTAGAACAAATAAATTTGTTCTATTGATTGCTTCTGGCTCTACTTCTGGATCATTCCATACCACACGGCTGGGTCTGCTTCTGCTATAGCAATTTAATCAGTCAATAGATATTTAAACTTTTATTTTTATTTATTTATTTTGGAGACAGGGTTTCCAAAACCTGTGTAGCCTTAGCTGTCCTGGAACTCGCTTTGTAGACCAGGCTAGCCTTGAACTCATAGAGATCCACCTGCCTCTGCTTCCCAAGTGCTGGGATTAAAGACGTGTGCTGCCACTGCCTTGGCTGTATCTAAACATCTTAAAATAACTTATTTTAAGTCCTGTGTGTATGTGTGTGTGTGAGAGAGACAGAGACAGAGACAGAGTTGTTGGGTCCCCTGGCACTGTAATTACAGGAGGCTGTGAGCCACTTATGGGAGTGCTGGGAATTGAAACTAGGGTTCCCTGAAGGGGCAATTCGTGATCTTATCTGCTGAGTTATCTCTCCAGCACCAATCGCTACATATTCGTTTAATTTTGGGGTGCTGAGGGTTGATGCCAGGGCTTTATACATGGAGGAGAGTATTCTCCTGAGTCACATCCCTAGTCTTGCTCTTTTTAGTCATTCTGCACACGTGCATTAAACTCTCATGAGCCTTCAGTCTCAGCTTTTTATCTGTAGGAAGCACTGTTAGCCACCACAAAGCCACCACTGTCACTGTGATCACTTTTCAAAAAAGCCACTGTCAGGACAGTGGTGATGGCAGGCTGGGAGCACAGGCTGCATGGCCCTAGGTTCTGTCCCCAGTTAGCAACAGTGTGGGAATGATGACTGCTTTCAACTTCCCCCTCTTCTCCTGGCCACATGGCTCTTTTTCCCTCTGCTCCATCGGCCCACGCCATTCACCCCCTGGCCCAGGTAGCTTTGAACTGATGCATCTATTTTCTGGCTTTCAAGTTGGGAGTGCTTCAGCAATTCCTGAAATAACCCTTGCATTGGCACAGCCCCTCATGCCTGCAGGACTGTCCTGAAGACTCATTCATTCAGCTGCCTTGATGGGGGAAGGCAATAGTATTGTATATCATATTAGCAAGTTGTCATGTGCTGTTTGGGCTCACTGAGAAGCTGACTCAAGACCCAAGCATGCTTATGTCAAGTGTTCTTGAAGACCTTGTCCAGGGATGGACTGACCCCTCCCACCTCTGTGACAGAGAAAGGAAAGAACAGTGAAATAGCCCAGGGGTAAGAACACAGTGGAGTCTCCTGTTGTCTAACCTGTGGTACCTGAGTGCTGGCAGAGGGAAAGCTCGCAAGCTCAGCCATGAGAGAAAGCTCAGCTTCCCCAGTCAGTGTCTGCCAGATGTCGGATGCCGTGAGCCCTTGACTGTATGATGTCTCATCACGCTCTGTTGCTTTTTTTTTTTTTTTTTTTTTAGTTAAAAGGGTCGCCAGCTCTGCCTGGGAACTGACTCTTTTTGGGATATCCCCAGCTGATTTCCACCAGACATTCTGAGTACCTGATTTGACATTTTGCTATCTATCTATCCATCCATCCCTTGCTGTTATTTAATTATTTTACTTTGGCTTGCCAAACTTGTTCGAACTGAAAACTGAAAGTGTGGCTGTCACAGGTCATTATGCAGCAGTGTGGGAGTGGGGTGCTGTGTGGCGAGGATGATGGAGGGAGAATGCCCCAGTGATGATGACCCAACAGACGCAGAAGGACTTGGAGCAGCTGCCACGCCAAAACTGCTCTCGGGGTCATGATTTCAAACTCAGGGCAAGCAGCTTCTATTCTCCCTGACTCCCCAGTACCTACCTTCCCTGAGCCCCCTCCAAGCTCCCTGTTACACCTCATCTTCAGCGAGTTAAAAGGGAAGCTGAGAGTTTCCTTCCTGAGGAGCCAGAAGACCTTGTATGGGGCTACAAAGGGCTGCGTTTCTTAGGCTTTGCAAGTAAAGTAAGATGTCATTGTTTTTTCCTGTGACAGAATTTTATTACGTAGCTTCAGGCTGGCCTAGAACTTGTGGTAATCCTCCTGTCTCAGCCTACCAAGTGCCAGGGTTATAAGTGTTATTGCCCGATATAGATTCCGAATCTATCTGTAAACAGTGGGGCTTCCCATCAGCAGGAGCTGTGTGAGGTGGGCACTGTGAGGTCGGCCTTGCTTGGGTGTAAGGGGTGCAGGCTGGAGGTGATGACCAATGTGGCAGATGAAGCACAGAGACACTTCAGGACGCAATGCAGCTACACTGGTAGCTGGGGGCTTATTTTAGGGTGCTGAGGAGCATGGGGGATTAGGTAGAGGAGTACCCTGGCTTGGTGGAGATTCAAGTTCAGGGAATGTGAATCAGAACTGGCTCAGTTGCCTTAGAGAGAGGTAGCTGATGGCTCGGGGGGACAGGAGACGAGGCACAGGGCACCCATATAGAAAGAACCCATATAGAAAGAACCCATACTAAAGAACCATGGCTGTTCTTAGCTGTTCTAGGAGCCAGAGACCTTCCTGAGACCCCCTCTCTAAGCAGGACCCAGAGGCATGCACATAGAGATCGGTGTAGCAAGGGATGACAGCCTCCCAGCCTCATGGTGCCACAGACGCTCCATCCTTACCACTGGTACACGTGGATCTCAAGGTCATCTACAACTAGTCGTCCATTCTTATGTTCCACACTTCCTTTGTATCTCCCATGCGTGGAGTCATATTTGAACATGTATACCTGCAGTAGACAGAGTGGGGTCTTCATCTTAGGTGGCAGAGCAAGCAACACCAAACAAGTCCCCCCACTCACCTTGGGGAAGGTTCTGCAAAGCTTTCCATACAGATCTTGAAACCTCCTCAACACAAGTGCCACTCTTGCTGGTCCCTCTCTCCATCTGCTACTTACCATGTATTCTGGGTCAATGAATGGATCGTTCACTGCCACCACCTTAATACCCTTCTCCATGCAGACTCGCATAACCAGGCGACCAATACGTCCAAATCTGTCCGGGCAGGAACATGCAAAAAAGAAGATGGGTGTGGGGACAGGGTGACAGGGATGCCATGGTGTCAGTGTTCCACCAATGTTCATGTTGAACTTTAGACATTAGGAGGATGGAAACGTGGGGCCGGTGAGGTGACTCAAGGGTAAAGGCGCTTGCTGCCAAGCCTGACAACCTCAGTTCTATCCCTGGAACCCACATGGTGGAAGAAGAGACCTGACTCCTGCAAGTTGTCCTCTGACCTACGCATGTGTACACACATGCACATGCACACATGCACACACACATAAACACATAGATCATTTCTAATCCTCTTGTGGTATTAGCAGATGGGACTTAGAAAATTAACTTTAAATGAAGTTAGGACGGTGAGGCCCCTGTGGTGGCATTAGCGGCTTTATGAGAAGAGAGACCCGAAAACTGGCTCGGACTCTATTAGCGATGCCATTAGTGCACTGCGTTAGGAGTCCCCACCAGCAGGGAGGCTCTCACCAGATACATCACCTCAATGCTGGACTCCCCCAGTCTCCAGACTGTAAGAGATCTCTTTAAATAGCCCAGTTTCAGGTGTTGAATGACAGCCACTGAAAACAGACTGAGACAGCATGAAGCTCACTCAAGGAGTCTAGGTCCTTGGTGTGGGTGTGGGAATCAACCATTTCTGTGTGTGCCACTGTGTGTGTCATCTCTTGCCCAGGTGAGATTGCTTGGCTTAACCTGCACTTCCATTTCCTAGCCCCACTCATCCCGTTGATTCATCCTCCCTTCTTTTCCTTCTCTCCCTCCCTCCCCCCTCCCCTCCCCTCTCTCCCCTCCTCTTCCTCTCTCTATCCCTTTTTATTTTCTATTTTCATTTTTTTATCTGTATTATTTGTGGTTGTGTATGTGGGGCTTTGTGTATGCTAGGCAAGTACTCGACCACCAGTTTATATACCTTCACCCTCAGCCCCGCACCGCCTTTATTTTTCTGTTTGTTTGAGACTGGGTCTCACTGCATAGCCCTGGTTGGCCCAGAACTCACAGAGATCTGCCTGCCTCTGCCTCTGCTGGGATCAAAGGCGTGCGCTACCACTCCCAACCTCCAGTTCCTTTTTGTATTGTTTCTGTTCTGTATTTTTGAGACAGGATCTTAATGTGTAGCCCAGATTAACCTGGAACTCACAATATTTAGCTCAGATTGGCCTTGAATTTGGGACTCCTACTTCAGCCTCCCTAGTTGCTAGTGTTGTGGGCACACACCATGCCTTGCCAACGTTCCCTATTCTTACTCCTGTAACTGGCTGGGAAACTTCACCCCTCTTTGTGCTCAATGAGATCATGGTGCTTTGGGTCCTCGAGGACCCTCTGCCCCCCCCCCAATGTGTTCTTACAGCTATGCAGATTTCCTGACTGTCCTTGAATATACAAAGCAGCCCCTTCCATGCCCGAGCACTTGCTTGCCCCACTCCCTTGAAGACTTTCCCCAGTGGAGAGATGACCCCTGCCTCACTCCTGTATCTCTTCCTAGAAACCTCGGGGGTCCAGCCAGTGCTGCCCTCCCAGGCCTTTGTGAGATCTACCACTGCAGCCCTGAACTACCTCGGCTCTGTGTCTGAGTGCTATCTCCTCGAAGGGAGTTCTCTGGCTTGCCCTTACTGGCCCAGTGAGAAGATGATGCTCCCAGACCATAGTGACCCGAGGTGGCCACAGCATCAGCCTCTGGGGCTTCCCAGCTCCAGCATCGACTCATGCCTGAGGTCAACTCACCCATTGATGCCCACTGTCAGCTCTCTTGATGGCTTTTTGGGTGGTGGAGGAGGGGGAGGTGGAACCTCTTTGACTGGCTCTATCCGGGGTGGAGGCGGTGATGGTGGTGGTGGCGGTGGATCCTCGACCTTGGGTGGTGGTTCCTCAACTTTGGGCTCAGGTGGAGGTGGTGGTGGTGGTCTGATCACTGTGGGGAGTAGAGAGTCGAGAAAGGAGGTGGTGAGCTGGGCAACTCCATACAAGAATGGGGATGGAGGAGATGGCTCAATGGGTAAAGATGACCGCCCCTAAGGCTTGCGACCTCAGTGCGAATTCTGAAACCCTTGTGGTAGAAAAAGAGAATGGACTTCCACAATTGTCCTCTGATTTCCATCTTTGCACACATACAAAGGTGTGAGAGTGCCTTCTTATGCGGAAGTATGCATTGGTGCGCGCATGCACCATTTTTTTTTTTTAAGAGGAGGACCTATCTTTACCACACAGACCCAGTTTGGTTTCGAGCCCCTAGTGGCCAACTCCCTGGCCTATGTTTCTTTGCCAAATCTACCTAGCTCCAGAACAAGCAGGAGAACTGAATTTAGGTTGTGTGCCAGGTAGTCTGGTGTGGTGGTGCATGCCTGTAATCCCAGCATTCCAGAGAGAGGCAGTGGATCTATGTGAGTTCAAGGCCAGGCTGACCTGCAAAGGGAGTTCCAGGACAGCCATGACTGTTACACAGAGAAACCCTGTCTCGAAAAACAAAACCTAAACAAAAGGTTTGTGCCAGGGATGTCAGTCTGAGAGTGTGTGTTTTTAGCAGTTCTGTGAGGCCTATTTTCTGGGATTCAGTTTCTTATTCTGTGAAATGAGGATGAAACATTCCACACATATTATAACATATATCCCTCCCTGTCCCTTTCTTTCCCTTCCTCCTTTTCAAGACAGGGTCTAATTCTGTAACCCAGACTAGACTCAAACTCTTGGTCCTTCCACCTCAGCCTCCACAATGTTGGGGCTACAGCTGTGCTCCACTTTATAGGCTTCCCCCGCCTTTTCAGTGTGGGGATAAATCCAGGACCCCCACCTCTTAGACAATTGTTCTCCCACTTTGGCACACACCCCTCTTACATATTAATATTTCTGAGATCATTTCTTGATCTGACAATAGATCTAGTTCTGTGAGCCCCAACCTATTCTAAAGATAAGACTCACCCTGGGAGGCCTCTTTCTAGAAAAATCAGACTTGGGCAATACTGAGCCCCAAGCATATTCTCTCTCCTCTCTCTCTTCCTCTTCTCTCCTCTCCACTTCCTCCTTTCTCCTCCCTCAGCCTTTCTTCCTGGAGATAGGGTCATCTCTTTGTAACCCGAGCTGTCTTTACACAATGTACCCAAAGACAACACTGAACACCTGGTCCCAGGGACCAGGATTGCAGGCTTGAACCAACACACCTGGAGGGAATCTGTTAGCATTAGAAATTTAGGAGATGTTTCTCACTGTCCTAACCATCCAGAGAGAACAAGACTAGGAGCCAGATGGTGGAAGTTGCTACAGGCAAAGGAATAAGGCACCAGGAGGGGTTGGGGCTAGGGTCCAGTGGCCAACTTGTCTCTCTTCCCTGACCTCTCCCTGCTCCTCAGACCCGAGGCCTGGAAGTGGACTCTGGGTGTTTCCAACTGGACCAAGAATCACTTCACATGTCAGCCAGTGTTTCCTGGTGGCAGTGACCTTGTGCTCCCTGGTGACCTTGAGGATATCTGCATCCTGGAGTTTCTAGCTCTGTGCACACAGTGGGAGGTTTGGGCCAGTGAGATGGGTCAGTGGGAAAAGGTGCTTGCTGCCAAGCCTGGTGACCTGCTTGGAACCCTGCCCCACATGGTGGAGGGAGAGAAGCGCTCTCCTGTGTTGTCCTCTGCCCCACACGTGTGCTGTGGCTCACACATGCCTCCCTCTCCCAGATAAAATGTAAAACCTAAAACAAGAGAAAGTAGAGAGATTTATTCCGTTAGAGTTCTGAGTGGGACTGTGTGCTTACCCAGAAGCCATTCAGAGCACAGCGCTGCCTCCCCTGCCTGCACCATCACACACACCCACTCTCCAGAGGGGGAGTGAAGCTGGGGGCCACAGAACAAGCCAATCCCTGCTGTTCACCTGTCTGCTGCTGTGTCCTGAAGCCAGGGTCCCCTACACACCCGCCCACTTGTGGGAAGTGAGGACACAGGAGTGAACTGAGGGTTGCCCTCGCAGAAGCCCTGGCTTCCTCTGGCTTGAGCACCTGAACAGCACACATGTGCACACACCCTCTGGCTGGGGTTGCCCAGCATCTGGCAGCGAGACTACAGAGTCCTGAGGTGCTGGGAGAATCCCAGCTGTGCCATGCCTTGGTTGGGAGGCTGGGAAGTGGCCTGCCCTCCCTTGACCTCTGCTGGCCTCCATAGAATGGAGACAGTGAACACCCAGACCCCACCTGGTGGCTGTGAGGCTGTGAACACATGCCTCCCCTGACCTGGAGGGCAGCAAGCACCCTTGCTCTCTGCAGCCCACTGATGACTAAGCCCATCAGCCCCTTTGTGGCCAGCCACCAGGGACATCCCAATGAAATGGGGAAACACACCCACCTAGCCCCTCTCACAAATGCTCCTCCTGGTCACCCGTCCCTCTCCTCCTGGCCTCCCTGCCTCATCTTGGCCTCTGCTTCTCCCCTTTGTACTGTTAGAACCCAGAGCTCAGGCAGTTCTGGGGACAGGATTCCCAACCCCCATCTGCATCCCAAGCAGAAGCTCTGGAGTGAGGAAGGAATGAGAGGGAGTGGGGAAGGGAAGGGAAGGACTCCTGGAGGAGAGAGGCCTGGAAGCTGCCTGAAGGGCCCACCCCTGACCTGCTCCTCCAGGGCACCTAGCAGTCAGCATTCTGGTGGAGGAAGGGTCTCAGGACTCTGAGCACCCTGTGTGAGGGTGTACTGACTCCCACACCACACTTTCCTCTTCTTCCCAGGGTCAACCTGTAAAGGCTCTCCTCACCCGGGCATGACTGCCTCAGTAGCTGGACAACAGTGACATTGGTGAGGATGACGTCACGTTTCGACATGGCCTAAGGTCTCATGGCCTGGATGCCTTGGGCCGCTCTGAGATGGTACTGAGGTGTGAGACTCCCCAGGGGTTGGTTAGTATTTCCAGAGCCTCTGATGATGTCACATTGTCCAGTGACATCACAGAGGGAGTAGTGTGCAGGCTGGGGACCTTAGCCCACCAGAGGCCTTTTGGGAATCCCACACTGAGTATTTCCAGGCTTCCCTCTGACATCCAGAGTGGAATCTGCTGGGTTCACTCAGGTGCTTATGGCTGCTGTCCCCCTTCCTCCCTCCCCTGGTCTACCTGTTCCATGGTGTCCTGAATCTCTGAGGTGTTTCCCTAGCTCTTTAGGCATCAGGAAAGACCTGGAAAGCTCCTCCCAAGTCTCCCATTGGCTGCCTGGGTTCCCAAGGGCTTAAGGGGAGCTCTTCTCACCCAGGCGGAGAATAGGAAGGAAATACTGTAAGATCCAGAAGTCTGGGAGGACAGCAGTGAAGCAGTATCTCCCTGACATGACGGGACTGCTGTACTCCTGAACTCACAGCAGGCACGGTTGCCTGCCCAAGAGCAAGGCGGTCAACATTCTCATGGACGGGGGAGGGGCTCATACGCTCCAGCCCCCAGCTCAGGAGCTGTGGACAGGGAACGGAAGAGTCAGTTTTCCTTAGGATCCTGAGGCAAACACCGCAGGGTGAGTCCACACCCAGGAGTCTATTGGCAGTACAAATGGGTGTGGGCTTAAAAATAGAGCTTGATTCACAGGTGGGTCAGTAGATAGATGATAGATAGATAGATGATAGATACATAGATAATAGATACATATATAGATAGATAAATAGATAGATGATAGATAGATAGATAGATAGATGATAGGTGGATAGATAGAGAGGATACGAGGCTGTAGAGAAGGCCCAGCCATTAAGAGTACTTGCTGCTTTAATAGTTGACTTGGCTTCAGTTCCCAGCACCCACATGGTGGTTTACAACCACCTGTAACTCCAGTTCCGGAGGAAGGGATCCACCACCCTCTTCTGGCCTTTTCAGATACTACACCCATGTGGTACACAAACATGCAGGCAAAATACTCTTATGTAGATGGAATTTTGAGGGGGGCACCAGCTCACAAAAAAATGATGCAGATAATTATTATAAGAGCTTGGCCTAAGCTTAGGCTTGCTTATAACTAGCTCTTATACCTTAATTTAACCCATATTTTTAAATCTATGTTCTTCCATGCACTCATTACCTCATTTCTGTTATCCCATATCTGGCTCAAGACTCTGCCTGTCTCCTTCCCAGAGTGCACTCTGTCCAGAAGTCCTTGCTATACATCCTGCCTAACTATTGGCCATTTAGCTTTTTATTAAACTAACCACAATGTAAAGGAATATTCCATAATACTCGTATGTATAAAATAAAAATAACTTTAAAAAATGTCCATGAAATTGGTAGAGGGTGGGAGGTAGAGAGGATCTGTGAGGAGTTAGGAGGTGGGGCGTGTATGACCATGATCAAAATGCATTTTATGCACATAGGAAATTCTTTTGTTTTTTTGGTTTTTCAAGACAGGGTTTCTCTGTGGCTTTGGAGCCTGTCCTGGAACTAGCTCTGTAGACCAGGCTGGTCTCGAACTCACAGAGATCCGTCTGCCTCTGCCTCCTGAGTGCTGGGACTAAAGGCGTGCGCCATCACCACCCAGCGCACATAGGAAATTCTTAAAAAAACAGTGTGCATACACAGACACACAGAGGCACCCACACAGACATAGATACACACACAGAGAGACAGACACAGACATAGACACACAGGTACACAGACACACAGACAAACACACACACACACACACACACACACACACACACACGCAATCAGATGTGACAACATGCATCTCTTGTCCTAGAAGCTTGTGGGCCAGCACTGCAGACTGAGTGGAGACCCTTCCTCCACAAGGTCACCTACACACTGAAAGGGTGGGGCTTTGTCTTACTCTCTACGTCCCATTGACGATAAGTGTGTGTGACTCATTTATGATATGTGTGCATGTGCACACGTGTGGTGGCCAGAGGATGACACTTGGGAGTAAGCTGTCTCTTTCTACATGGGTCTTGGCGATTGAATTCTGAACTTGTCATGCCTGGAAGCAAGTGTCCTATCCAGCTGAACTGTCTTCAACCCCATGTTTAACTTAGAGGTTATTCACTCCATAAATAAAGCACATTTGCCTTGCAGTTTTTTTTTATTAAGGGAAGGAAATGTTCATTAACTTTTATTTTAAACTTTATAATTTACAACATACATACATACATACATACATACATACATATATTTAAAGCTTTAAATAAAAATTCCCTGTTACTATTATGGGTTTGGTTTTAGGCTACAACAAGATGCAAATATTGCACCCACATTGGTCACAGGGTTTTTTCCTCCAGGGTTCTGATTCTGGCTGGTGGACCTTAGTCACTGAGGAGGTGACTCAGTGGCTAAGGGCCTTTGCTGCTCAGGCAGACAACACTGGTTCAGTTCCCAGTCCTCCTGTTGAATGGCTCACGACCCCATATGACCCTAGCTCCAGGGTAGCTGACAGATTCCTCTGACCTCTACAGGTACCTGCTCTTATATGGGCACACATTCACACTCACATATAAATAAATAAAATTAGAAATATATTTGTAAATATAAACATATAAATTATATCCATAAATTATAAATATTAATAAAATAGATTAAAATATAACAACTTTTAAAAAAAGTTTTGGCTTGAGGTTGAGGTTCAGTGATGGAGAACTTACCTGGCGTGCCTGAGAAGCTCAGTGATGGATAAATTACCTCGTGCCTGAGAAGCTATCTGTTCTATTAAATGTGTGACCTATCTGATGTACACATCTTGGCTTTTGTTCCTGCCTGGATGTAGGGTGCTACAAGCCACAACATTATACAGTAATTGCTCAGCTATCTTTTCACGAATGACTTATGAAAGCCAAGGGCTTTGATGAAGGTTTTTAAACCAAATGACAAGGTTTTTGGCTCCATTGCTTTGTGAATGAGTGACTGTCCTTTGCTGTAGACTTTCACTGTAGCTAACTCCCTTTCTGTTACATATTTGGGAATTAATTCCCATGGTTCACAACTGTTTCCCTCTAGCTACGTGTGAAAATAGTTCCCATTGCCAGGCCTCTGTTCCTCTCTCCTAGGTACATGCAGAGATCTGCCTTCCTGAAATTATCTTTATCAGCAGAAACTTGGTCAGTGCTTAGGGTCCAGGCATAGAGCATCCCATCTAAGACATTCACACATCTCCAAGGATGTAGAATTACTTCCTATCCAAGCTGTTGCTCTGGTTTAACCCCACGACCAGAACAGGTGATAACAGCAGAGACCAGAACTGATAATTCAGAGGCCTGTGTCTCTTCTTCGCTTAGAGCAGTAAGTCTAACTCCAGACCTAGGCCCGTAGAAACTGCAGCCTCTGGCAAATGTGTTAATCAGATCAAGAACCGTGGCTTCTCATTGATTGTTTACATAGGCTGTGAGAAAAGAAGTGGCATGCTGATTTAAACAATCTGTGCCCTATTCATACTTTTACTGAAAATAAACCTTTTAGCTCTCTACAAACCACCTGAAATGTAGCATAGTGCACTAACCTTCCCTCTAGAATCCCCTGAGGATTACTTTTTTTTCCTTAACTTTCTTCATTAGGAGTTCACTGGACGTGCACTAGCCACTTCCATCTTCGTGCAGACAATCAAGGATCTCTGTGTGTGTGTGTGTGTGTGTGAAAACTGTTATCTGATTCTTTTTATTGATTTTTATTGAGCTCTACGTTTTTCTCTGCTCCCCTCCCTGCCTCTCCCCTCCCCTTCAACTCTCTCCCGAAGTCCCCATGCTCCCAATTTACTCAGGAGATCTTTTTTTTTTCTACTTCCCATGTAGATTAGATCCATGTATGTCTCTTTTAGTGTCCTCATTGTTGTCTAGGTTCTCTGGGATTGTGATTTGTAGGCTGGTTTTCTTTGTTTTATGTTTAAAAACCACTTATGAGTGAGTACATATGATAATTGTCTTTCTGTGTCTGGGTTACCTCACTCAAGATGATGTTCTCTAGCTCCATCCTTTTGCCCGCAAAATTCAAGATGTCGTTATTTTTTCTGCTGTGTAGTACTCCATTGTGTAAATGTACCACATTTTCCTTATCCATTCTTCAGTCGAAGGACATTTAGGTTGTTTCCAGGTTCTGGCTATGACAAACAATGCTGCTATGAACATAGTTGAGCACATGTCCTTGTGGCCGATTGAGCATCCTTTGGATATATACCCAAAAGTTACCTTTTATGTTGGCTCTTGAGGAAGGTTGTTCCCTAATTTTCTGAGAAATCGCTACACTGCTATCCAAAGGGGTTGTACCAGCTTGCATTCCCACCAGCAATGCAGGAGTGTTCCCTTTACCCCACAACCTCTCCAGCATAAGTTGTCATCAGTGTTTTTGATCTTGGCCATTCTTACAGGTGTAAGATGGAATCTCAGAGTTGTTTTGATTTGCATTTCTCTGATGACTAAGGATGTTGAGCATTTCCTTACTTATCTGATTTTTTTTTATGGGGCAAAAGTATTCTGGCCTTGGAACCTGCTAGGGCTGGGGAATTGCTGGTTTTAAGGGTATATATTACTGGGAGCGTTTGTAACGGGTAGAACAAGAGAGAACAAGGGAGAACAAGGGGGATTGAAGGGAGAAGAATAAAGAAACATGAACAGCTGGATTCCGTTGTGAGAAGACTTCTCTACCCTCAGATTTTTTAGCCCCTCTTTCGCTTATCATGGTGTCTTTAATGGAACCTACTTTAAGGCTCCTGTTAGTATGGGGCACTGGAGATGGGATCCAGGTTCTCGCATAGGCTAAGCGTGTGCTCTGTGTGGGTCCATACTCCAGCCTACACACACCGTAAACTGCAATGACTCTTGACCATCAGTGATGTGGAAGAGATGGAGCTGGAGGACGCGTAGACGCAGGGTTAGTGCGGACACTCAGTCTGCCAAATACCATGTCAACTTGGGAAGCTAATGCAGGAGGATTTCTGTAAGTTTGAGGCTAGCCTGGACTACATAGTGAGACCCTGTATCAAAACAAACAAATAAACAAACAAACAGGACTGGAGAGATGGCTCAGTGGTTAAGAGTGCTTACTGCTCATCTAAAGGATGTGGGTTTGATTCCCAGCACCAACATGGCAGCTCACAATCTTTTGTAACTCTAGTCCCAGAGGATCTGATGCCCTCTTCTCGCCTTGCACAGGCCCCAGGCACACACAGACAAACATTCAGGCAAAACACCCATACATGTAAAATAAAAAATAAAATAAAATATTAAAACAACCAAACCCATTCCTGAAATATCTAGGAAGCACGGGTGGATGGGTGTTTCTGTGTGTGAGTGGTGAACACATCAGGGCTCCCATTTCCTCAGTTTCTTTTCTGTTCCCTTCCTTGCTGGAGTCAACCCAGGGCATTGGGCATGCTAGGAAAGATTCCTTCCACTGAGCCATAACCCCAGCCCCTCAGGTTATTCTCAGCCCACATCTCTATGTGGCGGTCAGAGGACAACTTGTGGAAGTCGGTCCTCTTCTTCCAACTGTGGGCTCCAGGAATTGAACTCAGCTCCTCAGGCTTCGCAGCAATCACCCGCTACCAGCAAGCCAACCCTCAGCTCTCGTGTATTTTCTGGTCCCCAGTCCTGAAGCAATCGCTAAGCCATGTCCCACTGCAGCCCATTGTTTGCCTTGTAGTTTTCCTGTATCTAGCGCCTACTGACGTCCTGTTCCATGTCATCCCTGCCGGCTGTGTATTCTGGAGGTGCTGCATCCACAGGTGTCTCTCGGCATCGGGGGCAGCACCTGGCACAAACTGGGCCGCCTTCTTTTTTTTTTTAATTTTTAAATTTTTTTATTTTTTTTAAAATTTTTTTTGGCCTTCTTCTTTTAAGACATTGTTTATTTTATATATCTGAGAGTTTTACCTGCATGAATGTCAGTGTGCTGTGTGCATTCCTGGTGTCTTTGGAAGCCAGAAGAGGATGTGGATTCCTTTAGACCTGGAGTTACAGATGGTTGTCAGCCACCCCGTGGGTGCTGGGAACAGAACTCAGGTCCTCTGCAAGAGTAGTCAGTGCTGTTAGCCACTGAGCCACCTCTTCAGGCCTTCTCTTCTTCATTTCTTGAGACAAGATCCCATGATGTAGTTGAAGCGGTCCTCAGAGTTATTGTGATCCTCCTGCCTTGGCCTGCTGGGTGCTGGGGTTATAGCTGCATGCCACCATGCCCAGTTTACAGAGCAGCTTTCAGGAAGTGTCCCGGCAAAAGCAAGGTGATGATGTCCCCTCAAGCCCCAGGCCTTGCTTGCATTTTAGTGACTCACTAGCAGGCTCCTTCCCCTGCAGGGCCAGTTGACACGCAGCTGTGACCAAGGTGGGTGTGGGGTTTTGTACAGGGAGGAGTCACTATCCTAGAGAGAAGGGTGGAAGGCCCAAAACTCATACAATGACATAACCTCTTCCTTCCCCAAGTCCACGGAAGCTTTCCATGGGCTACACACAGAGGTCTCCCAAACCAAAGCCAGATCTACATTATGTCAAGAAACAGCCATGGGACAAGAGTCAGCAAGGCCATCTCCTGCTTGGATGGCCCTAGAGAAGTAAACTAAAAATAAACTGGAGGGAGACAAGCATGAGTCTGTAATTGCAGCTGAGGCAGGAGGATCATAGGGATCAAGGCCAGCCTGGTCTACAGAGTTGAGTTCGAGTTAACTTAGTCTCAAAATAAAAATGTTTTAAAAGGTCTGAGTGTTGTGGTGCAAGTCTTTAATCTTAGTGTTTGGAAGGCAGATGCAGGCAGATCCCTGGGAGTCTGAGGCCAGCCTAGTCTACATAGTGAGTTCCAGGGCTTCAAAGTGAAATCTTGTCTCAAAAAGTAAAAAAAAAAAAAAGAATAAAATAAAACGTAAAATTGTTTAGGGTATAGATAACCTTGTAGACACTTGCCTAGCATGTGTGAGGAAGTGGTATGTATGGGGAGAGTCATCTAGACACTACTAGGAAAGTTTTCCTTGGTATGGTGGCACATACCTGCCCTCTCAGACCCTGTGAGGCTAAGGCAGGCAGATTAAGAGTTCTGCACTAGTGTGAGCTACATATAGAGATCCTGTCTCATAACACCAAAGCCAGAACCACATCAAAACATCCCGTCCTGTGCCAGATGTGGGCATGGTGGTTCTTGCCTGCAATCCTAGTACTTGGGATGCTGAGGCAGGAGGATTGCCATGAGTTTGAGGTCAGCCTGGAGTACACAGCATGAGGCCCTAGCTTAAACAAAACAAAAATGACACACAGCTCCCCAGGATCTGATGTCAAGAGGCTTAGCTGTTCTCCCAACAGCTGCTTCCAATCAATGTCCTGTGTCCATCTCCTTTTTTAACTGTGGCAGACCCTGGCCTGAGCTGGGTAGCCCCAGGCAGTCCCCTCTGCAGGGCGGTCTGGGTAAGGCACTCACTGTGACATCCTTGGATGGGCAAACAGCCTTGTGAACATATACTGAAGTGTAACATCCCAAACCCTGAACTTCTTCCATTGGCGTCAAAGAACCAGCACAACCAGATGGCCAGAGGCTGCTGGCAGCAGTTAAGGAGAAAGATGAGACTTCCTGAATCCAGTGGCAAATGGGGACAGAAAGCTGAGAAGAAGGGCTGATGGAGGGAGAGAAGGATGGAAAAGAAATCACATGGCGGTGTGTGCCTGCAATCCCAGCGCTCGGCCGTGGCCTCAGAAGGATCAAGAATTCAAGGCCAGCTAGCCTCCGTTCTGGGCTACATGAGACCCTACCATAACAGAACGTAGAAAAGATAGGATACCTTGTAAAAAGGGGAAGGCCAACCTATCTATCTTGGGGTGGACCAGGATTCTGACCCCCCTCCCACACACACACCCTGGATCACTTCTTTGCTTGGCCTTTGATTCTCCATCATTTAGAGATGCTCCTGGCTGGAGTGCCACGCCCAAAATTGCCTAGAGATCTGCCTTTGTCATTGGAGTGTGAAACTGGGAAACAGATCCACTCTGTAGAGTGGCCCAATTAGCCACCCTTTGATGTCAGAGCTAGGGAAGGCAGAGGCTCCAGGGTCCCTGGTCCTGGGATGTTTGGTTCTGGGTGTGGCTACTGTTTCTTTAAGGGGACCACCTCATGCCCTGGTTTGAAGTTGAAAACACGTGCTGATTCTCAGCCACACCTGGCACCCACACACATAATTCTACTGCCTCCACTGGCACACACCCTCTGCATACCTCCGTGCCTGACCGTCCCACTATTACCCCTTCGTTCAGCCTCACTGTTGGCATTAAAACCTAAATATCTTCGCCCCACTTTCCCCACCCACTGGCTCTTGTTTGCCTCCCTCTAAATTAGGGTAGGCACACTGTGGATGATCCACCAGCCACTACCTGCCCTTCCTTCTAATGCTGGGCTTTGACCCCAGCCCAGGCTCCCAATTGCTTTCCCCAGTAATCTGAACCTATAGGGCAATGCTTGGAGCTTCAGGTCTAGGCATTGGAGGCCCCAGGGGAGGAAGGAAAAGGTCCTGGTCCCCAGCCCGTATGTTTGAGACAGTTGCTGTTGCACAGGTCTCTGAGCCTCTCCCCAGGGCTGCTTCAACTGGCTTTTCAGGTACCACTGCGTCCTCTCCCAGCATATGATGATCAGTCCCCCTGCCCTTGCCCACGGGCTGGGAGGAAAGAGGCCTGTCATGAACATGTGATCCTGGTTCCAAAATTTGCAGCCATCTCCAAGAGACCCCATGCAGTTTTGGGGACCCAGGTACCCCTTCCCTCCAGCACCCTGTGAGATGGGCTGAGGCTTGGACCATCCCCTTGGTTTCTAACCCATCCATGTGTTCCACCTATGAATACTTACTGGGCTCCAGTTAATGTCCCCTAAGTTGGGGCTGTAGCAGTATCCAGCACAAAGGGCTTGTTTTCTGGAAGTGTACAATCTAGCAGGCGAGACACTATTAAAAACTAAATCCAATTTAAGATTGTGATAACTGCTATGGAAACAGAAGGATGACGTCACTGAGCATAACAGTCATACCTGTAATACCACACTGTGCCTGGGGGTGGTCAGGCAGGCCCTTCTGTGATGCTAGCCATTTGAGCCAGGTGCGGAATGAGTGGCGCCATTAAGCTTACCCTCCAGCTTCCAGGCACATGCAGATACGTCAGGCAGTAATGAGAGGGCTGTGGGAGGAGCTGGGACAAGGGCCATGTAACTGGAGCAGAGAGACGGGTGGCAGAGGGGCCCCCAAGAACAAAATTGGGTAACTCCCTCAGCTCCTGGGGTTCTCTCTTCCTCCCTGACTGCTTTCCATGTTTCCAGAACTATCCAGCTGGGCAAGCTGTATGCTTAGATCTCTAAGAGGGCTGACAGGGTGGTTCGGTAGGTGCCTGAAGGTGGATTTGAGAGCAAGGAGAATGACTGGTAGGGGAGGAAGGAAAACAGGGGGTTGAGCAGGGCAGAACCCTATACTGGGGTGGAGGGCCTGAGCAGGTCAAGGAGCAAAGATGCTAGCTAGAGTCTTCTCTCTCTATGACTCACCCTGTTTTCCTCTTCGTCCTTCTCATTGCTCAACAGCAACTGTCTTTGGGAAACACCTCCCTGACTGGGAACTAAGTCACAGCCTCACAGGGGCAATTGAGTCATGAGGGGTGGAGAAGAGGGAGGGAGGCAAAGGATAAATAGCGGCCTCGCTTCTCCGGCTCCTCTCTGCACCCTCCCTGCCTTTCAAACAACATGCATCTCGCCAGTACGCTCAGGTCCTGCTGCCTCCTACTGCTCCTGGGGGCTCTGCCTGCATGGGCAGCCCATGATGATCCCCTTGAGAAGGTCATAGAAGGGTTCAGCCGAGGGCTGAGCAATGCAGAGAGAGAGGTGGGCAAGGCCCTTGAAGGCATCAATAATGGAATCACTCAAGCTGGAAGGGAAGTGGAGAAAGTTATTAATGGACTTAGCAACATGGGGAGCCAGGCTGGCAAGGATTTGGACCGTGGCTTGGACAAGGTAGCCCATGGCATCAACAATGGCGTCGGACACGCAGAAAAGGAAGCAGAGAAGTTAACCCATGGGGTCAACCACGCCGCTGGACAGGTTGGGAAGGAGACAGACAAAATCATCCATCATGGGGTCCATCACGGGGTCAACCAGGCGGGCAGTGAAGCAGGGAGGTTTGCTCAGGGGGCCCACCATGGTTGGGGGCAGGCTGGAAATGAGGCCGGGAGGTTGGGACAGGGGGCCCACCATGCTCTTGGTCAGGGTGGGAAACAGACAGAGAAATTAGGTCAAGGCGCACACCATGCTCTTGGTCAGGGTGGGAAACAGACAGAGAAATTAGGTCAAGGGGTCCACCATGCTATTGGTCAGGGTGAGAAGGAGGTAGAGAAGTTTGGTCAAGGGGTCCACCATGCTATTGGTCAGGGTGAGAAGGAGGTAGAGAAGTTTGGTCAAGGGGTCCACCATGCTATTGGTCAGGGTGAGAAGGAGGTAGAGAAGTTTGGTCAAGGGGTCCACCATGCTATTGGTCAGGGTGGGAAACAGACAGAGAAATTAGGTCAAGGCGCACACCATGCTATTGGTCAGGGTGGGAAACAGACAGAGAAATTAGGTCAAGGGGTCCACCATGCTCTTGGTCAGGGTGGGAAGCAGACAGAGAAATTAGGTCAAGGGGCCCACAATGCCTTTGGTCAGCCTGGGAAACAAGCAGAAAAATTTGGTCAGGATGGTCACCATGCATTTGGTCAGCCTTCGAAGGAAGTAGAGAAGTTTGGTCAAGGGGTTCACAATGCTTTTGGTCAGGCTGAGAAGGGGGCAGAGAAATTGGGTCAGGGAGTCCACCATGCTTTTGGTCAGGCTGGGAAGGAAGGAGGGAACGTTGGTCAGGGGGTTCACAATGCCTTTGGTCAGGCTGGGAGGGAAGGAGGAAAAGTGGTGCAAGGGGCCAATCAGGGACTTAGCCATGCTGCAATGGAGGCACAGCAGTTTGCCCATGCTCATGGCCATGGTTATTATGCTGCAGGGCAGCCTTGGCAAGAGGGAGACAAAGTAATGCATCCTAGAGTCAACCAGGCAGGGAAGGAGATGGAACATTTTGGTCAGGGTGTCCGCCATACCATTGACCAGGCTGGAAAGGAGACGGAAAAGGTGGTCCAAGGGGTCCAGACTGCGGTCAACCAGGCTGAGAAGGAGGCAGAGAAAGTGGGTCAAGGGGTCAACTCTGGGGTCAACCAGGCCAGAAAGGAGGCAGAGAAAGTTGGCCAAGGGGTCCACACTGGGGTCAACCAGGCCGAGAAGGAGGCAGAGAAAGTTGGCCAAGCGGTCAACTATGCTGCTGGCCAGGCCGAAAAGGAAGCGGAGAAGCTTGGCCAAGGTGTCCACCATGCTGCTGGCCAGGCCGGGAAGGAAATGGACAGGTTGCAGCAAGATGTTCATAATGGGGTCAACCAAGCCAGCAAGGAGGCCAACCAGCTGCTGAATGTAGGTGAACAGAGGTGGGGAAACTGGGGAGACGGGGGTCGTGGGAGGGAAGAGACTAAACCCTTGGGAAGCCGTAACACTGGGTTCCCCTTCGTCCATCTCCATTGCTGCAGAGCTGGTGGCCAGCTGGTTAGATGGACTAAACCATCTTGTTTGCAAAGCTTCACCTGAGACAAGGTGGAAGGGACCCAGTCCCGTTGCTGGGGAACTGTCCTCCTAGATGAGGGACCCTAACCTGTCCCCACTCCTGGAACCAGGAAATAGTTCTGAGCTCAGACACTGTACAGACAGACGGAGGCCGAGAAACCCCAGAGCATGAGGAGGCGCTTTGGCCACAGGCTCTGTTGTGTTCCGTCCTTGTAACAAGCCTCTGAGGTGGTCAGGATGAGGGTGCTGACTCTATGACATTCAGATAAAGAAACTAAGGCTCAGAGAGGCTAAGGGGACTCACCAAAGTCACATGACAAGTGACCAGTGGAGGAGATGCAGCTCTCTTCCTTTGCTTCCTGATTGTGTGGTGGGGGAGCTTCTCGGGGACTCTCTTATCCATATTTCTAGAGAGAACAGATGCTGGAGGCCAGGCAAGCAGCCACAGAGCAGGTACCAAGGAGGACTGGAAGCAGTGTCAGGCTGACTTTTGCGTGGCCCGATTCCCAGTTCTCCACACCTCATGAACAGTTGTGGAGATCAGCAAGCTGGGATACCACCTTGAGGATGAGTCTAGGTCTCAGAGCCCAGAGTCACCTCTGCTGCTTGGAGGGAGCCACAGAAGGCTGGAGTGTGGAGGGGGGGGACTAGAGAGAGTCCTGGGTGAAGATCCAGACCCTGAGTGAGATACTGAAATAAAGGCTGGGGCAAGGGCATGAGTGGTTGAGGGTGGGGTGCAACTGGGGAGGACATGTTGAGTCACACATGGTGGTCAAGAGTGGGCATGAATTGTGTTAGGATTGAGGCTAGACTGTGTGGAAAAGCGTTTAAAAGCCAGGGCTGAGGGTGAATGGTGGCTCTGGTATTTGTGTGGGTCCTCCGAGTCTTCCTTCTTCAAGATGGAAACATTTCCCTAACACTGAATTTAAGGAGAGCTTGGGTGAGACAAGTCAGAAAGAGGCAGGCATCCTTCTGGAGTCCTCTCCACCTCTCCCATCTGTTCAGCAGCTGGGACTCCGGGTTGTCTTTCAGGACAGTTGAGTGAGGAGCCTGGGCTCCCACCCCAGACCCAGTCATCTTAGACGGCGCCAGGTTCTCGGGTGGGGAGGAAGGAATGGGGAGACCTTCGCAGGTCAAGGGATGGTAGTGACGATCTGGGCTTTGTCTTTAGGGCGCTCATCAAGGCGGGCACGCAGGCCAACACGGAGGGGCCGCAACCACTACATTAGCATCTGGGGTGAGTCTCTGGGTGTAACATGGGTTTGGAGCCAGGAGTTGGGGGAGTGGAGGCTGCTGGAGGTTCTCCTAAGAACAGTGGTTGATTGAAGGTCAGTGACTGGCTTTGTCCTTGAATTCCAGGCCTCGGTCAACAAGCCGTTTATCAACTTCCCAGCTCTGTGGAGGGTGAGTGCCTCTATGATCCCCACTCCCCATCCTTCAACCTTGAATTCCTTTCCTGTAGTCTTCTTGCAGTCAGCGTTCCTTTGAACACACTCGGCCTCTGTTGAGACCATCCGACCTGTCCTGCTAGCTCTGTGCTGGCCTTTCGTCACTCACTTGCAGCTTTAGGGTACTTTCCAGTCCCAACGAACAAACATAAGCTGACAGAAATCACCTCTAGAGCCCTGGGGCATCTGGGAGCCAGGGTGGGGATGCTGAAACCATCCCTCACGTGCCCGTCTGGGTTCCCCATCATCTCTCCTCCCATTCCCAGTGACTAGCTGCCTCTCCTTCTCACTGGCTTTCCTGTGAATGCCTCTGCTACCCTGCCCTGCTGCTTGCGTGGGTGAGCTGAGTAGTGGTAATTTGTCTTGGCAGGAAGCTCCCTTCCAGCCTGAAAGTATAAAGGTTCCTGTAGAATTCTGGTCCTTATTCTAGGTTCACAGTCTTGCTTTGTCTTTTTAAAAAAACATTTGAAATTGTGTGTGTGTGTCTACACTGTGTGTTGGATTCCTGTGTGTGTGTGAGTACTCTGTGTTGGATCCCTCTGTGTGTGTGTGTGTGTGTGTGTGTGTGTGTGTATGTGTGTGTATACACTGTGTATTGGATCCCTGTGTGTGTACTCTTGTGTGTTGGATCTCTCTGTGTGTCTGTGCATGCGTGCGTGTGTGTGTGTGTGTGTGTGTGTCTACACTGTGCATTGAATCCCTTAGAGTTGCAGGTGTTTGTGAGCTGCCTGGTGTGGGTGCTGGGATCCATACTCTGGTCTTCACGACTGAACAGAAACTGCTATTATCTCCTTCCTGAGCTTAGGGAACAGGATCCAGGGTGTGTGACAGCCCTACCTCGGAGTGGCAGAAGATCCTCTGAGGTGAAACACATAGGGCTTCTTCTGTAGAGTGCCTTCCCTCAGCCCATCTCCCTGGGACTGGCACCCCACTATTCCAAGAGAAACAGCGGTCTCCCTGTCATTTCTCCAGGGTAGAATAGGAGCCCAGATCTCAGGACCCTGTGGCCATGCACCTGTATCTGACCCCCCTCTCTTCTCTTCCAGAGCATCGCCGACATCATGCCCTAAACTGATGCCCAGGCAACACAGATGTTCATGTTGTCACATCAGCTGAAGTGGCCTGGAGGACTCGGGGTGGGGGAGAGCTTCCTGAGTGTCCTTAGAGGGGGCTGCTTTGAGCCATGTGAATAAACACGAACACGCTGTCCTTTCTCATCATGGTTGACTGTGCTCCCTAGAGAGGGATGGCAGGGTTGGTGGGGGGGGGCGGGGAAGGGGCTTGCATTGTCCCTTGTTGGGTGGAAGGAGGTGGGAATTTGCCATACAGGATGGAAAGTGCTGGAGACTCCAGGCTGATTGGCTTGAAGAGGGCAGTTCCCCGAGGCAAGCCACACTTGACTAACAACATGTAGTGTTTGTGTTCAGCACTGGGAAAGGCAGCTGGGAAGGGAAGCAACTGCTGGTGGGGTGTGTGGTACCCAGGAAGAAACAATGGCAGCTTGTATCAGTTGTGCAATAAAGACATGCTGGGAGCTTTCCAGGCATGATCTCACCGAATCCTCTGACTGCCCAATTAGGTAAAAGTTCTGTTATTGTCCCTAGGTATGGAGGAGTCTCATGGAGGCTTGCACAGTTGGAAAACACATGGGCAGTTAGTGTAGGGGAAGAAACAGCCTTGGAGCTGCAAACCCTCTCCTGTTTGGCGGGAGGGTGAGGCAGCGAGTGGACTGGGAGAAGATTGGACAAGTGGCAGGGCTTCTCAGGGAAGGGGAAGATGGACGCTCAGCTGGGAGGTTCTTGGACAGGTGGAAGAGCCTCTTCAGTGATGTGTGTAGAGACACAGAGGGTCCAGGGTTCAGGAACCACTCGGGAACAGAAGGGTAACAAAAGCAGCCAGCAAATGCCAATCATAGGGCTGAGCAAAGCTTCCTCATGCCCATCTGTCTCACAACCTAGCACAGACGCCTCTATTACCCCTGTTGGGTGCATGGAGATTCCTCAGGGCAAGGGCACACTGGGGATCCTTCACCGGAAGCAATAGACCTGCATCTGGGCACTACTGAACTGCACACAGTATGCTACCTTGCATTTTCCGTGGTCTCCCTGCCGCTTCCCCAATCCAACCAGATCCAACCAGAGCACTAGGAAAGCTGCGGGGCGTCAGGGAAGCCGCCTGTAGGATTTCCTCCTCCAGTGTCAGCAGGCGGGGGTGTCTACAGTCTAAGGCGCAGCCTGTTTCCAGCTCCCCCATCCACCCACTGGACCACGACTAGGACAGGGGGCTTGCCCTGGGGAATTAGGCTTTGCTGGCGTGATGTTAGACCATGGAAAGCCTAAGCCAGGCTGCAGTTCAGTCACAGGGCGCTTGCCAACACCGAACACCCCCTTAAAACACAAAAAAGACACCCCAAGGCACCTAGGAGCCTACCTTTGCACAATAAAGGCAATATTCCAGATATTTCTAATGTGCTGCCCTTTCCCCATCTTATTTTGTAGAGTTAGTGAACGCCTTTAATCTCAGTCCTCAAAAGGCTGGGGCGGGTGGATCTCTGTGAGTTTGAAGCCTGCTTGGTCTACAGAGTGAGTTCCAGACCAGCCAAGGTGATCTTGTCTTAAATTTTTTTTAAAAAAGGAAGTATTATCATTTCATAATAACATCTGAAATATTCTGAAAATGTTTTAGCCAAAAAAAGCAAGAAAAAGAAAAGAAAGGAAAGAAGTTGCGATTTCATCACTCAGAATCCCTCCTTATCGTCTTGAGCTTGCTTGAGCACACACCTGTCCATCTAGCCTCAGAACAACCTTTTAAAAAACATTATTTATTTATTTTGTATGTGTACGTGTATGGGCATGCACACGCCACAGCATGTATGTGGAGGTCAGAGGACAACTCGTGGGAGTCTGTTTTCCCTTTCCACCATGGCTGCAGTCTCCTTCAGGTGCCGAGACGTCTGCTTCTTCTTACTATTATCATTTTATTATAATAACTATTTTATTATTATTATTTTGTTTTTTTCAAGACAGGGTTGCTCTGTGTAGCCCTGGCTGTCCTAGAGCTTGCTCTATAGACCATGCTGGCCTCAAACTCACAGAGCTCCACCTGCCTCTGCCTCCCAAGTGCTGGGATTAAAGGCATGCACCACCACCTGGATTATTATTGCTATTATTACTATTACTATTATTATTTTAATAGAATTTCCCCATTTAGACCAGATTGGTCTCAAACAATTCTTACCATATGCAGTGGTGCATGTCCATCATCCCAGTGCTCAGGAGGCAGGGGATAGGGGTGGGTGATGGGGTGGAGGGTGGGGGAGTAGAGGGGTAGGGAGCAAGAAGACCCCAAGGCCAACTGGGGCTATACAATTCATCTTTGTCTCAAATCAACAAGGATCACAGTAACAACAACAAAACAACAGAAACTCTTTGATCATCCTGCTTCTGCTGTGGATTGCTGGGATCGCAGGCATGTGCCATTATTAACTTTTTTTTTTTTAGTGCATTTCAAATTATACTATGGAAATCTGTGGGCTGCATGTTGGTAAATAGAACCAGGTCAGACATTTGGTGACACTGTGCTGGATTCCCAGAGAGGGACCAGTCCTTCTGGGAGGCGTCCTGCGTCGCCTGCTTTCCAAAGGCAATATTCAAGGGCACCACCATTCTTTTACCAAGTAAAAGCTTGCATTGGCTATTTTTCAAATTCCACGTCTTTATTTATGTGTTTATGTGTTTGTGTGTGCATGTGCACTGGTGCCGTGACCAGTGTGTGGAAGAAATCAGAGGTCAGCTTGGCAAGAGATGATTCTGCCACTTGGGGGCCCTGGGATTGGACTCAGGCTTGGCAGGCAGCCCCCTTATTCACTGAGCCACTGTTTATTTCTTATGACGTTTTCTCACCTGGTTTGTTTGCAGAGTAGCCCTGAGGGTACCAGAGGAAAGGCAGAGGATCCCTAGTGACTCGCAGGCCCCTCTTTCCTGGGATGGGCGGGGTTTGCTGCCCTCTGCTGGAATGTTTCCTCCTCATCCTTCGGGTCACAGCTGCCTTGACCACGTTCTACCTGACCATTACTTCCCATGCTCTCTCATGACACCCTGATCCCGTTCTTCATGGTGTCCGTGGCAGTTTGCAATTACACCACAAATGTTACTTGTTGAAGGCTCATCTCCCCCATGGAGCTCTGGCGCTGAGGTCAGGGGCAGACCCAGATGTCTGACACATGAGCTAAACGGGGCTAGGCCGTGGACTGAGAGTAAGGGAGAAGCCCTGGGCTGGGAAGGGTGGATCCAGAGAGACAGAGGAAGGACCAGTTTCTGCAGATGCCTAGGAGCAGGGTGAAGAATTTGGGCGAGACCTCACTGCTCGCTGCCACCACCACCTTTCAGGGCCCTTGCTGGGTCTGTGCTAAGCACTTTACAGACATGATTCATTGTGTCTTCGCAAGTCCCCAGAGGCAGACACCCTCAATATCCCCCTCACAGATGATGGAGAAGCAGTCAGAGGGAGACAATTGCCTAAGGTCCCCCAGGGGAGCCCTTCCGTATGCTGCCAGGCCACCTGAGAGGTGGTCTGTCCTCCTGTGACCTGCAGCAAGGGAAGAGGGTAATAGGCCCTGTTTATAAACAAGTTTCTGACTTGCCCTTTAAGGACAGGTGTGCGTGTGTGTGTGTGTGTGTGCGTGTGTGTGTGTTTTGGGCACCACATGACTATAAGCCAGGGTGTGGTTGCACCCATCTGACACCATGGCAGAAGGGATTACAGAGCTAAGGCAAGAAGACAGAACATGAGTACAGGCTAGCCTGTACTACACAGTGAGTTCTGGGCCAGCCTGGGCTATGTTATAATACCATGTCTCAAAATACAAAATTAGGTGGCTCAGCAGGTAAAGGCTCTTGTTGCCAAATCCAGTGACTTAAGTTCAGTCCCCAGGCCCCACAGAGTTGAAGGAGAGAAAAAACAACTCCCATCAAGTGTTCTCTGACCTCCTCATTCACACACACACACACACACACACACACACACACACACACACACACTCATGCATGCACTCATGCGCGCAGGTACTCACATGCACACAAAACGCTTTAACAAAAAAAAAAACCAAAAAACCAAAAACAAATCAAAACAAGAATTAAAAAATCATCAAGAACGCAGCCACGGCTTCACACAGAGAAACCAACCCTGTCACAAGAAACAAAACCAAAGTCATCAAGAGCAATAACAATTACCAAGAAAGCATCCTGACAGGCCACTGAGTCCTGCTGCTTCCCCTGGGGCCCTCTGTGTACTGTTCGAAACCTTTCCCTTGTTTACTATAGCTGAGCCTAAGGCTCCAGGAGAGGAATAGGATGTGGCAGTCCCAGGCTGAGACCAGGACCCCATAGCACGGAGTAGGGACCTGAGCAGCCCCAAGGCTATCTCCCTGCTATACTTTGTCAGCCTTCCTTCTTTCCCTGAGGCCTCCCCACTGGTCTCTGCATACTTCCCATCCCAGAGGGCTTCCAAAAGCAACAAATGTCCCCCCTAACCAAAGTCCTCACAAGAATCCCCAAGTCCCCAGAGCCTTCCTCCCTCTCTGACTTTAGCTTTTCCCATTGCCTGTTCCAGCCACAGTGGTCTTTACGCAGAGTAAGCAGGCGCCTGCCGCAGGGTCTCTGCATGCTGTCCTGCTTGAAGACTCTATACCCTCTGCTTGTTTTCTCCCGGTAGACGTCAGCCTACCAGCTGATCTGAAAGGACTCTCCTTGATCACGCTGGATGCTGAAAATGCCAGCTATGTTTTCCCTATTCCTCCCAGTTGTAGGTTTCTTTACAGTTCTGCCCAGCGATTGATAAGTTCCAGCGCAGGAAGTACTAAAGAGGAGAGAGAGACTAAGACAGAGACTTAGACAGGATGCTATTAGATGCAGGAAGGAGGCTGCATGCTGATGCTGAAGGGACCATTCAGAGTCAGGCCTGGGCCACACTATTCCCCATGGTTTTAAAAAAATGTCTGTTAGGTCAGAGAGGTGGCTCAGGGGTTAAGAGTACTTACTGCTCTTGCAGAGGACCCAGGTTCAATTCCCGGCACCCACATGATGGCTCACAACCATCTGCAGCTTCAGTTCTAGAGGGCTTTGATGTCTTTCTCTGACAGGCGCATGTGCTCATGCATACACACACACACACACACACACACGATACATAGGCAAAATATCAATACACACAAAGTAATAATTAACACATAAGTTTGTTTGTTTATATATTATATGTATGTGTGTATATGTATGTTCACATGTGTGTGGGGTATCATTTACATGCAAGACCCTCAGGTGTCGGTCCCTGCGTTCCACCTTATTTGAGACAGTTTCTTTGCTTGCATTTGTGTACTCTACACTAGCTGGCTCAAGGGCCTCTGGGCATTCCCCTGTCTCTCTCTCTAGTCTTGCTTTAGGAGCAGACTAAAGGGATAGCAGATGAGGGCTACTGTGTCTGGCTTACATGGGTCCTGGGGATTTGAACACTGGTCTTTATGCTAGCATGGCAAGTGCTTTATCCACTGAGCCAACCTCCTAATCCAATTAGAATACTTTTAAAAGTTTCATTTATTTTTAGTTTATCTGTATGGCTGTTTGCTTGCACCTTTGTCTGTGCACCACGTGCATGCAATGTCTGTGGAGGCCATGAGGTGTCAGACCCCTGGAACTGGAGTTACCGATGGTCATGAGCTGCCATCTCTCCAGCTACCCTCACTTTTTTTGAGACAGGGGGTTGCATAGGCTGGTCTTGAACTTGGGATCCTTCTGCCTCAGCAGCCGGAGCAATGCAGTCACAGGTGTGCCTCCAAATTTGCTGCTCATTAAAATGAACAAAAAGATAGGGTGAAACTTTCACCCGCATGTAAGCTGCATAAACTGACAACAGGATGGCTCCCTGTTGTCTCTGGCATGACTGAAAAGAAGGGTTTCATTGAAGACATGAGGGAGAGAACAGCCAGAGGCATCTGGAAGAGTCCAGAGCAGACAGTGTACGGAGTAGACAGAGCATGGCCAGAAGACTGGACCTTGCCTTGAGAGAAGCAGAAGCAGAGCAGAGAGGGAGAGAGAGAGGGTGAGAGATGAAGACCCAAGAGAAAGAGTGTGGGCAAGAAAGAGAGGGCAAAAGAGGGGACAAAGAGAGAGACCGTAGCCAAAACAGCGGGGCTTATAAAGAGAAATGAGTGACTGGGGGGAGGGGTGTGTGTGTGAAGGACTAGGTACCCCTGATACTGAGGAAGCATGGAAGTCAGCATGCAATCTGGAATGCTAACAGGCACCACTGTCTGTCTCTTCTGTCTGAGGGGCACAGCTCCTTTGGTAGAGGGAAACTGCCTCACGAGTCCTGAGGAATGCCGCTTTTGTCCAATGGCCAGAATTTGGGGAAATGGAGTTTCCTTTGGGCATGACATACACAATGTATTTTGATTGTTTCCACCCCATCCCCCTCTTCGGCTCCCCCCACGACCCACCACCCATCTCCCTCTTTTTTGTTATTGTTACTATTAATAGCCCCCCCCCCCACAAGTCCAGCAGTGCTGATCATGTGCCAATGGCTACGATGGAGCCATCTGCTGGGAGTGGGCAACGCCCCAGTGGCCACATTCCAAAGAAAAGTGTCTAGCTCTCCTTCAAAAGCCATCGACCACCAACAGCTCCTCAGCTAGGGTTGGGGCCCCAGGAACCCTCTCCCATCGGTGCTGGAATGTTGACTCCCTCGGTCTTATACAGGTTGTATGTTGGCAGCTGCAGCTGCTATGAATCATGGGTACAACAGTCCTGTCCTGCCCAGCAGGCAACAATGTAGCAGCTCCTATTTCCATCTTCCAGCTCTGAGTCTCTGCACCCTCTTCTTTGGGGACGTTTCCTACACCTTGAATTGTGGGAAGTTGGTAGAGGTGGCCCATCTAAGGCTGAGCACCTACCGTCACTTGTTCTCAGCATACTGACCAGTTTTGAGTCTCTGTGTTAGCCACCGCCCACTGCAAAAAGGAGCTTCTCCAATCAAGGTGAAGAGCATCAGAAACCTATGAGTATAAGCATAAAGACTAGGAAGGAAGTTTGACATGGACCATTTAGTGAATCAACACCATAGGTCTCCCTTCAGAGTCTATGGTCTCTCAAGTCATAGGCTTTTGACCAGGTTTACAGTGCCATACACAAACTCCCTTCTGTGGAGCAGGTCTCAGATCCAATCAGAAAGTGACGGGTTACTCTCATAACCATCAAGCCACTATTGCCCCAGAGGCTGTAACTTTCAGGGCAGTTCAGTACTCCAGAGTGCAAGGCCCAACCCTGGAGAAGACCGTTTTCTTTTCCAGCAGTCTGCATGGCACCTTCCAACACTGTGAGAGCCAGCCAGCTGGCAGAGAATTTCCTGAATAGTTGGAGACTGATTTCTGGATGTTCTGTAACCAAAGCGTGCAAGGGCCGCAGAGTACAGAAGAGGGTGCTGGACCCCCCGGAGTGGGAGTTGCAGCCAGTTGTGAGCCTCTGTAGGTGCAGGGAACTGAAACTCTTCCTCCGGAAGAGCAGCAAGCACTTTACCCACCCCCAGCCCCCAGACAGGGTTTCTCTGTGTAGCTTTGGAACCTGTCCTGGAACTCGCTCTGTAGACCAGGCTGGCCTTGAACTCACAGAGATCCGCCTGTCTCTGCCTCCCAAGTGCTGGGTTTAAAGGCGTGCACCACCACCTTCCAGCCACAGCAAGAACTCTTAGTAGTCACTGAGTCATTTCTCTAGCTAACTTTCCTTTATAACAAAGAACACCCAGCAACTGTACCCAGCTACAAAGCAATGTTATTGTTTGCTTTGCTCTGTGTTTTTTTAGTACTTTCTACCTAGGACAGATGATCGTTTCTTATTTTTATGAGTGATATAAAGTATTCTATTTATTATTATTATTATTATCACCATCATCATTGTCGTCATCATCATCATTATTATATGGTGTGTATGTATCTTCGTGTATGCATGCCCCATGGTACATGTGTGGAAGTCAGAAGACAGCTTTCAACCCACCATGTGAGGTCGGGTGATCAAACTTGGATGGTTAGCCTTGGTGGCCAGGGCCTTTACCTGCTGAGTCATCTTGCCAACCCATAAAATATTTTCTTATTATATTCTTTGTTGTTTGTTTGTTTGTTTGAGATAGGGTCTTGCTGTGCAGACTGGGCTGGTCTTGAATTCATGGTTCTCCTGACTCATCTTTCCCAGTGCTGAAATGTGTGCACCATGCCGGGCTCCTGGGATACTCTTAGGAAAAAAGTAAGCTGGTACACAGAAAACAAGCATTGATGGAGATGGGACAGAGCAGGTGTGCAGGGCTAGGTGCGTGAAGCCTGGCCAGGGGGACCACAAAAGAGCTTTCGAGTCAGTGAGCATTCTGTCTGGCGCTCCTCTATCCAGCCTGTGAGTGGGATCAGTGGGCCCAGGCAGTGGAGGCTCTGTCACTCATCCGGGGGATTTCCTCCTGCATCCCCTCTTCCCACATCGCTCCAGAGAAAAATCAGAATTAATTCCATCTAGACAAGCAAGGGTTGGTGTGACACGCTGGAGTGACAGACAAGGCTTAGTAGCTCAGGCTCTGCCAAAGGCAGGTCTGGGCTTGGCTCTTGGTTCGGCTGCAGGCCCTCTGTGTACTCTGAGCCACAGTGTCTACATCTCTAAATGGAGGTAATAAAAACAGCAGTCTTCCAGGGTTAGATGACTCTGACCATACAGAAACCAGCACAGAAATCTGGGTGCATAGAAAGCTTTTGATAAACTGGAACTGTGATTATTATTATTAATTAATATTAGTAGTATTTTAACTGAGTGTCAGCAGTGGAAGAGCAGGAAGGTAGGAGAGGGGGACAGTCAGGAATGGTGTTTATACACAGAGAAGTGTTGAATAGTACAAGCTGGGGTGCGGATGTTGGGGTGGGGAGAGATGTTGAGAAAGGTAGATGGAAACCGGCCCCTCCTAACTAGGTGATGAAGCTGGATGATACAAGACAGTTCCAAGTGGGAGGGCCCGGGGCCCCTGGGAACAGAGAAGCAGTCACACTTGTCAAACAGGGATGAGATGTGGGGAGGATGCTGGGGCTCTCCACTGGAACCGTGACTGAGGGTGAGGGCCAGGGGGTGATCTTGTGCTGACCCTCCTCCCTCACTAGAGCTGCCCTGGCTCCTGGGGAAGGCTGCGGGGGGGTGGGCGAGCAAGCAGCACAGTGACCATGAACTCTTACAGATACACATGGCCCTCCATCCAGGTAAACAGGATGGGTGTCTGGGTCAGCTCCCTCCCTTGGTCTTTCCCGCCTACTCTTCCCCTGGGGGTGGCTGACCCGCCCAGCTCCCCTGCTCCGCGCCCAGGGCCCCCGAGCTCTCAATGACAGATGCCCAAACCCTTCCTGGCTTGGCCACTCAGAGGTGTTCCACTCCTTCAATACCAGAGTCCCCGGAACCTCAGACCTTAACAGAAGTTCCAGAGTTCCCAGTGTCTCCTGGGCTGTGGAAGAACAGTCACCTGCAGGTGGGCAGGCAAGCTAGGGGAGAGATGAGAGCAGGGAATGCCCGCTGAACTTAAGAAGGTACCAAGAAAGGCCACCTCTCTCCTGTCTTCATGCCCCTGGGCTTGCTGGCTTATTTGGGATGGGTCCCCTATCATTGTTGCTTCCCTCACCTTATATCCCTGGGGTCTCACCTGCTTGTGATTCCTGTTTCCTAAGTACCCCCACCCTGCCACCTCCAGAAGACATCAACACCTATCTCCTCAGATGCTCCTGTCCCCACCCTGTGTCCCAAATTCCTGAGGTTAGGCAACTGGAACACTTTTGCATCCATCTCATCCTCGTCTTTCCCCTCCCTCCCTGATGTCCGGCTTGCTCTCTGTTTCAACACAGGCTCTCACTCACAATTAAGCTTCATTACCCTATCGGTGGGTGGGCCCTGAGTCACTGGAGGAGGGACCTTGTGCTGCCCAGCCCTGTTACCTTCTCCCAACCTACAGTATAAGGGGCAGTGGCAAGAAGGACGATTCTGGAAAGCAGGGGAGTCTGGGAAGAGAAAGAGAAGGGCTGTGGGTCCTGAGGGAGGGAGAGCAGGAAAACAGAGGAAGAAAGAAAGGCAGGAGGTTCCATAGTCCAGAGGAAGAGAGAAGGGAGCAAGAACCACATTGGGCTGCAAAGATCCTCAGGGGAGAGATGAAGCTGAGAGGGTCCCTGGCCTGTCTCCTGCTGACCCTGTGTCTGGGTAGTGGGACAGCCAGCCCACTGCAGAATGGAGGAGAGGGCATAGGAGCAAGTGCTTCCCAAGGAATGGGCGATGCCGTTAGCCAGGGAGTTGGAGAGGCTGTGGGCCAAGGGGCCAAAGAAGCAGCCAGCTCCGGAATCCAGGATGCCCTTGGTCAGGGGCATGGAGAGGAAGGCGGCTATGCACTGAGGGGGGCCAGAGGGGATGCTTTCGACCACAGGCTCGGGGAAGCAGCGCGCTATCTGGGGAACAGTGGCAACGAGGTTGGCAGACAGGCCGGGGATGTCATTCGACGTGGGATGGATGCTGTCCACAACTCTGGGTCTTGGGTGAGTGATTGGGAAGCTGGGAGTACTGATGGGGCTGAGGGTGGCTGGGCAGGAACCCTGAGAAGTGGGTCAGAGGGTGACCAGATGGCTCCTTGGTGGCTGTTTCCTTTGTTGTCATGAGTCTTTCCTCTACTGCATAGATTCTCTTTCCCCTCCTCTCCCCACCCCACATTGTGCTGGTTCCCTCTCTCTTGTGAGTGTCAGAGATGGGCACACTAAAGATGTGTGTGTTGTCCTTTCAGGGGACATCTGGAGGCCATGGAATGCTTGGCTCTCAAGGAGGCCACGGTAATCCCGGTGGTCAAGGGACTCCCTGGGCCTCAGAAGGCAACTTTGGAACCAACTCTCTGGGTGGCTCTGTGGGTCAGGGTAGTGATGGCAGGTCATTCAACTATGAGGCCAATGCTCAGGTAAAGTCACCACCCAGACTCATCCCTTGATCCTGCCCTCCCCACCCCTCCTTTTCCTCTGGTTCCTAAACTGGGTTTCACCCTCCCTGCAGGGAGCCGTGGCTCAACCTGGCTACGGGTCAGTGCGAGGCAGCAACCAGAACTCAGGGGTAAGATAGAAGGGAAGGGTGTATGGGTGCATGGGGCAGAACAGGGGAGGGAAGGGATGGAGGTCACAGGCCAGGGAAGACGGAGGGAAGTGGAAAGGGGTGAGGAAGTCAGGACACAGGCGGCAAAGAGGCCTGGCCTGTGGAGGTGGCTTTGACACTCTGTCCTTATGGTGTCCCCTTCCATCCACAGTGTACCAACCCCCCACCATCTGACTCCCGTGAAAGCAGCTATGGGGTAAGAGGAGGCCTGTGGTTCAGGTCTGGGGAGGCTGGCTGAGGAAGGGGTCAAGGACAAGCACAGGGGCTCTGTTCTTAGCTGTTGCCCTGTTCTTCTGCCCACAGGGAAGCAGCAGTGGTGGTGGCAATAGTGGCCGTGGTAGCAGCAGTGGCAATAGTCAAGGTGGCAATAGTTATGGCAACGGTGGCTACGGCAACGGTGGCCACGGCAATGGTGGCCATGGCAATGGCGGCCAAGGCAATGGTGGTCAAGGCAACAGTGGCAGCAGTGGTTCTGGGTCCCGGGTAAGTTGCTTCCCTTGGGATGAGGTGACAGTCCTGGTGGTGAGGACCCAGGCTCAGAGGTTTCCCTTAAAGCTGTCACAGCTCTAGAGTGGATGGTGTCAGTGACAGTGGTCATCCTGGGACTCCTTCAGCCCTGGTTCCCCACCCGCCTAGCCCTAATAACAGGGTTCCTTACAAAGGGGCGCTGACTTCCTACATCACTTATACCCCTTTCCTGTGCCTGCTGCCGTGGTGGGAGAGTTCTGGTTCAGGTCTAACCTTTTCTCCTTGCTGAGTAGAGCTGAGGGTGAGGGGACGGAGGAGACAGGCAGGCATAGGATAATATTGTTCTCTCCAGCACCTAGAAGGCTGAGGCGGGAGGATTGCTGTGAGTTTGAGGCCAGCCAGGGCTACATCTCAAAGTAAACAAGTCTGCCCCCACATGTTTGAGATGCTTTGGGGAGAATGGGGTGAGGAAGATGGGTTGTCCCCACAGAGACTTAAGGACAGCTGTGGTATAGATGGCACATGTCAGGCCCCCACGTGATGGCGGGAGAGCCAGAAGGGGCACCTTAGAGATGAGCTCTAAGAGAGAATGTCCAAACTCGGGCCACACAGGTTTCCTTAGGGGGTTTGAGACTGGTCCCAGTCAAAGGAGGCGCTCAGTGGATAGCCAGTGCTCACCTAGCATGTATAAGTCCTGGGTCCCATACCCAATTCCATGTGAGCCAAGTGTGGTGACACACTCCTCTCATCCTAGCTCCCTGGGGGTGGCTGCAGGGTCAGGAGTTAAGGTCATCCATGGCTACATAATGAGTTCAAGGCTATCCTGGGCTACACGGACAAATGAATAAATAAAGCCACTGTTGACACCACCAGTGGCCTTGCGTGCAGTCTGAGAACCCTCTCTCTCCATTCAGGACACAGAAACGTCTAATTTTGATGAAGGCTATTCAGTGTCCAGGGTAAGGACTCTAGAGGCTCCTCTTCCTTTTTGTTCTAAGAAAGGGTGCGTGCGTAAAGAAGGGTTGGGGTAGAGCAGGCTCTAGCCTGTCCCCTAGTGGCAGGTTCCTTAAAATTTTTTTATGAGGTGTGTATGTGTATGTAGGTACGTGTTCATGTGTGCAGGTGCCCAGGTGCCCATTGATGCCAGACTGATATGTCTCTGGAGCTGGAGTTACAGGCGGTTGTGAGCTGCCCAACATGGGCACTGGGAACCAAACTCGGGTCCTCTTCTGCCTCCCCTCCAGTGGCAGCTTCTTATAGTTGTGTGCATGTGTGTACATGTGCGTTTGCATGTGTGTGTGCGTGTGTGTGTATGTGTGTGTGTGTTTTGGAGAGCTAACAGCTCAGACCCCCAAGGGCACTGTGTATTTCCAAACCCCGGGCCATACTTGGCCTTCTTCTTTTACTGTTTGGCCTTTAGCAACCAGTTGGCCATAGGTGAGGAAAGAATGGAGACTGGAGAGACGGCTGGGGACTCCTGGGTCCCTTTGCGCACACGACACTATGTGGATTCTTTCCTTGCAGGGATCTGCCTCGTCCTCGTCCTCGGGCAGCAGAGGTGGAAGTGGTGGTGGGAACAGACCCGAGGTGAGTGGCCAGGGAGTACATGTGGACCCAGATGCTGGAAGAGGAGTCGGGGTGGGGCTCGGCTGAACATGGGGGACATTGCTGCCTCCCGAGGGCAGCTGATTGCTATGCTGACATGGGGGCTGAGGTCGTAGATCACTGGGAGATTGAGAAAACAATCTTTCCCCGACAGTGTGACAACCCAGGGGATGATGCGCGCACCGCTGGAGGATCTGGGAATCAGGTGAGAGACAAACCCATGCGCACAGAGGCAGCCTTTTGTCATTGTGACTGTGCTGTGGCCTCAGGAGCACACTCTGCTCAGCCATCATTACTGACGCTCACGTCCATCCAACCCCTGCAGGGAACCCAAGCATAGACCAAGTCTCCTAAATCACAGTAGACAACTGGACAGCATTCCTCGTGTGTGTGTGTGTGTGTGTGTGTGTGAGTGTGTGTGTGTGTGTGTGTGTGTGTGTGTGTGAGTGTGCGCTTGCGTGAGCTGCCAGGGACTGAACCATGAGCTTTATTCATGCTAGGCAACCACTTTACCACTGAGCCACAGCCCTTCACTGGGGAATTCTGGGCAGGTGCTCTACCTGCTGAGCAGCCATGCTCTCCCAACCCCCTCGGTGCTGGGCCCTAGGCAAGTATTCCACCATGGAACTGGCCTTCATTTTCTGTTCTTCCTTCCTTTTTTCTTTCTTTCTTTCCTTCCTTCCTTTTTTTTCTTTTTTAGACAAGACCTCCCTAACAGGGTCAGTTCAACTGGCCTGAAACACAGAGCAATCCTTTTGCCATAGCCTTGTAAATGCTGGGATTACAGGTGTAAATCACCAAGCCCAGTGTCTTTTAGCTTTTATCTTGAGACAGGGGCTCACTAAGTTCCTCAGGCTGGCCTTGAACTCCCTAAACAGTAGCCCAAACAGGCCTTAAACATGGATGGCAAACCCTTATGCCTTATGCCTTGCTTTATATCTAGACGAGGCTGCGAGGAATTCCTGCGTAAACCAGTCCGATTTCTTTTATTTTTGAGAAAGGTTCTCACTCGAGGCCAGGCTAACTTCAGACTTTTGATACTCCTGCCTCAGTCTCTTGAGTGCACAGGCATGCACCACTATGCCCACTGTCAGTATTTTACCAGCACACTGTAGAGACAGACATTTCAAACATCCCATCCCTGGCCTGTGGCCAGAATCCAGTGAACTCTAGTAGCACACATACACACCTTCCTTAGCTATTCTGGAAATCTGGGCACTAGGGTCAGTACCTGCAGTGATGCTGGCTGAGCAAGTGTGACACTCCTGCCCACACCTAGAGGTCTTGTGCAAAGTGCAGGTTGAGCCAGCAGATCTGGTGTGGGGCTGGGACTCTGAGTTTCTCATCCGTTCCCTGGAGATATTGCGGTTGCTGGGCTGGGCCCTGGTGGCAGCAGAGGTCACTGGGCAAGGGGCAGGATGAGATGGGGAGAAGATGGAGAGGCGGGGGAGATTGAGCAGAGGTAGCTCTCCAAAGAACTTGTATATTAGGGTGCTAACTTTTACGGGCTCCCAGGTTTTAAGAGCAACTTGCTAACTCTTGTTCCTTTATTTATTTAGAGACAGGGTTTCTCTGTGCAACTGTCCTGGCTGTCTTGGAACTCACTCTGTAAACAAGGCTGCCCTTGAACTCACCTCTCTCTACTTTCTAAATGCTGGGATTAAAGGCATGTGCCGCCTTTATTTATTTTTTAAATCACTTTTAAGAACATAGGGAGTCAGCTTTAGTACCAGCACGTGGGAGGCAGAGGCAGGCAGATCTCTGTGAGTTCCAGGGAAACCAGCACTACACAGTGAAACTCTGTCTTGAAAAAAACAAAACAAACAAAAACGAGCAAATAACAAAGGGAGTCAACAACATCATGGTTGTTTCTATGGTCACTGCCATTGGTATATTATTTTAAATGTCTCTACTATTCTCTAGTATTTACAAGTACTTACATAATTTTATTTTTTTCTCCTTTTCTTCCTTTTATGTTACTTTAGCAGAGAACAGGGAGGTCCCAGAGGTCCCAGGGGACATCAGGGTAGAGGGACGGCAGCTTTTGCAAGTAGATACTTTGCTTGTACCAGTCTTCAGTAGCAACACTAACAAGGCAGGTATCCCATATTCTGGCCAGGTCCCCAGTTAGCTCTGGGAATGGGGAACAGACAATGGAGCTGCTGATCTCTAACTCCGGAGGTGCCTAAGCAGCATAGCACTTAATGTGTGCTGCTCACCGGCTGCCACCCCCTTTCCACCCGGTGCAGGCACCAGCTGCTACCCCCTTTTCGCCCGGTGCAGGCACCAGCCCATCTAGAGTTTCTAGTCTGTCAGTTTAGTCCAGCAGCCTGGCCAGGGGAAGATTCAGATGACTTAGTTGCACTTCTCTGAGTTCTGGAGAAACTGGAGAAGCAGATGCTGATGTATTAGTAAGCATGAGTGAGCAGTCACTGGCCCACCCGTGAGATGTTGAAGCAAGATCCGGAGGAGTCATAGGAGAGGAGGCGCTGCCCACACTCCCCTCTCCACCTCTGCACCCCTCTGTCCTACCTTCTCTTAAACTGACTTCTGTGCTTTATGTCTCCCTAGGAAAGTAGAGAAAGCAGCCATCTCCTTGGGGGCTCCCATGACTATCAGGTGAGTCAGGGGTCAGGGTGGCTTAGCAGAAGGGACGGTAGAGAGTGGGACAGAATGCCTAGAGACAAAAATTTAAGGACTGACTAATCTTTAGTGTGTTGAACTAGCAACTTGGAGGGAGCCTATTTTAAAAAATAAAAGATAACTAGGGTGTGGCTCAGTGGTAGATCCCCTGCCTAGAATCCCCAGTGAGGGGCTGGGGTGTGGCTCAGTGGTAGAGCCCCTGCCTAGAATCCCCCAGTGAGGGGCTGAGGGTGTGGCTCAGTGGTAGATCCCCTGCTCAACATATGTAAAACCCTAGATTCAATTCCCAGTGATTCCTGTCCCCCCATCGAGGTCAAGAGAATATGCATGCATATGTGCGTATCTATAAATACACATATGTTCATTTCAATGTACCTAATACATAAATATTGAAAAGTGGAAAATTGCTGAACTTTGGGTATAAGGGTGAGGGTTAAAAGTCAAGTCCACTGCTCATCATCTATGTTTTTTCGGACAAGTAAATTGACCTCTTAGTGAACCCTGACCTGCTCACCTACCTTAGCAACTCTAGACTTTTCTGTATCATAATCAAACCAAGGTGATGCAGGGTCCAGACAAACAGACAGAACTGATACTGTTGGCCACTTCTGGAGAAATAAACTCATCTCAATATGTCCTATGCTGTGGCACTTGGCGCACAGTGGGGCCACACGTTTTTCATCGTTCTCCCTGGTTATTGTTGGAGCCGGGCAGAAGAAAGTGGAGGTGAAAATGTGGCAGTCAGGCATGGTGGTGGATCACTGTCACCCCTGTAAACCTGGGAGGCTGATGGAGGGGGAATCACTGCAAGTTTAAGGCCAGCCTTGGCTACACAGTGAATGCATGTCTCAAGAGGTCGGGTCAGCTGTGTGGGTGAAGTCATTTTTGAGCTGGGAGTTCAGGCGTGGGAGAGAGAAGAGAAAAGGCTATAGTGAGGACAGATGCGGGGCCAGTGGAGGAGATGCGTGGGCCTGGAATAGTCTGGCAGGTGGACATGAGCTTTGAACGTGGCTTCCTTTCCGCTTCCCAGGAGCATGGGTCCAATGGGGACGGTGGGCGCAATGAAGCTGTCAGTGGACTCAAAGCTGTGGTGAGCGGCGGTCCTTACTCCACCTTGGGCTAGGACTGGGGTATCCTTGTGCCGTGTTCCTTCCTGACACCCGTATCTCCTGCCTCTTGCTCACAAAGCGGACTCCTAACTTCCCGCCATTTCTCTTCCATTCCTTAGAACTCTGATGCGTCTTCCTTGCCTTTCAACTTTGACAGTTTCTGGGAGGTAAGTTTTGCAAGCTTGCTCCTCTCCCCTTAGGAGAAGCAACCCCACTTCCTCAGTTTTCCACACCCCAAGAATAAACCACGGTCTTGACCATTTCCTTTAAAATCTTTAAAATTTCATTTTTATTTTATGCATATGAGTGCTTGGCTTGCACATATGTCTGAGTACCATATGTGTGCATGGTGTCAACAGAGGCCAGAAAAGGGCATCGGATTTCCTGGAACTGTAGTTACAGATGGTTGTGAGCCACCATGTGGTTGCTGGGAATAGAACTCAGGGCTTTTGAAGAGAGCATCCAGAGCTCTTAACCACTGAGCCATATCTCTAGCTCAGCCCTTGACCTTTTTCTGGCCTGAAAAACAAAACAAACATTGTTTCATTTCTTTTTGTTTTCCCTGCAGAATTTTAAATCCAAGATGGGTTTCATTAACTGGGACGCCATAAACAAGGTAAGGGCCAGAAGGCCACGCCCTTGATGACTTGAGAGTGGAGGACCAGAGAGGAGAGCTAGACATCTTCACAGTGAGGCAGGGGATAGTAAGAATGACTGCTAAGAAGGTGTTTAGGCAAACGCTCAAACCAAATGGGTCCACAAGTGGGGGGCCGATGGAGACCTGGGAAGACAGGGTGAACTCAGAAATTGTTGGGCACTGACAATGAGCAGTTGGGGGGGAGTGTCTTTAATATCTCAACTTAAAGAACCAGGTGAATCCTCAACCTCAGTCTCCCCTTTAGAACTGTGAGATGCAGGTTTGTTATCCCTGCAATTTGAGAAGAAAGGGTTAGGTAGGGCTGACAAATTCAAGGCCACCCTGAACTACAGAGTGAGTTCATAACCTGCTTAGACAATTTAAGGAGATAATATCTCAAAATTAAAATCCATCAGTGAAGGTCTGAGTTGAAATTCAGTGTGGAGTCTCTTCATAGAATCCCCCAGTGAGGGGTTGGGGCATGATTCAGTGGTAGAGCACCTGCCTAGTCTTCCCTAGTGAGGAGCTGGGGGTGTGGCAGCCCCTGTCTAGAATCCCCCAGTGAGGGGCTGGGGTGTGGCTCAGTGATAGAGCCCCTGCCTAGAATCCCCCAGTGAGGGGCTGGGGGTATGGCTCAGTGGTAGAGATGCTTACCTAACGCTGGTGAAACTCAATCCCCAGCTCTACACAAAAGGGATTAGGCAGACTGAGTAGGCATGATCCTCGGGAATTTGCTGAATGAGGAGTCACATGGATGTACAAAGCCATATGTAGACTAAAAAAACCCAGAGAGACAAGGAAAATGGACGGGGGAGCTGCTGAGAACCAGATGCGTGACAGGTTTTGGGAGAGACCCTGCTCGTGTGTAAGCCTCACAGCTTTGGCAGGGAAACCTTTTCTCCTTCTCCCTGCCCTACCCATCACAGTGGATGCCCCTGGCCAGGATAACTTGACGACATGATAGCTTGAGAGGATGAAGGGCAAAGAGAAACCCGAAGTCTCCCGGCAGAAGCTGGGACTGTGGGTGGCAGATGGGTCTGTTATGCCACTTTTAAAAAGCTAACTTGGAGTTTATTTTTCCTTTTTCAAAAAAGTTTACTTTTTAAAATTTTTCAGTTTTGTTGTCTATCTCTGTGTGTTGGCCACAAGAGGGCATTGGATCCCTTGGAGCTGGAGTTACAGGCAGTTGTAAGCAGCCTGATGTGGTTGCTGGGATCTGAACGCTGTTCGCTGCAAGAACAAGTACTCTTAAATACCAAGTCAAGCCTCCAGTCCTAATTTTAGTTTAAACAATCATTTTTTTCGGTGCTTGGGATTGAACCTAGGACCAAAAGAGATCCAGACAAAGTGTTCTACCACTGAACCACACCCCCTGCCCCTCACTGGGGGATTCTAGGCGGAGGCTCTACCACTGAGCCACGCCCCCAGCCCTTCACTGGGGGATTCTAGGCAGAGGCTCTACCACTGAGCCACATACCCCAGCCCCTCACTGGGGGACTCTAGGCAGGGGCTCTACCACTGAGCCACACCCCAGTTCCTCACTGGGGGATTCTAGGCAGGGGCTCTACCACTGACCCACACCCAAGCCCCTCACTGGGGGATTCTAGGCAGGGGCTCTACCACTGAGCCACATACCCCAGCCCCTCACTGGGGGATTCTAGGGAGGGGCTCTACCACTGAGCCACACACCCCAGCCCCTCACTGGGGGATTCTAGGCAGGGGCTCTACCACTGAGTCACACTCCAGCCCTCACTGGGGCATTCTAGGCAGGGGCTCTACCACTGAGTCACACTCCAGCCCTCACTGGGGCATTCTAGGCAGGGGCTCTACCACTGAGCCACACTCCAGCCCCTCACTGGGGGATTCTAGGCAGGGGCTCCACCACTGAGCCACATCTCTAGCATTCTTTTTCACTTTTTATTTTGAGACAGAATTTCACTAAGTTGTCAAGGAAGTCTTTGAATTCCTAATCCTCCTGCCTCAGTCTCCTGAATAGCTGGAATTACAGGCCTGATACACAGACTCAGGAAAATTGGAGGCTGTTAAGAAACAACAGTACACACCCAAGAGGTCCAGGTGACCTTCTCATGAATCACCAAGACACATTTTTTTTAAAAAAAAAGAACATGAATTACTTGCCAAACTTTAAAAATTGGATGACTTCACTTAATGATTTAGGTACTTGACTCATCTCGAAATATCTGGCCCCTCTGGGACCCCTTTCCACGGCACAGAGTGGTCCTAGTGACTATTCTGATCTGTCTGTCAAACATTCCAGTCACCTGATTGGCTCTTTGTGCTGCTGAAATTTTAATCCTCATCTTAAAACATCCTTCCCAAAACTCGGGGTCTTTATGGGACAGTGGCAGTGGTGAAATGGGGACAGAATTACCCACACCTCAGGAAAGCCTGTTTGACATCTGAGGGAATGGGGCAAAGTATGAGAGATGGGTATTTCCCAGCTGCAACACATTTCTAGTGTAAATGAACCAAATAAATTCCGTTTTATTTTTGTACCTTATTATTTAATTTTGAGACAAAGCCTCCCAATGTAGCTCAGACTAGCCTTGAACTTACTAGGTAGCCTGGGTTTACCTCAAACCTGAGCATTTCATGGCTCAGCTGCCTCGGTGCTGGGATTCTAGGCATGCACCACCATACCTTGAGTGAGGGGTCTGCATGTATATATGTATACACACACACACACACACACACACACACACACACACACATGCTTCTGGTAGGGCAAGCTTCCTTGCTGTGGTCCTTGGGCGACTAACAATCCCCTAGGAGACCAGGGCATAGGCTGGCACTGTACCAAGCATTTTTGCCCATTTGGGGAATGCTAGCTAGGTGGGATTCACAGGGACTGACCTCCCAGCAGGTCAGTCTGGAAGAAAGGGGCAGGCAGAGATGGGCAGGGTAGGGCATCCAGCTTCCCCAGTGGGAGGGGGTTGAGAGAGCTGAGCTGTGTACTTCAGCCAATGGGATGAGCGAGGGGAGGGGCATGAGCCCAACCCGGGATATCTGGCTTGTAAGGACTGATGACAGTGTCTTAAAAGATCCATGTGGAATTCGAGAGCAGTGATCCCTGCTAGCCCTCCCCTGCCCAGTGCTCCCCAGATATACCCACTCCCCTAGCTTCCTCTTAGAACCCATTTCTCTGCTCAGGACAAAGGGAGCTCTCGCAAACCATGACCACCAGATGAGGAGCTACCAGCTGGATGGGAGTCCCACCATTCCCTCAGTCCTGACTCTTACTCTGCCCCCTGGAAATAAACCGTAGCTGTCCCACACTGCTGGTCTCCGTTCCTTTCTTTGCCTCCAGTGTTGTCCTGGGAGGGGGTAGGGAGATGTGTGGGTGACTCTGGCAAGCCCTGGGTCCTGAGGGGTTTGTGACAGTTGTGTTGTATCCAGGAGAGGGACAGAGCCGGGTCTGGGCAAGCACACAGCATGGCTCTCTTTCTCTGTACTCTTTCCAGGTTCTGGTGTACCTAGAGATTCCCAGAATCCCTTGCACACATTAGTTATGAGGCATCTCTGAAGGCTGAAAAGAGGCGGGAGGGGGCATCAGGGCTTTAGGTGAGCAGTGGCGGGGTTCCCTGATAACCTGTTCCCCATCTTCTCTTCACAGGGCCACCTCCCGCCTCCCAGCACTCGAGCCTTACTCTACTTCCGCAGACTCTGGGAGGTAGGAGAAATCCCACTTTCCAAAGACCTGGGGATCCCGCCCCCTCCCATCTATCTCCCTCAAAGCAGCTATAGCTCACCTACTGCAAACATCGTGTCTCTTTTGGGGGGGTGTTTGCTTCATTTCCCCAGTGTTGGGGATTGAACACGGAGCTCTGCGTGTGTTAAGCAAGGGCTCTGTTACTAAGCGGCACCCCAAGCTCCCCTCCCTTTCTTCAGCTGTTATTTTACGTTTTTAAGAGAGGCTCTCACTGTGTAGCCCAGGCTGGCTTTGAGCTTGCTAGCTAGCCCAGGCTGGCCTTGAATTCACCGTGTGTAACACAGGCTGGCTTGGAACTCGCAATCCTCTTGCCTCACTTTCTGAGTGCAGGGGTTCAGGGTGTGCACCACCACACCTGAGGGCTTTTCTCATCTTTCAGATAGGCCGTCTCATTATATTTTATCCTCTACATGATCTCAAACTCAAGCACCCTCAATTTCCCGTATGCTTGTCTTCACCCACCCCCAAGCCACACCTGGCCTGTCCTACAGCCAGCCACCTGGCACCCTGCCCAGTGTGTTGTCTCTCCTGCCCTCTGAGTTCTGGCACCGTGGGCACTTTCTCATCTCCACTTCTCCTTCCAGAATTTCAAACGCAAGACTCCTTTCTTCAACTGGAAGCAGATTGAGGTAAGGGGGTGGGGGGAGGCAGCTTAGCTCTGGGGACTCAGGGTTGGCAGTCCCTTGGCAGGTAGATGGTTTCCCATGTTCCCATCTGGGATTCCTCCTGTCCCTGGCAAGGGAGGACACCTTCCCTTCCCGCTTTCTTTGGATTATGCAATCCTGAGTTGGGCGGAGCAGGAGTGAGAGGAAAACTGTGAGTCACCGGGGCAGGAGTGAGGTGGGAGGGGTCTCCCGAGGATAAAATCCCAGGGCGGGCAGGAGGCTTGGGACTCATTGCACCAGAGCAGAACCATGAAGTCAGCCTCCGTCTCCGTGCTGCTGCTGCTGCTTATCCTGCTGGGCGTGGCCTGGTGCGGAGACAGCCACAGCTGGGTGGGTACTGAGGGTGCTTGAGTTTGAGATCATGTAGAGGATAAAATATAATGAGACGGCCTATCTGAAAGATGAGAAAAGTGGGAGGAGGGGGATCCCCAAGATGGGGAGGAAGAAAGGACTTGGGATCAACTCTCAAGCAATGGCAAAGGGGTACAGGGTAGGAAGCCGAGGAGAATCAGGCGTTCAGGGTGGAGGTAGGAGGCCTGAGCGGTTGGGTCTTGGGGAGGATGAGCCGGTCCATTGTGTCCTGTAGAAAGCCACACCTCAATGCTGCATGACTAGTGGCCTTGGAGAACCAGAACTGAGGCAAAGCTGCCTGAGCTCCTTATGGAGGACCAGTGCCCCTGCCTAGAATCCCCAGTGAGGGGCGGGGTGTGGCTCAGTGGTAGAGCCCCTGCCTAGAATCCCCCAGTGAGGGGCAGGGGTGTGGCTCAGTGTAGAGCCCCTGCCTAGAATCCCCCAGTGAGGGGCGGGGTGTGGCTCAGAGGTAGAGTGGTTTTAATCCTTATAACTTCTGCTAGATGTTGAGGAGCTGTGGGGAGTGCACAGAAGACTGCTGCTAATGCTTCCTTGCCTGTCTTCCCTTTTCTGGGAACTAACCTAATCACTGAGCTTCAAGAACCCCATGGAGAATAACATTAGGATAGCAGGGAGCAGCAGGGTCTAATGTAGGCACATGGCTGGCTGGAGCTGATACATGTGGGTTCACCTCCTTTGTCAGTCTAGCACCATCTCCACTCAGAGCTTCCGACCATGCAGCCTGTGTGTGGGTGCTGCTGCTGTTGTCCAACTTGGCTCTTCCCCATTGCTCCCCAACCTTGAGTGTGGACATCTGTGCTCTCTATCTATCTGGGCCATCAGCATCCTCCAGTCCTACTGGACTTAACCAGGACTATTATTACAGGAGCGGGGAGGGATGGGTAGAGCCCCAGGAGGAAGTAGGGTGGAGGCGGCGCAATGACTGGGTTTGGAAGCTGGTAAGGCCTGGAGGACCTTGGAGCCCCTGACCACAGCTTCCGGCTCCTTTTTAGGGTTCAGATCTGCCATCGTTGCAGAAGAGGGCAGGTGGCGCCGAGCAGGTGAGTCTCTCTGTCCACAGGCTTCCCTGGAAAACCCTGGGTCTCTCTTTCAGCCCCATTCTCAAGGCTGGCTAATCTGAATTTCTCTCTTTTGCCAACCCCCACCTGATACTTTTCTCAGCCTGAAGCAGCAAGACAAGAACTGTCAGCTGTCACATCCAAGGCAAGCTATTTCCTCCCCTGACCCCTGACATAAATGCCAGCCTTTCTCCTGGTCTTCTACCCTCACCTCCCATGTCATACTTTAGGAGCTGGGACAGGGACCAGGAGGAGGAGGAATGACCTGATGGAGTGGGGTCTAGTTGGCCCTGTGGGGTAGCATGAAAGAAAGCCCACGTTACAAGGAGGGGACAAAGGGTGGGCTTCTAAGAAACTTGCTGTCTGGGTAAAGAAGTGGGATGTTTATTACACAATTAAATGTCATTGTCCCTTCTTCTCTGCAACCCCATACACTTCTTGTTTTCCCCAGAACTACTACAATAACCCACAGGGGAATCCTACTTACAACTGGCAATACTATACCAAGGCCACTACTGTCAAGGTGAGTTTTGAAAAAGCTTTGCTCTCTCTTTGTCTGTCTGTCTGTCTGTCTGTCTGTCTGTCTGTCTGTCTCTCTCTCTGTGTGTGTGTGTCTTCTTGGAGCACAGAGAGAACTGCTTCCTTCCTCCATACACCACTTTATAAGGGAGACTCCAGCGTATCCCCCTTCCCTGCCCTGAGAGTAGATTGGAAATAGGTGCATGGGCGAAACTTTGGCAACGAGATGCTTCCAGACAGACAGATTACAGGCGCCAGACCAAACACACAGACTTGCTTTGTGTGTAGCTGTCTTGGCTTTTGTGGGGCAGCAGCTGGGGTGGAGGAAAGTAGCCCAGCATAACCTACAAGCCAAGTTTAGGGACTCTTGGTTGGTGGGAAACTGATTTCTTCTTGCCTCAAAGGAAATATAACAACAACAACAATGTGGGGAAGGGACACTTGAGAGGCTTGTTTTGCATAGTCGCAGACAAGGCAGACTTAGGGGCCCATGAACTGACTCAGCTAGTAAAGAGGCTTGCTGCTAAGCCTCACAACCTGAGATCAATTCCTTGGATGCACATGGTGAAAGGAGAGAGCAGACTCTTCCACACTGTCCTCTGACCTCCACATGTGCACTGTGGCCCATATACATACATATACAAAATAAACAAATAACAAACACAAACAAGAAACCAGAAGGCAGTCTTAGGAGTTCGGGGTGTGGCTCCACAGTAGAGTGCCCATCAATCAGAGGAAAGGCCCTGGGCTCGGTCCCTAGCAATGCAGCCAATCAGCCAACCGTCCAAGAAATAAGCAAGGTGACATTATAATATCAGAGAGTGACTATGGTAGACTCTAATTAGGCTCACAAAGAAAGGCCAGGCCAGGGACTTCCTTCGATTTCTCAGAGCAGTGAAATCCCTGGCCAGAGAACCCTCTTTTAAAATTAGAGAACTCACAAACTGGTGATCCTTTCATCCCAGTGACCTGGGTTGGGGTGGGGATGGTGACTGAGGCAGGAGGATTTCATGTTCAAGGACTGCCTGGACTACAGTGTTCACATCTAGCCTGGACAACTTAGAGAGATTCTGTCTCAAAATATAAGGATCAAAAAAGGGCTAGGGACATAGTTCAGCGGTAGGACACTTGCCTCGTATGTATGAGGCTCTTTGGCCTCTGTCTAAGGTTGACTTCCATCATCCCATGGACAGGGGTGATCTCCTGCTTCTCCATTGTGTTGTGTGGTGTTTGGGGACCATTATTCAGTGTCATCCTGGATTAAACACATGCTCTGGGGAAAAAAATCCATAGACTGAGTATCCACAGCCAATCTGAAGGATTTAGCTGAAAATGTTGGCTTGTGCGTGCGCGTGCGTGTGTGTGCCGGTGGTGGTGAGGGGGCCCTTGGGGAACCTGAGGCCAAGGTAGGGCCTAACGAGGGTTGCCATGACGCTGTGTCACCTCCTTTGATCGTCTCTCTTCCAGGGAGCAGTCACACCTTCATCGTCCTCGGTGAGTATGGGGGCTTGAGAAGATGCAGCTGGAGACCAGGGTACCCGAGGCTGCTGAGGGTGGAGGTAACAGTGTGATGTCTGTCCACTCAGCCATTCCCCTTGTCCTGCAGGCTTCCCGGGCACAACCTGGCCTGCTGAAGTGGCTGAAGTTTTGGTAGGTAAGTGTCCGAGTGTGTAGCATGAATTCTAATTGGTCTTAATAACAAAAACCTGGAGTCAGACATTAGGGCATGAAAGCTGAAAGATTAGAGAAGCAGAGCAGCCAGCCACTAGTTCTTATCTCTATGAAATCCTCAGACTGAATCGGGTATCTGGTCTCTACAAGTCCTCAGACTGAATGCTGAGCTCCTGTCTTCTCCTGCCTTATATTCCTCTCTCCGCCCAGCCATATCCCTTCCTATCTCCACCTCCCTAGTGTTGGGACTAACGGTGTGTGACTCGCAAGTACTGAGATTAAAGGTGTGAGCCACCACTGCCTGGCTCAGATTCTCTTTCAGACTATCAGATAGATCTTATGTAGCCCAGGGTAGCCTTAAACTCACAGAGACCCATCTACCTCTGCCTCCTGATTGCTAGGATTAAGGGTGTGCGCCACCACTGCCTGGCCTCTATGACTAATTAGTGGTTTAGCTCTGCACTCTAATCTTCAGGTAAGTTTTATTTGTTTGAGCACAAACAAAATGTCCCAAGAGTGGGCCACACAAGACTGAATGCCAGGAGTAGAGTAGCCACTGGGAGCAGGCTGGGAGCTGGGCATTTCTTTGGACCTCGACAAGCAGCAGCAGCAGCAGCAGAAGTCCAGTTTCCTCGGGGTGGGTCCTAAAGAGGGATTAAGAAGAGCACCCTTTTTGTGGGGCCTGGAAAATGGTTCAGGACTGTCTATGAGTGAGGGCTGAATAAAGGGCTGACCTGAGAGGGAACTATAAAGGTACAGGACCAAGGAGAAGGCTGGCTTGTGGTACCTACAGACGTGTGAACCTTCTGGGAGGAAAAGGCTAGCCTGTGGTATCTGCAGACAGGCGAGCCTTCTGGGAGGCAAAGGTTCAGAGGCACAGCGAATTAAGACCCCAGGATGGAAGTCTGTTTTTCTTGGTGATGTTCTTTTTTGCATTTTTGAGACAGGGTCTTTCTATGTAGCTCAGGGTGGCTTCAGACTCCTAATTCTCTCACCTCAGCCTCCCAGGTGCTGGAGACACAGGAGCATACCACCATGCTTGGCCTGGAAAGTGGTTACTGAGTACCCCAGTGAGACCACAAAATTTGTTTTCTATAGAAGTAAAAGGGGGGGGGGAGACCGAAGGTGGGCAAGGCAGAAATCTTCGTGGAAGGGTTCGTTCTCCATCGATGGGTGGGGATGGAGTGTGTGTGTGCTGTTTCATCTGTTTTTCTCCTCTTGTGTTTTATTTTTCTTCTAGAAAACTCCTTCTAGTCACTGCTGACCCTTCATGAACACAGGTCTTCAAGGAGCTTGACTGTACTTACCCACAGTTCTCTCTACTGTGCCAGACCTACCTGGGCGTTGACACCCCCATCATCCTACTTGGGGATGTGGTTTACCTGTCCTCATCCTCCCCATGCAGCTGTGGTGTCTGGAGACAGATCAGCCTCATTAGATAACCAGCCAGTTTCTCCCCTTTCTCCTGTGTGCAGCCTGAAGTTCCCCCAACAACGCAGTAGGAACTTCCCTCCTTCAAATTTCCCTGTGGAAATAAAACACGACTTCCTTGTTTTCCTTAGATTTCTCAACGTGTTGTTCTTTATTACGACTCTGCTGACCTGGGTGTAGGTGGGTGGAAAGGTGGGCTGGTGGCCAAGCACTTTTCTCCTGAGATTGGAATGAAAGATGTGGTGACCAGAGAGACCTGGTCTTCAGTTTGGGTAACACGGGTCGCAGTTAGCTCATGGCTTCGTGCAAGTTTCTCTGCAAAACCAATTTTTGCCTAACATACAAATACCACGCTTACAGTAGCTGTAGGTGTTTGGTGGCCTGAAAGGGCAATAGGGCAACAGCTCAAAACAGGAGGTCGCAGTCAGGAGGCTGTTCAAAAAAAGACAGAACAGTTTTGGGAGTGGAGATACACCGGGGCTGGGCAGGACAGACCAGCAAGAACTGGTGGAGAATATGTCGGGGCATGTCATGGTTGGACGGGGACGAGCAAATGGTGGCAGCGGTTAGGAAGTTGGGGAGTGAAGGGGGAGCCAAAACCACTCCCTTGCCATGAAACCACTGCTGTGTTGCTGAGGAAGGCCGGCGGTGACCCCAGAGGAAGTGGAGCGCGTCCTGGGCACAGGCTGTGAAGCCCCTGGGACAGGGCCAGGCAGTGCTGCGTTTCATGGAACTGGTACAGGGTGCCCAACTGGAGGGGCCCCTATCACTGTCCTTCCACTCCCGATATCCATGCAGGGGAGCAGGAAGCAAGAGAAAGACAAGAAACCCTGACAACTTTGTGGGTCCTGAGCCTTCTGCAAGCCCGCTAAGTGCTTGCTTGGCAGCGCTGTCTGCGGTTGTAGACACAAGGTTCAAATACGTTGTGAATCGGTGAAAGAAACCTGGCCCTAAGATGACTCAGGAAAGCCACCTGATCAAACCTACATTCCAGAGCGGAAATCCTGGTCTACTCCTTCGCTTTACCTTCGCCTTTATTTGGTTTTTAAATCGAGTCTCCGGGTTGTTCACCTACCTGTACGGAGGGCTTTGCAGTACCTCATCACAGCCACATGGGGGCGGACGAGGAGGGCCGAACCTGGGAGAAATCCTGGTTCTCACTTGCTGTGCGAAAGTGACTAGGAAATGGTTGGGAACCCAGGTCTCCTGGGGCCAATTAACGAGGATTGAGATGGCTTCTGACTCTTAGGGGGCGTTCCTGGTCCTTTGAAGTTTAACGTGATGTTGTCTGGTATAAGGGGCCCTTCAATAACGGGCAGTGGTCCCTTGTTCCTAGCTCCCTTAGCTTTTGCTGAAGCCTCTGAGGTCCTAACTTTTAAGCTTCATTGGCGCTAGACAGGGTGATCTATGCCTTCAAAGACCAGAATCTGGTGGGAGAGGCTCGTGAGGTGACAGGGTAATCGGGTATTGGTATCTCTCTCCTCCTTCCCTGCTTCTCCTCACGGAGGTTTTTTGTTTGTTTGTGTTTGTTTGTTTTGTGTGGTTTTTCCGAGACACGGTTTTTCTGTGTAGCCCTGGCTATCCTGAAACTCACTCTGTAGACCAGGCTTGCCACAAATTCACTGAGATCCGCCTGCCTCCGCCTCCCGAGTGTTGGGCTTAAAGTCGGGCGCCCCCCACCCCCCAGAGTTGTATCTTCAGCCTTCTTTTTACTTTTCTAATTAAAAATTTTTCATTATACGTTTATTGTGTGTGTTTGTGTGTGTGTGCACACATGGGTACACATGTGCCACAGTGTCTATAGGGGGGATAACTTGCCAGAGTCAGGTCTCTCCTTCCCGGGATTCAAATGCAGACAGTATGCTTGATGGCCCAGCTTTCAGGCATTACGTTTTATTTCAAGACAGGCTCTCATCTAAGTTGCCCATGCTGGCTCTGTAGTACAGGCTTTGAATGCTCCTGCCTCAGGCACCAGGTACAGCTCTCCCCACCCCAAGTAGTTAACTTGCGGGTCTCAGTTCACAGGCGCCTCCCTAGGACATGGTCTCCCCACACATCCCTTTGTTTTCCTCCCAGCACCTGTTCCTTGCTTGTTTTGTTAGGTGATTTGTTGCCTCCTCCTCGGAGCAGGACTGGAAGGGCTGGCTCTTGTCTTTCTTGACTTCCCGATACTGAGAACTAAAGTGTCTGCTCAAGAAATCTTTATGGTTTACCCAGCGGGAGGAGGGACTGGAGTTCAGTGGTGCCCGACCGACCCGGAAGTCTTCCTGGGAGAAGTTTAGGTTCCAAGTGGGAGGAAGGCCTGCTGTGGCTCTGCTGTTTCCCCGGAGTATGGTAATGATTGGCGGCGGGAGGCCGCTCTCCCCCCACTCTAATTACCACGCACCCTCTCCTGAGACCCTAGAACCCGTCTCTCTCCAGGGATGCCCCCATCTGTCCCCACTGACTCTCTGGTGTGCGTCCCTAACCCGATACCCAGGAGGCTGGCTCCTGCCCCGGTACCTTGTCATGGTGTAGCAATCAGGGTTGGGCCTCACCTCCTACCCACATTCAAGTTCTGTCATATTTGGGATGGGTTGGGGCAGGCGGTGAGAAAGCAGGGGTTTACCGACGTTCTCGGAGAAGGAACGGGAATAACTCGACCTAGAGATGGGGTTACAGAGTCAGTGGGACCCCCTCACTTTATGTATTCATTCAAAGCAGAGTGGGATCCTGGGAGGCTTTCTCTGGTCCTCCCCCACTCCACGACTGAACTGTTGTGACCTCCTTTACTGAGACCTACCTATCCCTCCCCTCACTCTATTGGATACTCGGGGAGCACAGTCACCAAGGCAGTGT
>PVIU01001211.1:0-54816 GCA_004026605.1 Ondatra zibethicus | reverse complement strand
CATGCACACCTCCCACACACTAGGTGTAAAAAAACAGTAAAAGAGAGCTGAGGATGTATGTAGCTCAGTAGTAGTTTTGCCAAGCACGGACAAAGCCCTCGGTTCAGTCCCCAGTACTGTAAATCAAAAACAATGTTTGGATCATCTGGAAGGTGACAAAGGTCATTATCAGACCAATGCAGCCAGCTTTGGCCTCTGCAAGGGGCCAGGATTCCTTCCGAGGAGTACCTGAGCAGATGGGTTTGTGTTTAGTGTTGTTAAGTCTTCACACAGGACAGTGATGAACAAGGGGTCCAAGGTGGAGGACTATCTTTGTTTGATTAAACTTTTCCTTTGTTTGTTTGCTGAGATAGGATCTTGCTATGGAGCCCAGGCTGGACTCCAGCTTTCCAGGCCCCTATGGCCACCACACCCAGCTAGAACATTACTTTCAAAGACTACTTGGTGTGGGAAGATGTTTTTTCTGTGTGGGACTTCTGGAAACAGAACTAATTAATTGTAGGTTACTGTAGGACACACAGTTGCCAAATGCCAGCGGCGCCCCTCCCCCTTGCACTGCTGCCCAGTACTGCAGATTGGACGCAGGCCTTTGAACATGCTCTGTCACCGAGCCACACTCAAACTCCCTCACCGATGGACTCCAGGCCCAGGCGCGTGCTCTACCACCAAGGCACATCCATAGCCCTCTTTGACTTTTTATTTTGACACAACGTGTCAGTAAGTTGTTCAGGCTGGCCTTGAATTTACTCTATAGCGCAGGTATGCTTTGAGCTTTGCATCCTCCTGCCTCAGCTTCTGGAGTGCCTGGGATGACAGTCCTTCACTGTGCCTGGCTAGGTCGTACTGTTTGCTGAGAGCATCTGGCTGGATTCATTTAGATTGACACACACATGCTTGGAGCTTAGGTCACAAAGTTCATCTGGCCAGGGGTGGGGGGAAGGGGCTACTGAGCCTGCCCTGCACTCTCTGGTCAGGGGTCTAATTCATACCAAATGCTAAAGCATTTTGAGAGACACTACTGCGCAGGGAGCAAGAGACTATTAGAGACCCAGCTCAGGTCTTGGAATCCCAGGGCCCTCACACTGGCCCTGCCACACACCCACAACAGCCATGCGACCTCTGTTGAGTTATTTAAGCTCCATATTTGCCATGGTTCCCCCACCCACAGAATGTGGGTAATTATAGTGCCTATCTCCTAGACTTCTGATAATTCGATGAGATCATGCACTCAGAATATTTAGCACAAGGCCTGCCACAGAGGCAGAACTGGTAATGTTATTGGTACCATGAGACGGAAAGGAAAACATCATCGAGATGTCAGTATGCTACACCAGCATACCATGGGGCAGAGTCCAGAGCCGAGCAGAGCCATGACGATGCGGTGCCGCTGCTGGCTGGTCTGTGTTTGGGTACCGTGCATGTGCAGGCCTGTGAGCCAGGGATGAAATTAGACTCCGCCATTAGCATGTCTAAATGGAGCTGATTTGCATAACATCTGTTCTCTTCTGAGTCTCCACTTCTTCCAGGGCTTTTGTTCACACTACCCTGGCCCAAAGGCTCCCTTGCGCTGGGCAGGCACTGCTAATTAGTTAAACAGAATGAATCCACCTTCTCACAAAAACTGTGTCCTCCAGAAAACCCTTTGGGAGGAACTCCACCCACCTCACTTTATTCTCTTTCTTGTCCCCTCCAGGAGTGTCCACAGTCACATGGTCATCCTGCTAAGTGGGTGTTCCCCAGGCTGTGTCCTCCTGTGGCTTTAGCAAAGTGGAAGGCGTTCTGTGCCTACAGGAGAGGCTTTGTGCGGCTAAAGAAGGCACTGGGAGGTGAGGACAGCAGGGGACTGCAGCGCTGGCCTCTGGGGTTCATAGAAATTCCTCAGGAATGACTGGAGCCCTCCCACCCAAGGCCCACCAACTGCCAACCGTGTGTGCTGCCTCAGGTTGCAGTAAGGAACCCAACCCTCAGATAAGGGGTTGCTCTGCCAGAACAGCACTAGTCTCTGTCCCAGCACCTCCTTGTGACACCGGTTGGGTCATCTGGTTGCATCATTGAGCTGTTCTGCCACTTTGAGGTGATCCCACTCCCGCTAAGGGTGGGGTGGGAAGTGGAACTTTTCAGGGAGCAGATGCTCAGAGGTCAGGCCAGCTCAGATTCCCCTCTAGATCTGTCTCTGGGACACTTGTTTCTGCTCCTCTGTGGTTTTGGTTTCCTTGTCTTCCTAGGTCATTTATCTAGGCTCCCAGGAGCAACACTTGGGTAATAATGCAGGGTCCAGGGCCAAGAGAGGAGAGTGCAGAGCTGGACCAAAGGACAAGTGGATGCAATTCTAATGCTCCAGTCTCCATTGCATTGTGTGTAAGGCATGGTGCTAATGGATAGAAAGGGGATTCATGCACAGTTCCTGGGCCGGGGCTATAGCTCAATTGGTAGAGTGCTTGCGTAACATGCAGTTTACGCAACATGGATTTGAGTTCCAGCATCACATATACCAGATGTGGCAGTGCGAGGTTGTAATCCCAGCTCTCTGGAGGTGGAGGCAGGAGGCTCAGAAGTTCAAGGTCATCCTTGGCTATGTAGTGAGTTTGAGCCCAGCCTGGATAGAGAGCCTTGGAGATATAGATCTATCTATATCTATCTATTTATCTCCATCTATCTATCTATCTATCTATCTATCTATCTATCTATCTATCTATCTATCTATCTATCTCCCAAGTGTGCTTCCCCTGCTCACAAGCACACACAACACACACATGTATGAGGCTTAGTGTTTCAAGAAAGAAACAAGAGAAATTAAACTCAGACATGTATATTATTCAGAGAGATACAAACAATTCTGAGAAGGGATAGGTTGGGATAATGGGAGCAGCCAGAAACTTCACCCACAGGGGATGTTGAATTCTAAGAACTGGAGGCAAGCAAAAGGCTCTTTAGGACCAAGGGACAGTTCAGGCCGCCGTTGTGATGCCTGTGAACAATCTCAGTACTTGGGAGGTCGAGGAGGAGGATCAGGAGTTTAAGGTTATTCTTGTCTACATAGTGAGCCAGCCTGGGCTACACGAGACCTTATTTAAAAAAAAAAACTACAAGGAAAGGAAGGAAGAAACAGAGAGAGGGAGAGAGAAAGATGAGAGGCTCAGACAGACGCCTGGAGGAGGAAGGGGCGTGCTTGTTAAGGAGTCCGATTTAGCCAGCATATGGGGTGTGTGAAGAGGGCAGGAGAGGGAAGCTGGAAGGGCAGGTGGAGTCTGCAGTGTGGAAGGCCTTCTGCCAGTCCAAGGGCTTTAGAGGGATTTGTCAGGGTGGAGGAACACAAGAGTGAGGGATAGAGAAAAAGAAGCAAATGCAGAAGGAGTGCTTGCTTGTATGTGAACTCGTGCAGGGACAGGCCTAACCTGTCTCTGTCCCATCACCTCATGCATGGACAGACCCATGGCAGCCTCATCTTGCAAGAGCCTGGGGAGGAATGAGAGTTGAGAAATCAAAGATATACTGGGAACAGTCTATGCCTCCCCCTCCCGGAGCCTCAGGGGTGGGCGACATGATCTGGGGGTGAGTCAGTAGGGTGGGAACCCCATTCATTCTCATAGCCACCTCCTTGCTAATATAAAGGGCCACCAGCGAGGCCCCGCCTCAGAGCACCCCAAACCTGACACCATGAAGATCCAAATTCTTCCCGCCGTGGCTCTCCTCGCTCTTTTGGCATTGCATGCTGCTCAGGGAGCTGCCCTGGGGGGTGCCGAGGTGAGCACCCCACCTGTATTAGCCTTTCTTAGACTTGTCACCCAGCTGTCCCCTGGGGCTTCCTGCCCATTGCTGGAGAAGTAACTCTTATTTGTTGGATGTATTTCTGGAGCTGGATGAGAAGTTGGGGTTCTGAGGGAGGGAGGAAGGAAGTGGGAGAGCATGGGAATGTAGCTTGGTGCAAAAGGAGGGAGGGGACAGAACAGAACAATTCTGGGAAGCCCTTTGGGGCAGCAATGTTTATACATCTGGAGAGAATGGTAAGGTGCAGGGTGGGGGATCTGAAAGTTGAGGTGGGTCGTTGGCTTCCCCTCTAACCTACTGAGTAGCTTCCAGATGACAAGAGGCTCCTTGCTGGTCTATTCTCCTTTCCGGTCCCTGGACAGAGAGGACCCCTGGAATTCCTCTGCCTCTGTCTACTCCTTAGGGAGGGAAGAATGGTCTCCTTGGATTTAAAGATCTAAGGCAAGGGGCTTGGGCTCAACTGGGTTTGAGTAGGGAGCCTCAGGGAAAGCAGGAAATCTGTGTTTATGAATTCTTACTTCTTAAGAATTAGCCAGGCCTAGTGGAGCATAATTGTGATCCCAGCACTTGAGAGGCTGAGGCAGGGAAATCAGGAGTTTGAGGTTCATTCAGGCTACATAGGTAGACCCTGACACACACACACACACACACACACACACACAGTGTTTTATACATATATATTTAATTTTAAGACTTTAGTTTTAATTAAGAGCGTATGTATTTGTGTGTGTGTGCACGGACATGCCAGGGCTGGTGGAGGCAGAAGAATGTCTTATCTGTGGAGCTGGAGTCACAGTCAGCTGTGAGACTCCTAATGAGGGTGCTGGAAACCACACTGGGGTTCTCAACAGGAGCAGTAGGTGTTCTTAACCTCTGAGCCATCACTTCAGGCCCCTCCTGCCCGAATTTAATTGAAATTTAAAACAACAATGTCAAAATGCACTGCCCAGAGGGCCACATGTTTGCGATCCCTGTCATGGGGAGGAAGGGATAAGGGAGTCAGTAAGATGGAGGGGCAGAGTTTTTTAGGGACTAGAAGAGGAGATTCAGCCTGTAGAGCAAGCAGCTCACCTTGGGGGCTTGGCTCCTGCTAGCACGCTGGTCTCCACCCAGCCAGGCCAACAAGCATGGGCGTTTTGGCACATAGAAAATCAACTGCCAAACAATACTAGCTGGTTTTGTTAGCTTGGGTTCTTTCTCCACCCTTCCCATCCACTGCCAGCAACTGGGTGTCCTGGACGAGAATGGGGCTGGCACTGGGGCCCCAGTGAAAGGCAATGGGTGGTGCCTCCTGGGGACCAGCTTACAAAGGAGGAAGAAGAGGGGGGCGTGTCAGGGAGAAGGACTCACTATTCACAGGCTCATTTGTCTCTTCAGGAAGAGACGACCATCGGTAATTACGCTGCAGGATCAGAGGTAAACACCTGTTTTCCCATACTCTCTGGTGTGTCCCCATCTCTGTCTCCTCCGTGACTCCCGTAACACCCTGCTTTTTTGCCTAGGGCTTTAACAGTCAGTTCCTGAACCTTGACAAGCTGCAGTCTGTGAGTATGATTCTCTAGCATGGTGCCCACGGCTTGCCCACCTCACAAAGGAGACAGCTTGCGAAGTTCCTGGGCCTGCCTTCCTCTCTTCCATTGTGCTGGTGAAGCATGGTGGCCTCTGGAACTGACTGGCTTCTGGCCTCTCTTTCTTCCCCCACAGGCCTTCAAGAGTGATGACTTCCTGAACTGGCATGCCCTCACTGATGTAAGTCCTTGGGTTGTATTTGAGAGCCAGGCATGGTGAAGCATGCCTGTAATCCCAGCACTCCCGTGCCTGGGGTGGGAGGATCATGAATTCAAGGCCAGCCTGGGGTACATAGTTAAGGTCCTGACTTGAAACAAACCAGCGTTTTATCAGAGTTCTCTCATTCCTCGTGAAGAAGCGGGTTTACCCAAACCAAAAGAGCTGATTCAGAGGCGCTGCCAGATCTAGTGCCCTTGGCTCTGCGCTTTCTATGCGACCCCTTGCAAATGTCTTCGGTTCTTTGAGTTTCTGTGTCTTCATCTGGGATGTGGGAGATGGGCGTGGTGCTGGCCTGGGGAGGCTGCTCTGATGCCTCAATGAAGGCATGTTTGCCCAGCAGCTAATGCCGAACAGACTCGGAAGGAGGCTTCCAGAATGTGGGCTCTGACTGTGCTCATAAACCAAGCCGGTAGCACTGTGACACTCGTGAGCACACTAGTGTGTGATTCCAGTGAGTGGTCACCGATCCCTGCTTCATCAGTGAACGGTTACTGATCCTCGCTCATTTGGTATTTACTGATCCTTGTTCGTTCATTAATGGCTGCTTACCTGACCTCATTCTTTCCTTTCAGATGTTCAAAAAGGCGTTACCTTTCATCAACTGGGACTTCTTCCCTAAGGTAAGAGTGGTACTCATTCAAATGTAAGGAGAATGGGGTGAGGGAAGAGGCAGAGGATTTGGGAGGGGGAGTGGGGACTCTGAAGGAAGGATGGCCCTTTCCCCATGATTCAGAGCCATTTTAACTACTATATTAGAAGACAATGAAAATTCAGACCAAGCTAAGAATTCTTTTCCACCAAAGCCCCACCCATTTTGGCTTTGTTATAGGGTTCCAACCTCAGGGGGGTCCCCAATCTGACCAACACCCCTTGCCCTTCAGGTAAAAGGACTGAGAAGTGCAGTTCCCGATTCCCAGTGATCATTCTGTTTAAGACCTAGGACCTAGGCTGACCCCACGAAGAGGAGGCTAGCGTGGAATCCGACGTCCATTCTACGGCAACTCTCCCCTGGCTCAGTACCTCCAATAAAGTGTTTTCCACCAGTCGAGTGGCTCCTGGATCTGTGTTTCTGTCCTTACCCTACTGGGCTCTGGGGAAGAATGAAGAAGAATTAGTTCTGAGAGGATTGTAAGTAGATAGGTGGGAGGAAATGGGAAGGAATCCATCTTGCACAGTGAGCTAATCTCCTAAATCAAGTTCCTAGAGTTTATTCACGAGTTACCTGTCAACTCGAGATGAGGGATGAACTGGATCCACCTCTGCAAGAATAACAGATGGGAGCGTTGAAGAGGTGAGGAAATCAGGCAGTGCTAGGAGTGAGGGATGGTGATTGGGGATGAGGGATATGATGCTCCATCGAATTCCCAGGCTCTTCATAGGACACCCGTCCAGATGGCACATTAACCTCACCTATGGGTGAAGTTTTTGACCAAAAGACACTTATGCAGGCCTAAGTGAAGAGGGCGGTGGCTTCAGCCGGTTTGAGTCAGATAAGACAGTCTCTAGATTCTTGTTCCCAGGACGACCATGATTAGAGTTGCTGCCTATAGCTGCGCTGGTTTGTGTGCACCTAAGGGGAGAGCTGGCAGGGAGATACTAGTTTATTCTTTAGCCAAGTGACTTCCAAAATCACTAGTGAAAGGTAGTAACCCTAGTCAGCTAGAAGCTGGGTGGGGGTTCAAGTTTTACAGAAAAATTTAAAAAGGGTGACGGTGTGTGTTTCAGAGTGTCACCTCAGTGTTTTCCCCTATGGCTCTCAGCTTATCTTTTGAGGCTTCTCAGTGAACTCAGAGCTCATCAACCCACTAGACTCAGTGAGTTCTCAGGGTCCTCCCATCCTTCCTTATCCCACCTCTAGTACTAGGGTAATAGACATGCACAGCCAACTCCAACTTTCAGATGGGTGCTGAGGATCTCAACACTCACACCCTCATGATTGTGTGATACGTGCTTTACAGACTGAACTTTCTTTCCTCCCCCCCCTGGGTTTTAAACCTTAATTTGGGCAGGGTGTGGGGGTGCAAGACTTTAGTTCCAGGATTCAGGGAGCAGAGGCAGGTGAATCTCTGTGAGTTGAAGGCCAGTCTGGTCTACAGAGTGAAACCTTGTCTCAAAAAAGGAAGAAAGAAAGGAAGGGAAGGAGGGAGGGAGGGAGGGAGGGAGGGAGGAAGGGAGGAAGGGAGGAAGAGAGGGAGAGAGGGAGGGAGGGAGGGAGGAAGAAAGGAAGGGAGGGAGGGATGGAAGAAGGAAAGAAGGAAGGGAGGGAGGGAGGAGGGAATAAGAAACATAAAAACTTTCACTGGGAAGAGAGAATGATTCAAAGAGAAACAGTTTGTTACTTTCATTGTGGGGACTGGTTCCAAAACCAAGTGATCTAGGGACTCCCTTGTGCCTTGGTATTGTCTGACATGATGAAGATATGTGCTTCTTAGTAAGATGCCCATCAATTCAAACTTCCTCCCTGACCTATGACACCATCCCCACCCATCTTCTGAAAATCTAAACGCTTTTGTGATGGTTTAGTACGATGGAGCTGTCTGGAATCCAAGGTTTGGCACCCAGCTTAAATCATGTGACCCATTTGAAATCTCTTCCCTTCTTTTCTTCCCTCCCCTTCCATTCCCTCCCCTCCCCTCCCCTCCCCTTTCCTTCCCTTCCCTTCCTAGTGAAGGGACAAAGGGAACTTTAGTCCTTGTCCAGGAATGGACTTGTCTGTTGGTGCAGTCAGTGCCTCACAGGAGCCAAGGTTGTGTCTTCTGAGGCCCCGACTCTTCCCCCTGGGCTGTGGATATCAGTCCTTAGGCCACTCTCTCTGAGGTGTCCCACATTCTCTTGGCTAACATTGTCTGACTTAGCCTTCTGCTGACCTCGGCTGTTTACCCCTGCAAACAGTACAGAGGATGCTGTTTGCTCATGCAAGACCTCCCGACCCCAGCTTTCACCTGCTCCGTCTTCTGTCTTCTCTACTGTTCTCACCGCCCCCCCTGCCCCCTGTTACCTCTCTATTAAGATCCTGTCACTGAAGAACAACCTGCTGGTCCAGGTCATACATGTGTTTACACGCTTCCTTTTGGTTAAGTAACAAGCATACAAAAGTGAGGAAACTATAAATGGATGATCATTACAGAGAAACGAAACATAGGATCTGCCAACACAATACACAAAAATTGGACATTCAAAAGTATGAAGAAGGGGCAAGGTCTTTAAAAGTCATTCATTGAGTGACGAGGTTTTAAAGGGAGGAAAAGAGGGTCTTAAAAGGATGTCAATCAACCCAAACTCAGGAACTACGAAAGTAAAAATGACTTTATTTGGGGCCTTAGGAATTGCACTTAGGAGACACTGGTTCAGATGGTCTCAGACAGACTTCCAAGGATGGAGGCAAAGCGGGAACTCATATATGAGAATGAATGAGATGTCTGACTGATGGGAGATAAGCCTGAAGTCCCAGCACGTTTCTCCCCTTTTCATCTTCCCGAAAACTAAGAGTCATCACATATGAGTTAAGAGTGTTACTTTGGTAAAGTGGTAGTTTATAGACTATGGTCCCAGTGTCCGAAGATTCCAAGTTTGACAGCTAGCGTGAGACCAAACCTGTTCCTGGACGCCAGGAAAGTCTGTCTCTGGAGGTCCCAACACACCTGCTGTACCCCCGTAAAACTCTGCATAAGAGAGAATGGTGGTGCAGGGAAGAGGTCATCCATGTAGCTGTGGTGGGAAGGACTTGGGGGACCAAGCATCCCCGGCCATGTCTTCAGCAAGCCAGCAAGAGCTTTGTGGCTCTACCAAGAAGGACTAGAAAGGGCCTTGGCAGCAGCAAGGTTCTGAAGTCTTTGTCTAGCTGTTATCTCTTGGTTACAGGGAGCTTCCTCGCTACTGCCTTAGGGCAGCTCTGACTCCACAGGACACATTTACCCATCAGATCTTTTGTTCCCGGATTCCAGGGTGACTGCAAGAGATAAGGACTCAGAGCAGGGGGCCAGTCAGAAAGGCAAGAGGCAATTAGTTCTTCTAGACAAAAGGCAATGAGTAGAGGTGTCTGGATGGTCTTCCCGTGGGCAGGACATGAGTTTTGCTGTTTTTGTGTGTGAAAGTCATACGGAGAGAAGATATGTGACTGGTGTGTGTGTGTGTGTGTGTGTGTGTGTGTGTGCGCGCAATTGCAAGAGGCATGTGCATCGACGCATATTCACGGCTGCCCGGGGAGAGTGTTGTGCTCACTCCCTGCCTTCCTTTGAGACACAGCATCTTACTGAACTGGAGCCAGGCCAGCAGCCAGCCAGCCCCGATGAGTCTCCTGCTTCTATCCCGCACAGTGCTGTGTTTATGGGACACACATGTAGCTGGGATCTGAACTTGGGTCCTCAGGTGTAGCAGTGCTGTTACCCACCTCTCTGGCCCCTGGAAGAGAGCACTGTCAAAGCCTATGGGTGATAGTCTGCTGGGAAGTGGTTCAGAGCTCTGTCAACTTGACTCAGTCTCGAGCCGTGTGTGAAAGGGGAACCTCAATTGAGAAGATGCCTCCATCAGATGGCCTGTGGGGCACTTTCTTCATTGATGATGGGTGTGGGAGAGCCCAGTCCACTGTGGGTGGTGCCACCCATAGGCAGGTGGTCATGATTGTATGAGAAACCCATGAGGGGCAAACCAGTAAGGAACTTTCCTCCATGGCCTCTGGTTCAGCTCCCGCCTCCAGGTTCCCGCCTCCAGGTTCCTGCCATGCTTCCCCTGATGATGGACTGTAACCTGTAAACCGAATAAACCCTTTCCTCCCCAAGTTACTTTTGGTCATGACATTTTTATCACAGCAACAGAAAGCAAATTAAAACACCTGGTTGTGACATGTCTGTGAGTCTCAGAAGCATGGTAGCCGCTCACCTTGCTTCTTTCTTCTTTGAAGTAGAGGATCTTCAGGCTGGAGGAGAATGATCCATTTAGATATAGTTTTATGTGTATGAGTGTTTTTCCTGTGTGGATGTATATGCACTACATGAATGCCTGGTGCCCATAGAGATCAGAATATGGTGTCAGATTCCTTGGAACTGGAGTTAGGGATGGTTGGGAGCTACCATGAGGATGCTGGGAGCTGGTCCTCTACAGGAGCAGCCAGTGCTCTTAACCATTAAGCCAACTCTCCAGCCCAATCCCCTGTTGCTGTATAGGTGCTCGACCCAAGGCCAGATGCAGGCCAGGCAAGCATGACCAGCATCCTAGACCTAAACACAACTCAAATGTCTAACATAACTGCTCAGACTTGAGAAGGATCTGACTCAAGGCTTGAGGTAGCCAAGGTGACAGGTGCAGAAGAAAGCTCAGCTCCAGAACCCACCGCACATTTGCAGCTCCATTCAGAGCAAGTGCTTTGGGCAAATACAGCCTCAGAGTCCCTGCTATACCAGGACTAGTAGCAACAGATCACCTGGGAACTTGGAAGAAATTTAATTTCTCAGGCCCCACCCCAGCCCTATTAAATTTGAAACTCAGCGCGGGGCCCAGCAATCTGTTTTAACAAGTCCTCCTGATGAGTCTACACTCTAGCTTGAAACCAGCAAAGGAAGGTAAAAAGACAGATCCACCAGAAGTTCAGGATGGTAGTTGCTAACTAGGAGACTTAACCCACATGGCATGCACCATATGTGTGCAGTGCCCATGGAGGCCAGAAGAGGGCAACGAATCCTCTAGACCTAGAGTTACAGATGGTTGTGAGCCACCTTATGGGTTCCAGAAACCAAACCCAGGTTTTCATCATCTCTCCAGTTCCTGGCCTGTTTTTTAATTTTTCTCCTGCTCTATTCTTCCTAATTCTAATGTTGGACTGCCAATCTGTTTCCTGAATAGTATCAAGCAATCCTAAATCCCAAACTTGCACTTCCAAAGACACAGTTCTTTGTGTGTATATGTGTGTGTATGGGTTTTCAAAGAAAAGTTTCTCTGTGTAACCCTATCTGTCCTGAAACTTGCTCTGTAGGCCAGGCTGGCCTTCAACTCGCAGAGATCTTCCTGCCTCTGCCTCCTGCTAATGGCGTGCGCCACCACCTTCTCACTCTTGACATAAACAAAGGAGACCATTTACATTTCCAAGACACAGAACCTAGCCTAATCTCGAACAAGGTTTGAGTGGAGCTTGAGAAAAAGTAATATGAATCCCAAACATCCTAGAGGTAGTAGTATCCCCAGTCACAATAAAAAAATAAATCAATATTGAAAAAGAGGAAGAAAGGAAACCCTAAGCACTTGTTGCTCAGTTCCCAGCACCCACATGGTAGCTCACAACCACCTGTAATTCCACTTCCGAAGTACCCTAACCCTTCCTCTGGCCGCTGCAGGTACTGCATTCCTGTGCTGCACAGACATATATGCAGGCAAAACACCATACACATAAAATAAAAACAAATCAAGCTTTAAAAGCAAAAGCCCCCAGTTTGCACCTCTATAGAAGCCAATTTCCTGGGACCTGTTTGCTGTAGGATCTCTCCTCCTTCTGTCTCGTGAACGCCGACCTGCAAATATAAATATATTTCTCCCTAAAACTCCCTCACTGTGGTCTGTACATTTTCTTCTTCAAATTACAGGAAAAACCTAAGAGGCCACAAACTCCAGAAGTTTTTGTGTGACCATGGCACCCTCCATTTCAAGTTCAAGCCCATCTGAAGTCTCTGCAGAACTCAGAGACACTCCCTTGTGTCCTCTGTGCCTTGGCGCACTGTCCCTGCAGGTCTCATGGAGAATAAATGAAGAAACAAAGCAAAGGGGTGGCTGCTGAACGAAGAAAGCCGTTAGGAGAGAGACAAAGAGAAATTCCAGCGGGTTATCAGTCCTTACTAGGGAGCTGTCACTGCCGGCAGGCTCCGATGTTCATGCATCTTGATGGGGGAGCATCTTGCCTCTGGTGAGAGCTCATTTCCAATGCGGCTCATGATCAAATTATCCCGCCATGGGAGTTTTCAAACAGCAGGCACCATGATAGCATGTAATAGCTCTCCCTTTGCCTACAAATGAGAACAATTCTCCCTAAGGCCCCCAGAACAAGCGGAATATTTGGGAGATTAGAAACAAAGATCTCATTTCCTGGCAGGTCCGAGACAGACACCAATGGAAATCAGGGTTTGCTGGGCATCAAAGGATGTAACTGTTCTAGCGGGCGTGAGTGAGTTCTGAAGATGGACGCCTGTGTCCCTCCCTTCAGCTCTCAAAGTGGTGGAACAATGGGTCCTCAAGAAGTTGCAATTTCCCCAAGAACCTCATGCTAGAAGAAGGGAAAGGCTGGTGCCTGGTACAGCCGAGCTGCAGGAGAAACTGGTTTCCTGGAGAGAGACTTCCTGGAGTTCTTATTAACTTGTCAGCACCCTTTGCCAGAAAGACTGGAGGTGAGACAATGAGGGGTCAGCTCTGGGCAAGAACAACACCTTGACCAGGCAGGACAGCTTAGGTTTACCTAAGCCTGACCCTCTACTTAAAACTTATCCTCACGCCACCCCGAAGACGAACTGGGTCAGAGGATCATATCTTTTCAGTTTTTCCTCTTCCCAGTGTGGCCACATTGAGTTAATCTTTTTCCATTTTTCACTGCTGTTCCTCTGCTTAGTCGGTCTATTGCCTGTGGCCGAGCCCAGCTTGTTAGCGCTGCCAAAGGCCTGGGCTCCGGCACTGACAGCTCCCGTGACATAGAGGGGGTCCAGTTTCTTGTGCCTCAGGGTAGGAGAAGGAAAAACAAAAACGACAAACTGATGTCATAGAAGATTTACTGATGCACTTGCGGAAGAAATATTAAGTTACACGAAAGTAGAATTGAGCTGAAGGGCTCTGTCTCAAATCCAGCTCCAGATAGGCCATGTGCTAAGCAGACTTCTTAGAAACTGAAGGGTGGGGACACAGGGCTGCAGTCCTAACAGAGCTAGAGTTCAGGTGCACTCAGGGATGCTTCTTTTGAGATTTGCTTATCAGGGCTGCTCATTAAGCCTCCTTTTAGGAAGAGTGTAAATCTGCCACAGTAACAGCTACCTGAAGAGCAGTTCTGGTCTGTGTCAAGATAACAGTGGCAGGCTCTCTGCCTTGGGATCCTGCCATTTGCCCAGTTGTGCAAAACAAAAATGAAAAAAAAAAAGGAAAACAAAACAAAGCAAACCCCCCACTGCACTTTCTGCTTCTGTGAAACCTGCTTAATTGGGGCTGGAGAGATGGTTCTGTGTGTATGTGTGTGTGTGTTGGTGCGTCTGTGTGTGTATGTGTGTGTCTGTGCATGTGTGTGTGTGTCAGTGTGTCTGTGTGTGTCTGTGTATGTGTGTGTCTATGTGTCTGTGTCTGTGAGTCTGTGCATGTGTGTCTGTGTGTGTCTATGTGTCTGTGTATGTGTGCCTGTGCATGTGTGTGTGTGTATGTGTGTGTCTGTGTATGTGTGTGTGTCTGCGCATGTGTGCGTGTGTGTGTATGTGTGTGTGTGTGATAGTGTGCGTGTGTGTGTGATAGTGTGTGTGTGTGATAGTGTGTGTGTGTGATAGTGTGTGTGTGTGTGTGATTGTGTGTGTGTGATAGTGTGTGTGTGTGTGTGTGATAGTGTGTGTGTGTGTGTATTGGAGAGTGAGTGACATGATGCACGTAGGGTCTAGAGAGCAGCTTTGGGGAATTGGTTCTCTCCTCCCAACACCAACTCCAGAGATCAAGGGCAAGTTGTCAGGCTTGTGTGGCATGTGTTTTTGCGTGCTGTGTCACCTTGCTGGACCTGGGGTTGTTAAGTATTTTCTGACCGACAAACTTCTCCGCAATAATCCCAATCAGACCAAATTCGAAGATGCCCAGGTTCAATGAATGCCAGCAATCCCGGGTGGCCCCCAGAAAAACACGGAGTGGGGGGCTGGGGTGAAGACCCCCAACTAAACAAGGGGTGTTAGGGAGCTGAGGTGATGCTTTTAGCCAAACAGTATGGTATGCCGAGATCAGTCAGTGCCCTGCCCTAAATTAGCCCGTATTTTGTAATACAGTTTTTCAGTCCATTTCTTGCCCTCAAGGGATTCCATTTTACAAGCATTATTTTAAATGTGTATTTTTGTGTGAATCTATGCTGTGTGTGTGTGTGTTGGTGCCAGGCCTTCTGACTCACATTCTCTACCTTATTCTACTGCACAGTTACTCTCAAGTCTCAAGTCCATGTTTAGGGTCCTGACAAGGGCTGTAAGTGTCAATAGAGGATAAGAGGTCTGCTGAAGTAAGTCTTACAGCCAGTGGTTACCCGCCCACTGGTGCGTGGCCTCTTATACTATATAAGCTGATGTAGAGCATGCGTCCGCTCTCTTTTTCCCGAGCTGCAGAATTCGGTTTCTGATCTCCATTCAAGCAGAGGATTCTGATTTGTGAGTCTACTCCTAAATAAATCACCATCTATTTCTCAATTCTGAGCTAGTGTGGGATTTCTTTTAAGTATCCTTCTTCATTTGGTGCACCAATGTGGTGGACTAAATCTATGTAAAACCGGAGAAAGCTTAAAACTTAATTCTAGACAAAAGAACAGAGTTAAGCATGGTTTGCCAGCAGAGTTTTCTTGGATGGGCTTTGTTTGCTAGAAGCAAGCAGAGGCATGGCTCCTTATAGAGAGGCTTTTCCTGATCCAGCCTTTGCAGGAAAAAAGCTGTGCCGTGCCACCAGCATGAACTCTGGCTATGGAGCATTTCAATGGCATTTGTGGGCCAGGGTGTTTGTGTGCATATTCAGGGTCGGGAGGAAAGTAGCTGAAACCATGTCTGTGGGCAGGTGGCAGGATCAGGTCTACTAGGTGTGCACAAGCAGGAGAGCATGGCAGATTCCTGCCATCATACACAGAGATATTTCCAGGTCATGCAGTGTGCTGCATGGTGGATTTAGCTTTTACTCAGAAAAAAAAGGGGTTATATGTTGCATGGTGCTACCCAGAGTTTAGGTGGTGAGGGTGGCTCCCACCCAGCAGTCCTAGAGCTGAGATGAGCTACCTCCTCTAGGCATATATATTTCTGCTCTTGATTAAGGTGTTGTGACTGTGTAGTTCATTTAAAAATGTAATGTATAATTAAGAAATATAAGTTAATAGATACTCATTTATAATAGTCAAGCTTGTAGTCATGTTAGTTAGATTTTCTAGATGCATAGAGATGTATTTCAGATGAATAGATATTCTTCAAATCTTTCAGAGACCTTCAGAATATGGCACTTAAAATGTTTTAATAATTTAGGACTTTTCATGACAATGAGAAACATCTGATCCTGGCAGCATCAATTACTTCAAGAGGAAGGGCATCAAAGAGGCTTCTTATGGAGTTTGTTAGATGAACTGGACATGCAGGATCCACAGAGAAATGACTGCTGAACTTGCCTAAAGGTGAGACAATCCTTCGGGGTTCCTGCTTCATGAAAGAGTCTGCGAGACATTCTGCAGGATACAGAAAAAAAAAATGACTGAACTGTCATTGAAATTTCCTGCTTCATGGAAAAGTCTGCCAGATACTATGGGCCTGTAGGCTGAAGATGGATGCCCCAATGGTACAGAAAAACTTTGGGTGACTGTCCAGGCAGCGAGATGTCTCTGTCATTTCTAGAGTTTTGGAAGTTGCTTACAGTGTACTTCCTGTTTACTTAGGTAATATCATATCCTTCTGGGGTCTTTGATGGAGTTGAAGAATGGATAGTTATAATTATAGTTTTCCTTAGTTAAGATAAAAGATAAAGTAGATATAAATATTGTAACTGTAGTTTTTGTTTGATACCTGTTTTGTTATATGTAGTTTTGCTATGTTAAAGTTAAAGCCTTCCTTTTTGTTTAAACAGAAAAGGGGAAATGGTGTAGGAGGTCCTTTTGTCTATGTGTTGCTTTCATTAATGAATAAAGAAACTGCCTTGGCCTGCTGATAGGGCAGAACTTAGGTAGGTGGGGAAGACAGAACTGAATTCTGGGAGGGAGAAAGCAGAGTTAGGGAGAAGCCATGGAGCTGCCGGAGACAGATGCTGGGAATTTTACCCGGTAAGCCACTGCCACGTGGCAATATATAGATTAATAGAAATGGGTTAAATTAATGTACGAGTTAGCCAAGAAGAAGCTAGAGTTAATGGGCCAAGCAGTGTTTTAATTAATACAGTTTCTGTGTGGTTATTTTGGGGCTAAGCAGCTGGGTGGCCAGGATGAACACGCGTCCTGGCTCTCCTTGCAGCAGAGGTCTGTGTAACTAAGCAATCACGATCAAAGTGTAGTCCTGCCCATTATCGACTCATCTTCCTCTTGGCTTTGGTCTGTAAAGAAATCATAGAAACAGCCAACTGCACAGAGATCTTCTGTACTTTTTGTTTGGTCAAAAGTGAGACCCCAGCCCTCTAGCACTCCTATATCCAGAGTCTGGAATGTAATATTGAGTTGGGCTCCCAGCCTGCCAAGTGCTTGGACTCCAGTTCCCAGCCTGCCAAGCACTGACCCCTCCATGGGGAGGGTCAGGACCACTCCCACAGGGTATTTAGGCTTGCGCCGGAAAAAGAAACATGTGGTTTTGGGTGTGCATGGGCTGCTCTCCCTGCCATGCTGTCTTGGTCCACCTGAGAGTGCCACATTTATTAAACACAGGCATTTTAATTCAGTCTAATCTGGTTTGATTGGAGTTCTTTGCATTCATGGAGCGGCTTTTCTTAATATTAAACCAAACACTCTTAAGGCATCAAGCCTCAACCACAGACTTGGGGAGGGTGGAGATCAAGCAATGTTTCCTGAGTGTGCAAAATGAAGTGGTCACATCTGCTGTCTGTCACACACTGGTTCTCCTCAGGGTGTGGCCCTGGGCCAGTAGTACCCCATCATTTGGTGGCTGCTTGTTAGTTATGTGGCCTCTGAGGCCACCCAGAAATAGGTAATCAGAATGCGCACTTAAGGTGTCCCCGTGGGGCTCCTTTGCACAGTGGGATTTGAAAAGCCCCAGCATAATCATTGCAGTAAGTGCTCTGCCAATGCCTTCAAGATGCCTGACGCAGCTCCAAAGGAAGGAAGCACTTGGGGAGAAAGCACCAGAGCCTCAGAAAGGACAGATGTGGGAATTAATCTTTGAGCTTTATTTGGGAGGCCAGAAGAGGGCGTCAGATCTCCTGGAACTGCCCTTTGAGTGGGAATGGGTACCCTTTGGACCTGACAGGTCCCTTATAGAAAAGAAGTAAAAGGCAAAACAAAACAAAACGAAAAAGGGGGGTTTATACATGGGAACTTATATACCATGTAAAGGAAGGAAACTGATTGAGAACAATTCTTTGCGGCAGGGCTTGCATCGGGTGCGTGGGGAAGTAGCCTTGGTCAAAGTCTCCACTCCAGTTCTACAAGGCGCTAAGACATGCTGGTTCTGGAGAGATGTTTCTCTGGGACAGAAACATTGCTCATCATGGGCAACGGCGCTCATCTGGGTTCGGTCTGTTCTGCAAGATTCTGCACCTCCTGGAATCTCAGAATGAGGTTTGGGTGAATTAGGGCAGTGCTTGTCTCTGAGGCTCTGAGTCTTGAAGGGAGTGGGGGGGCTTGTGTGAGCAGGAGCTCCTTGCGCAAATGACAGTTTTTCTTGCCCAAAGTAAAGGAGACAGTTGTAAAATGAAGGCAACGCCAGGCTTTTGCCTCGCTTCAGCTACCTCGTGGGCCCAATGTGAAGCCAGGGCTTTTTAGCAGAGCAGCTTCTAGATACCTGCTTTAAACGGTGATGGAGGGCCTGGAGAGATGGCTCAGTGGTTAAGAGCACTGACTGCTCTTCCAGAGGACTCGGGTTCAATTCCCAGCACCCACATGGCAGCTCACAACTATCTGAAGATCCAGTTGCAGAGGATCTGACACCTTCACACCAATGTACATACAATAAAGTTAAATAAACCATAAAAAATATTTAAACGGTGATGGAGAGGGAAGGGTGGGCATATGGCCCAGTGAGAGAGCATGCATTCAGCACCTCCAGGACCTAAAATCAAAACCTGGGAACGAAAACCCTTGATAAACCCATTATAAACCCTTTATAAAACCCATTGATAACCCCTGATATGACCCAGGGTTGTGGGCTGACGGCCTGGGAGCCCATGGATCTGCCTAACACTGAGATGGAGACAGGGATAAGGAGGTCTGGGGAGAGCAGAGATGTACCTGCTAAGGCTGGCCGGACATGCTGAGGAAGAGAGAGGCAACCTGTGTGGTAGCTGGAGGCTGACGTGGCACAGTGATGTGTAACAAGATGTGACTGTTCAAACCGTGAAGACCCAATGCCACCCAAAACCACTAGGGCCAACATGGCTGACCATGATGAGGGATGAGAGCAAACTAACTTTTATTTCATTAAAATGCCACTTCTCTATTATTAGCCTTGAGAGATCACCTGTTCCCACCATGTATATGACATCATGCCTCTTGTGAAAACCCCTATGAGATTTTTTTGAATTTGTAATTATGAGTGTGTGTGTGTGTGTGTGTGTGTGTGTGTGTGTGTGTGAGAGAGAGAGAGAGAGAGAGAGAGAGAGAGAGAGAGGTGCATGCAGTGCCACAAGAGACCAGTAGAGGGCATCAGATCTTCCAGCACTACATTTACAGGCAGTTGTGAGCCTCCAGATGTGCACAGTGGGATCTGAACTTGGGTCCTCTGCAAGAGCAGCAGATCCTCCTAACTAAGCCATCCTTCCAGGTGAGACTCCCACATAAGGACTGAAAATGGGAGTAAGGTCTTTCCTGGGGAAAAGTCGAACACACTTGCTCAATTCCTGGCCTTTTCTCCACTTGGTCATAAAATCCCTTCTGTCATTAAACCTCGTCTAAAGCTGCTTGCTACCCAGGATGCTGTGGCCTCTTGCACGGAGCCTGGAGTCACCCGTGAGCATGTGCTTTCCAAGTCCCAAGCTTGGTCTTCTCTCCGAATTCATTCTTTCTCTGATGGTGATAAGAACCTGGAAAATTCACTCTCTGAGACCTCCCCAAGCCTCTGCACACTGGGAATACCATTTAGCGTTCTCTTCGAAGGCTGAGTCTAAATTTAATTAAACTTCAGAGATCTAACTAAAATTCAGAGATTTTGGGGGGGAGGGGTGCAGGGGAACACAATGGAAGAATTCATGGAAGCCAGGGGACGCCCAGCATCCCTACGAGGCATCCAGAGTGCTGCCAACCCTGCTTCCCCATCAGAAACCCTGTGGGAAGAAGAGCAAAGGGAAAGCAAAGTTCACCACCTAAACTGCATCCAAGGGCACCCTGCTGCAAACCAGAGCATGCACGTTGTCTTCATGCCGGGCTGAACACATCCACCACAGAAGAAAAAAAGATTTAGGAGATGCTAAAGAAAAGGTATAGGCCAGCACACTATTATTAAGAGTATATAAACTGGGGTCCTATTTCAATTTAGAGGTGTGTGTGTGTATGTGTGTTGTGTACTCGGGCCCACAAGTGCTTAGGGCCTGCCTCAAAGTCTAAGGATTTGCAGCTTAGAGACTTCAGCAGCTTTAAGTCTATGGAGACTGGGGTGTGGCTCAGTGGTAGAGCCCCTGCCTAGGATCCCCAGTGAGGGGCTGGGGTGTGGCTCAGTGGTAGAGCCCCTGCCCAGGTTGACTGTCTAATCACACCACACACACACACACCACACCACACACAGAGAAATGCTTAGCTTTTTTTTTTAAATAAAAAGTATTGTAGTTTTACAATTGAATCTTTACCTTGAGGTTTATAACGATAAGTTTATAGATTTAGTGAAAAACTGGAATTTGTTTCATAATAATATGCTATGATGAGGGCACCAGGCTAACGAAGTTACCAATTATGAAAGCTGTATGACAATACACGAAGGTTCACTGCACTGTATTCCAACTTCCATATATTATAACATTTCTATAATCAAAGTTTTGACATAGATTATTTTGGGACAGGATGTAACTGTGCAGTCTGGCCTGTCCTTGAAGAATCCATGTAACCAGACTGGCCTCACACCGTAACTGCCTCAGCCTCCTGAGTGCTGGGTTTGCTATCAAGTACCACAGCTCCTACTTTATAACAAAAATGTAAGGTCAAGACTCAGGATCTGGAGAGGTGGTTCAGTGACTAAGAGCACTGGCTACTCTTGCAGACAGAGGTCAAGGGTTTATTTCCAGCACCCATGCAGCAGATCACAACCATGTGTAACTCCAGTCCCAGGGGATCTAATACCCTCTTCAGGTCTCTTTGGGAACTGCATACATGTGATACACAGACATACATGTAGGCACTCATGCACATATAAAGTAAAAATAATTATTAAAAGAAATGAATGCTTTGGAGACCAGGAAAGACAGACAGACAGACATGCACACACTCGTGCGTGTGCTCTCTCTCTCTGTCTCTCTGTCTCTCTCTCACACACACTCCTTTGGTAGTAAAAGGCCTGCATTGGGAACACTGTCATTAACATTGGTTTTGGTGTAGGTGTTGAAGCTGGAGATGTAGGTGGGAGGAGGCTGAAGAGCCATACACAAGGCTGAGAAACTTCTATTCAGTCTTGTGGCCACTGCAGGAGCTGAAGGAAGAAAGATGGACTATAGCATTAGGTCCTGAAGTAAGGAGTTGCAAATCCTGAGACTTAGAGGCAGGCCCCGAACCCTTACAATCTGAATGAGTGTGCGCACACACACATACACACAAACATATACATAACACACACACACACACACACACACACACACACACACACACACTGTAAATTGAGCCGGAGCTTTACTAAGTAACCCAGGCTAGCCTTGAACTCTCTAGCCTCTTACTTCAGCCTATGAACTATGGCACTACACCCCGCTTCTCGATAGTTCTTTATCTATTGCATTCTGAAATAACAATCTTCTGAATACATTGGATCTTTCATTTATTTATTTATATATTTGTTTGTTTATCTTTTTATGTTTTTTTTTGTTTTTGCTTCTGTTGTTTGGTTTTTTGAGACAGGGTTTCTCTGTGTGGCTTTGGATACTGGAACTCTTTCAGGAACTCACTCTGTAGACCAGGCTGGCCTCAAACTCCAGAGATCCGCCTGCCTCTGCCTCCTGAGTGCTGGGATTAAAGGCGTGCGTGTTCCCCTGGCCCTGTGTCTTATATTATTAATGCTAATTTTGTCTCAGTTTTTTTCAAGCACCTGCTGATGTGACTGCTGAACAATTAAAGACTGGAGAGTGGCGTCTACTCTATGGCTGTGGTAGCGCCAGGCTTGATGGAAGCTTCACAAGGTTCTCAGCCCTGTGATCGGTGTGGAATACACACGTTGTAAAACTGTGTAAACATCCTTTACCGTGTGCCTCCTGGAGCTCAGCTGGTTAGAGGGAGATGTTGACGCCACAGCACACCTGCCACCTCAAAGGGAATGAGCCAAATAAATGATGATGGCCTGGAAACACAGATTCAGCTTGCCCCAGATACCGTGTTCCAAAGTGGTTAGTTTTTTAGTTACATAACCTAAGAAAGTCATAAATCAAGATAGTTTTCAAATATGTCGGGGGAAGCCTCAGGTAGGCAGGCTGACAGAACAGGGCAGTCTCTGTTGGGGGCCTCGGAGGCTGTCTGGCAGCATTCTTAGCAATAGACAGGTAGAAGCTAAGGATTGGCTAAGATACATTGCAAAAGGTTTCCCCCGTAGTCAGAGAAATGTCTTAGGGCTTGGACAGGCATGGTGGCACAGGCCTTTAATCCCAGCACTAGGGAGACAGAAGCAGATGGATCTCTGACTTCAAGGCCAGCCTGGTCTACAGCGTTCCAGGGCATCCAGGTCTACATACTGAGATGGTGTTATGCACCAAAAAATGATATTAGACCTGGCAGAGTTGAGCAATGAATGGCTTTTAAAGGTGGAGCTAGGTCATAATTTGGCTCTTGGAGCTGCAAAGTTCCAACCCTCCACAATCAGGAAGTTCTAACCAGTTAACCTGTCTCCCAGAGTCTTCAGCATGGGTGTGGCTTCAGTTCACAGAGACACACAATAAACACAGAAAAAACCCTTTTAGAGCGTATTAAACTAGTACAACAAGGACAACGAGCAGTGGAACCCGCGCTGCGCTCCTTACGGTGCCAAGGGGGTTTCTCCGAGCTGGGAGATGGCGTGGCTCACAGAGGCCCGGCCTCTGGCCAGCCCAGAACAGGAGCTCCAGGGCCTTATCACTCACTGGTCTTGGCTGTCATCAGACAATGTGACAGAGGCGACTTGTAGAAGGAAGGATTTGTTTGGGGCTATGGTTCCAGAGGGATAAGAGGCCATCTCAGAGGAGAAGTGGCAGGCATGGTGACTGGAGCAGGATGCTGAGGACTGACACCTGGAACTGCAAGCAGGAGGCAGAGAGAGCGACTCCAAATGTCTTTAAGCTCCCAAAGCTCCCACAAGGCCATGCTTGCTACTGCCCCAGATTGCCTGGCACTATGATGAACATCTCATTCAAACCACTGCACAGGCTAATAAAACACCCTCTGCAGGGCTGGAGAGATGGCTCAGAGGTTAAGAGCACTGGCTGCTCTTCCAGAGGTCCTGAGTTCAATTCCCAGCAACCTCATGGAGGTTCACCACCATCTCTCATGAGATCTAGTGACCTCTTCTGGTGGGCAGGCAAATATGCAGGCAGAACACAGAATACTAATTACTTAATAAATAAATCTTTAAGAAAAAAACCATCCTCTGCAACAAATGGCAGGAATGAGATTACAATCAATGCAGAAAGAAAGCACTTTGGCACACGCAGGCAGCTCAGCACAGCCACCTGCAGCCCAGGGAGCCCTCCACTCAGTGAAGCTTGACCCTGACTATATGGTAGGAAAGGCATTCAGGGTTAGTCAGCCTGAAGGAAAACTGGCGAGTTTCTTAAGTGGACAAAGTCACACAGAAAAAGGACAGTCCCAAGGCAAGAAGTGCATGGCCATATGTAGGTTGCAGAATCACCACAAAGGTTAAAATTCCAAAGAACTTGAAGGCCTGAAGAACAAAGAGGCCTGAGAAGCCAAAGCAGAGACACCGATGGGGACACAGTAGTCTGTAAGGAGGGATAATAGTCCAGGATGGGGCTGGAGAGGCTGCTGCAGTTGCTGGCTCTAGTCAGCTGCAGGATCAGAACTGAGCTGTAGAGTTGAGTCCAGATGCAGAGGCGAAAGAGCACCTGTCCAGACCAACGAAGGGTCAGCAAGTCCATGTGGGCAGACTGATGGACAGCAAGTCCTGGTGGGAAGGATGGGAATTAAGTCCATGCAGGTAGAAGGATGGACAGCAAATCTATGTGAGCAGATATGTGCCCTATGACAGCAAGTCCATGCGTGCAGAAGGATGGATAGGAAGTCTATGCAGATGGACTGGCGGACAGCAAGTCCATGCGGGCAGAAGGATGGATACGAAGTCTATGCAGATGGACTGACGGACAGCAAGTCCATGCGTGCAGAAGGATGGATAGGAAGTCTATGCAGATGGACTGACGGACAGCAAGTCCATGTGGGCAGAGGATGGATAGGAAGTCTATGCAGATGGACTGACGGACAGCAAGTCCATGCTGGCAGAAGGATGGATAGGAAGTCTATGCAGATGGACTGACGGACAGAAAGTCCATGTGTGCAGAAGGATGGACAGTAAGTCTATGCAGATGGACTGACAGACAGCAAGTCCATGCATGCAGAAGGATGAATAGTAAGTCTATGTAGATGGACTGACGGACAGCAAGTCCATGCGTGCAGAAGGATGGATACGAAGTCTATGCAGATGGACTGACGGACAGCAAGTCCATGCATGCAGAAGGATGGATAGGAAGTCTATGCAGATGGACTGACGGACAGCAAGTCCATGTGGGCAGAAGGATGGATAGGAAGTCTATGCAGATGGACTGACGGACAGCAAGTCCATGCTGGCAGAAGGATGGATAGGAAGTCTATGCAGATGGACTGACGGACAGCAAGTCCATGCTGGCAGAAGGATGGATAGGAAGTCTATGCAGATGGACTGACGGACAGCAAGTCCATGCGGACAGACTGATGGACAGACGGACAGGCAAATCACAGTTTGAGGACAACACATCAACAGCGGGAACTGAGCTAAGTCTGAAGACTTGAGTTCGATCCCCAGAACTTCCATGGTAGCAGGGGAGAACTGACTTCTGCATATTGTCCTCCTCTGTACCATGTGTCACCCCCATAATAAATCAATAAAATGTAATGAAAAGGATTTAAGGAGTTGATTGGCTTATTAATTTGTTTTTAAGGATTTATTTTTTATTTGTGTCTCTCTGTGTCTGTGTGAGTATTTGCCATTTGTGCCTAGGTGCCAGCACAGGCCAGAAAGGGAAGCTGGATCTTCTGGAGTGATAGGCAGCTGTGAGTCTCCTGATGTGGGTGCTGGAAAATGAACTCAGGGTCTCTGCAAGAGCAGTGAGCCCTTATCACTGCTGAGACATATCTCCAGCCCTGTGAATTTCACTTTATTGCCCTTTAAAATCAGAACCTAATGGCAATAAGGAAATTGTTTAGAAACAACTACCCATAAATTGAGGGAGCATGCAAGAGGACGCAAATCCTCTTGCGTCCACCGGAAATCTGGAATCTGCCAAACTGGTGAGTGAACAATAACTGGTAATGGATTTGGCTGTCCGGTGAAGCTTGGACTATAACCTAATAGTGGGAAAAGCCAAGCATTGACCAAGATCCTACTGCGAAATTCGCAGAAGGCTCTGGAAATGGGGCAACAACACAAGGCTCGTCAGTGGAAAGTGAATTGAACGAGGTTTGAATGCAAAATGTCTTCATCCAGTCCCCAGCAGGGAGTGCTACTTGGGGGACCATGCGGAAAGTTTAGAAAGTGTAACCTGGTTGGAGGAAGTGCCTCCGTAGGAGCTGGGCCCTGGGGTCAGTTCACAGCAGAACCATTAGCTTCCTGGTCTGCAGAGGCAGGCTGCAGCAGTGACAGAAAGGTAGCTCATTATTCTGGTTTCATTTCAGTCCAGCCACCTAGGAGAGGAAAGGGTTTATTTGACTTGGAATTTTAAGGTATGGTCTGTTATTTTAGGGAAATCAAGGCAGGAACTCAAGCAACTGGACACATCCTATCCCTAGTCAAGAGCAAAGAGAGACTACATATACCTTTGCTTGGTGATGCTCAGGTCATAGCTGCCTTTCTCTGTCAATGCCACACAGCCCAGAGTCCCCCGGGAAGAGGGAACCACACCTGAGCAATTGCCTCCATCAGACTGGCCCATGCCTACGTCCGTGGGACTCTTTTTTTCAAACTGCTAATTGATGTAGGAGGACCCAGTGCACTGTGGCTGGAGCCACCCTGGGCTGTACAAGAGAGCAGGCTGAGCAAGCCATGGAGAGAAGGCCAGGGAGCAGTGTTCCTCCATGGCCTCTGCTTCAGGTCCTGCCTGACTTTCCCAGTGATGAGCTGTACACTGTGAAATGAGATAAATCCTTTGCTCCCCTAATGGCTTTTGATCATGACATTCCAAATTGGGTTTGGTTATGACGTTATTACAACAGAAGGCAAACTGGGATATCTCAGCTAGCTTTTCTCTTTCTTTTTTAAAAGATTTACTTTTTATGTATACAGAGTTCTGCCTGCATTTATTCCTGCAGGCCAGAAGGGGGCATCAGATCTCATTACAGATGGTTGTAACCCACCATGTGGTGGCTGGGAACTAAATTTAGGTCCTCTGGAAGAGCAGCCAGTGCTCTTAATCTCTGAGCCATCTCTCCAGCCTGCCTTTTTCACTTTTATGCAGTTCAGGGCCATGAGATGGTGCTGGGTCAATTATCCACAGGCCAACGCGATCTAGCTGCTCCCTCCATGGTTGCTCTATTCCCAGGCCACTCATCCAGATGCCCAGGTCTCTTCCCTCCCCTCAGATGTGAGGTCATTGTTCTCATCAGGGAGAGTAAAGCTGGCTGCGGAGTGTGTGATAACAGCTGGGAGACAGAGAGTGTTCCATGAGTAAGGGGTGAGAGGAAGTGGAATATTGAGGCTCCTGGTTTCCTTTCTTGGACCCCTGGTTTGTTGGAAGTTCAACTTCCCCCACCCTGGCAAACTCAAGGATTTAGAAAATCTTATTGGCCCAAGAGGAAACAATCCAAGCACCCCAGAGCTTGCCCAGCTTGACAGTAAAGTCACATCATATTGTGTGAAGCCTAATTTCAGTTTTATAGACTCCATTTTCCCTGCGTTGCCGGTGGAAGGTAGCCTTGAAGACACCCCGAGATTCCCACCCACTGCCATTCATGCCCCTGTAATCCTTCCTTCAGGAAGGGGCTGAGAAAAGACAACAGAAAGCCGTTATTCAAACCGCGCGTATGAAGAGACACTGTCTTCTTTCTTGTCTCTGCCATTCTTGCTTTTATTTGTTTTGTTTCAGAGACAGGGTTTCTCTGTGTAGCCCTGGCTGTCCTGAATCTCACTCTGTAGACCGGACTGGCCTTAACTTACAGAGATCCTCCTGCCTCTGCCTCCTGAGTGATGGGATTAAAGGTGTGCGCCACCACCACCTGACTGCCAGCACATTTCTTAAAGATACGGTGAGGTAAATATTTCCTTGAAAAGAAGTGGAAGCGGTTGCCACCAAGAGGAGGGAAATGACCATGTTGGAGGGATAGGGCTAAGGATGCTATTATTTCACAGCAAACAGTTTGACCTGCTATACTATGCCTCTCTCTCTCTCTCTCTCTCTCTCTCTCTCTCTCTCTCTCTCTCTCTCTCTCTCTCTCTCTGTGTGTGTGTGTGTGTGTGCATTTGCCCTCAGGAGCCAGAAAAGGGCATTGGATCCCCTGGGGAGTTAGAGTTACAGGTGATTTTGAGCCACTGTGCGGGTGCTGGGAACCGAACCTGAGTCCTCTGCAAGAGCAGTAGGAACTACTAACCACACAGCTATCTCTCCAGCCCTTATATTATTTTTCTAAAAGTAACAAGAAAGCCCAGGTGTGGTGTTTCACGTGCTTCTTGTCATGAGCCTTAGAGACCCTCTGTCATCTGCAGCTGCTGACCCCCAGGCTTGCAAATCTACAGCCATCCCTGCCCGGTGCCACCCAGCACAGTCATCTCACTCAGACCTTGCATGGGTCTTAGACTCTGCTTCTGGTTCTCGACAGACATGATTCCCCCACATCATTTTCAACCCACTGTGCCTGGAGAAGTCGTTCTCCACCTTCGATTTGCTCTCCTGTCTCCACAGTACCTGGTGTCTCCTCCGGGCGTGTTCTGTGTGTTTCCTTGCTTCCTTGTCTTTGAGGCAAGATCTCAGGGTGCAGTCGAGGCTTCCAGGATTTTTCTCCTCCCCCAGCCTCCTTCTCCTTTTCCTTTTTTCTCCACATCTCCTTCTTCTCCCTTGTCTCCCGCTTCTCCTTTTGCCCTCTTCTCCTTATCATTTTTTCTCCTTTTCCTTTTTTCTTGAGAGAAGCTCTTACTGCACAACCCAAGCCTGATCCTCTTGCCTCTGCCTCCAAAGTAACTTCTTCCTTCTTCAAAGACGTTATCTTCATAATTTAGTTCATTTCTTAGGTTTGCATACAAAGTAACAGGCAAGCATCGAGTCATCTTTTAACACAGGTATCACCATCGCTCTGTCTTCTGGGCTCTCCTCTCCCGCCTCCCCCTTTCCCCTCACTCCCCGCCCCGCAGCGTCCCATGAAGTGAGGTATTTATTGTTCTGTCTGTCTGCCTTTCCACTGAGTATGAGCCACAGTAAGCAGAGGTCATCCACCTGGCCTTAGCCACTGTTGGGTCTCTAGCACCAAGATCAGGGCCTGACGCATGCTGACCCTGGCCAGGGTTTGGAGATGAGTGAATGCCTGTGACTGTGGACATTCAGGTGGGTCTGTGTTTGCTGTGACACCATGGAAACGGCACACAGTCACACACATTTTTATTGAACACAGCTAAGTTTGTGACCACTGTGTTTACTTTCCCGTTTCCTTGAGGCTGGTCACTGCTCAGGATGACAGATGGCAAGGGGTGGCAAATCGTGGGGAGAGGGAGCCTGCGATTACCCTGGTGCTGTGGAGAACCCCTCCTTGGGTAAGCCGCAAGACCCCTGCTCATGGTGTCCACAGCTGGCCCTCCCCCGGCCACTTCACGTCTTCTACCTCCGCAGACACTCTGCCCAGTGCCAAGTGGGTGACTGGACGATGACTACAGGCGGCTCAGCGATCTTTGCCCCAATTTCCTGGTTGAATGTGCAATTTGTAGATGAGAAATGGCCTTACTTCCTGTGACCTTGGGAAAATAATGAAAAGGAAAAGAAAACGGGGCAAAAAAGTCTTTAAGCCCAAGAGGTAAAGAGCAAGGCCAAGAGGGAAAGTGCTCAGAGGCCCAGAGCTGAGAGGCAGGAGGGCCAAAGCCAGCAGAGATGAAACACTGGTGTGTGCTCTCTTCCAGAGCATCACGGCCCCCCTCAGCCCTCAGCAACCACAGATATGGACCAAAACACCCTCACTCTACATGAGTTCTGCTGTGGTCAGAGGAGGTTTTAGAGGCAGGGGTGTGGTGGCATCTGAGCTGAAAGGGGAAGTTGGGGGCTCAGTGATAGTCACCCCCTCTCTGACAGTTCGGGCTCCAGCTGCCTCCACCTGTTTCCTGGTAACACTCTAAGTTGCTGTCTGTGTTATTCATTAACCAGGCACTAATATTTCTGTTTACCCATCTGTCATCCTGCTGCAGGGCAGAGGATACAACAGAGCTCCAGAATTCTGCAGCCGCCTGGATATTTTTGGAGGAGGCGCAGCCAGTACCACCGAGCTAGGGCTTATTATAGTCGGAAGCCTTCTGCTAGACCTTGTACTGCCTGTTGCTAGGGAATGAGGAAGTTTCCCCTCCCAGGGTGTGATTGCTGGGTTCATGTGCATGAGCTGATCACCAGCATCTCTTGACAAAATTATGCTCAGCATCCTAATTTTGGCAGAAACTGGCCCCAGGGATGAAGTGTTTGTCACAGAAACTGACAAGGGCTGCAAACTAGGGCCTTTCCTTCCGACTTTGTCTCTCCTCCCTTTTCCAATACAAACATCTACTTGTTAACTCTTTCTGGCTCTTGGGTTTTTTTTTTGCTTACGATTTTATTTTACTTTTAATTAATGTGTGTGCCTTTGCCTATGCCTGTGTGTCTGTGCACATGGGTGCAGGTATCTGAGGAGGCCAGAAGAGGGCATCAGAACCCTTGGAGCTCGAGTTGCAGGCACCTGTGCCTGCAGGACATGGGTGCTGGGGACTGAATCTGGTCTTCTGCAGGAGCAGTATGTGCTCTCAGCCACTGAGCTACCATTTTTCCCGGTTTTGAATGGGGTTTAACTACTTTCCTACATGACTCCAGAAGCCTCCTGATAGCTTGTTTCTTGGGTCCTCAGGATCTCCATCTTTCACTGAAGTGTCCAGCTTCTATGAAGATCCCTGATCTGAGATGACTCAAAGTTCTTTTTTTTTTTTTAAACTTTACAAAGTTGATGTGAAAGCAATACAGTTAGTTAGTAGAAACTTGACTCTGATTGTGGGTTTTGACTTTTCTTAGGTTGTGTATGTTGTGTGATATTTTTCCTTGTGGCAGTTGGCTGCAGCTCTCTCCTAGAGAGCCCCATGTGTGAAGGGAACAGCCAAGGCTCAATGCTGTGCCTCTAAGCTATTCAGTGTAGCAAATGCATTTTTTCTCTCTCTGTTCTTTTTTTTTTAAAAATCTGTGCATGGGATGTACCTGTCTGTGTGTGGGATGTGCCTGTCTGTGTGTGGGATGTGCCTGTCTGTGTGTGGGATGTGCCTGTCTGTGTGTGGGATGTGCCTGTCTGTGTGTGGGAACACCATCACGCATGTGAGTGTGATGTAGGCTAGAGGTCACCAAGTGTTCCCCTCAGTGGGTCTCCACATTAGCTTTTTTTTATTTAAAAGAATTGTTCTTTTTATTTGATGTGTGTGGGTGTTTGACCCACTGCATGTATATCTATCTGTGCAACATGTGTGTGCAGTGTCCACAGAAGCCAGAAAAGGGCGCTGGATCCCCTAGAGCTGAACTTTCCAGCTATTGTGAGCTGCCATGTGGATTCTGGGAAGAGCAGTCATTGTCCTTAATCACTGAGGCGTGTCTCCAGCCCCCTACTTCAGCTTCTGAGACGTGGTCTTCCACTAAACCTGAAGTTTGCTGTTTTGGCCAGACTGACCCCCTTTCTGGTGGTGGAGTTACAGATGTGGCTATCACACTCAGCTGTTATGTGGGTTGTGGGGGATCTAGAACCAGGTCCTCAGGCTTGCACAACAAGCCCTGACCCATGGAGCCATCCCAGGTCCCTGCCCTGGCTTCCTCCCGAGTCCTGGGGTTACAGGTACAGGCCACCATAGCTGGTTTATAGTTAAGCTACAAGGTATTTGTGAGACAATTGATCCATTCTTGTTGCACAAATAAATCCCTATTTTCCAGTGATCTTGGGTTGATGATACTGGAGGTGATCATGAAGGCAAATTACTGGCGAGCAAGTGTCTACAGTTCCTCACTGACATTCTCAGACTTACTTACTTTAATTTTCCTTTAACCCCACTGCAAACAAAGTGACTCCATTTTGTACACGATTAGTGTGATGGTCAAATTTACTTGCCAACTTGACTGGGAGTGTCTGTGTTTCCACTATGAGTTAGCAGAAGAGGGAAGACCCACTGTGAGTGTGGGTGGACCGTTTCATGGACTGGAGGGGTCCTGAGATGAATAAAAAGGAGAAAATGAGCTAAGCCCCACCGTTCACCTCTTTCTGCTTCCTGACTAAGGATGCAATATGACCAGTAACTTCATTCTCACACTGCTGTGTAGCCCTGCAATGATAGACTGTATCCCCTCAGTTCATGCTTCATGCTCACACTGCCATAGATAGACTGTATCCCCTTCATGCACACACTGCTGTGCATCCCCGCTATGATGGACTGCATCCCCTTCATGTTCACACTGCTGTGCATCTTTGCTATGATGGACTGCATCCCCTTCATGCTCACACTGCTGTGCATCCCTGCTATGATGGACTGCATCCCCTTCATGTTCACACTGCTGTGCATCCCCGCTATGATGGACTGCATCCCCTTCATGTTCACACTGCTGTGCATCCCTGCTATGATAGACTGTATCCCCTTCGTGTTCACACTGCTGTGCATCCCCGCTATGATGGACTGTATCCCCTTCGTGTTCACACTGCTGTGCATCTTCGCTATGATTGACTGCATCCCCTTCGTGTTCACACTGCCATGCATCCCCACTATGATGGACTGTATCCCCTTGTGAGCCAAAATAAACCATTTTCTGAGGGTGTATACATAGTATGTGTGCTTTGTTTGTTATATATTTGCACATGAGGGTAGTGTGCATGCACACAGAGGCCAGACTTTGGGTGTCCTCCTCTGTCCACATTATTGACTGGAGACAGAGACTCTCATTGAACCGGAAGCCCACCATTTTGGTTAGGCTGCATGTCCAGCAAACTCTCAGGCTCTGCTGTCCCTCCATGCTGGGTTACAAGCACACTCAGCCATGCCTGGAATCTTATGCTTCTGCTGGGGATTCAAACTCAGGTCCCCATGCTTGCACAGCAAGAGTTCTCACCACTGAGCTTTCCTTCCTTTGTTAAGCTGCTTTTTTATTTCTTATTTTCTGTGCATTCATGTTTTGCCTGCATTCATGTCTGTGTGAGGGTGCCGGATCCCCTGGAACTGGAGTTACAGGTACAGTTGTGAGCTGTCATAGGGGTCCTGGGTCCTCTGGAAGGGCAGTCAGAGCCATCTCTCCAGCCCCTCTTAAGTTGCTCTTGTCTGGTGTTTTGTTATAGCAACAGAAAAGCAGCTCACAGTTAGCAAGATGTGACTGTGGCTGCTGAAGACCCAGGGATGGCAGGGTTGTAGATCCAGCCGTTAGTCGGCTCAGTGCTTATCAGAAGTCTGCTTACTCAATGTCCTCGTGTGTGTGTGTATGTGTGTGTGTGTGTGTGTGTGTGTGTGTGTTAGCTGTCTCTTCCTCCAACATTCATGGAAACTGGGAGTGACTGTCTTGCTGGAGCAGTTAATGTGTTTGAACATCCTCAGCTGCTGGAAACATGACTTCTTGTCATGCTCTTTGCTCTTCCCTTGTGGGGCCACATTGAATGGCATCTTCTATAAAACAGGTCTTATCACGTCCCAGCCACGTTGCTAAATAGCTAGAGTGCTCTATTTCCTTCTGTGAAAAGAGCAGGCATTGTAGAACGAGGCCTAGGTTTTGAACTCTTGATCTACTGGTCTTGGGATGTTACCTAACCGTCTCCAGCTCTTTCTCTGTCATAGTGCCTGGTAGTTAATGCCAGTCATGATCATCATGAGCTTTTGCTGTTATTTACTTTTATCCTTCTGTCATGCATCTGTTAGATTTTACACGTTGACACGGCATGGGAGATACGGGTGTTGTGAGAGACAAACCTGAGGCAAGCAATCCCCACCTTGAGGAGTCAGCTGTACGCCCTTGCAAAAGGATCACCCCAGCTGGCCTTCTTGACCATTCATACCCTTCATGGGGGGTTGGATGGTGTCCCTTGACCCTCACCTGAGCATCCAGCCTATCCCTGTCACCTGCAGCCTGCAACTGTGCCTTAACTGTGTGAGGCCTTGTGGAGGGTTAGGCTTTGGGGCAGTGAGGGGATGGAGTCTCCATCCATGTGACTACAGGCTTCTCAGGGGCAGCCTGCTGGGGAGAGTGGCACCCACACCCCTGTAGGTGACCCCTCACCTATGCTGGGCAAGGAAGCCCAATAAACTTGTTGGCTCCCCAGAGAGAACTTGGGCAGAATTGTGCCTCCATTTGTCTTTGAGGCCTTAGGAGGAGGGATAGTTGTGTGCCAAAGTGCATGTGGCAGTCAGAGGACAACCTTCAGGAGTCCGTGCTCGCCTTCTGCCCGGTCCAGGCAGACTCTTTCCGGTGGTATACACAGACCAGCCGCTCCTTCCAGGCGGTCTCTGCCAGGCGTCTCACCACAGGAGTGCTGGGATTGTGTCACATAGCTGTGTGTGTCACATAGGTGTGTGTCACGTAGCTGGCCTTTTCATGCGAGTTCTAGGGAGGCAAATCCTGTGCTTTTGCAGATGGTGCTATTTATCCACTGAACTGTGGCCTGAGCCTTGTTGCGTGGTTTTAAGTCTAAAACACTGTCTGATTTTCCAGCACTTGAATCCCTGAGTTAGTGTGTTTACAGTTGTGTGGCTCGGTTCTGAGCAGGCTGCCAATCAACCCTAAGTGGACTGGTGCTCTTGCCAACTTAGTTCAATTCTTTCTCTTAATGCTGTCTCAATCAAAGGAGCTTTAGAATTATTTAATACTGATTTATTTGTCTTGTATGCTTTCGTGTGCACTTGACTGTGTACACATACTCCAAGGTACACACGCAGAGGTCAGGAAACAACCTGCAGGAGCAGGTTCTTCCCATTCACCACGTGGGTTCTGGGGATCCAGCTCAGGTCGTCAGCTGTGGTAACAAGTGCCATTACCCACTGGGCAGTCTGACAGCTCCCAAATGAGCTTGGTTGCAAGCTGCGCTGGATCACAGAGTCACTGTAAGCCAAAGCTCCACCCAAGTTTTCTCTCCTGCCACATCCCCCTACAGTTAGCTTTTAAATTATTTTCATTTTTAACCAGTCATGATTTAATCCCAGTCCTCAAGTATATTTCTGTAAATTCAAGGCCAGCCTGGCTTACATAGTGAGCTCATGACTGGCCAACGCTACACAGTGACACCCTGTCTCAAATAGAAATAATTATTTCAATTTATTTATTGTGTGTGCATGTGTGTATGTATGTGCACGCATGCGTGTGCCACAGAGCATATACGTGGAGGTCGGGGAACAACTTTGGAGTCTCCTTCCTCCTTGTGCAGGTCAGGTAGATCTCTCTTGTTTCTGCCATGCTTTGTAGCCCAGGCTAGCTGGCACCTATCTCCATCTCCATTGCTGTAGAAGTGCAGAGATTACGGCTACAGGCTACCACATCCTACTTTTTGTGGGTTCTGAGAATCAAAATCAGGTCATTGGGCTTGTGCAGTAAGTGCTTTTACCCACTGAACCAATTTCATTGGCCCTTGGATTTAATATCTTATTTCTAGGACAGTCAAGGTGGTATATGCCTGTATTCTGGGAGAAAGCGGGGGAGGGCAGGAGGACAAGGAATTCAAGGTTCCTCTCAGTACATGAGGTGTGCAAAGCCAACCCCAGCCACCTGTAGGAGACCTTGTCTCAAAACAATTTTTTTCTAGTGTCTTTAAGTTTGTTTCTTGCTTTTGAAAGACACAGTCTAACTCTGTAGTCCAGGCTAGCCTCAAACTCACAATCCTCCTGTCTCAGCCTCTGCATGTGGAATGTTAATTGCCCTGGGGACAAAGGTCCCTGGGGTCCTGGTGGAGAAAGGAGTTAGGCAGGTGGGATCAGGAAGGGACAGAGGGCACAGGGCAGGCAAAGGCTTGCTGTGATCTAGAGTCTGAGGGCAGGGGGGAGGGGCTTGATACAAGAGAACAAGGGGGTTCTGAGGAGGACAGAATGCATTCTCAATTTGCTGATGGATCAGCAGCCCCAGGTGGGACCCATCCACATCCAGGAGGAAGTCCAGCCTCCCCAGCCATTAGGCTAAACAGGATCCCATCAGCCTCTTCTATCCCTTTGCCCTTCAGAATGTCATCATTTGAAAGTGTTTGGGGGGCGTCCCTGCTGCATCGCTTCTCCCTCTGCTGTGGTACTGGGCTGCATCCCTCCTTCCCTGGGTCATACAGACGGAGTGCCAAAAGCTGTGAGCATCTGCTTTAGGCGGCCATCATCTTTATTTCCAACCCTGCCAAACCAGACTGAGTTTTTTGTCCTCCCATGCAGGTCAGTGTCTACGTCAGACTGACGGTACCAAGACACACCCTAGCCTGGGTGGGATGACACTGGGGACAGATGTGCAACCCAGACCCCAGTGTAACAGTGGAGACAAGGCCAAAATGCGAAAATCAACAGAGCACACTTACAAAGGGACAGCTCAAAGGGATATAGAGAGACGAAGCTCACCAGAGATGCAGCCCCTGTCCTCCCTGCCAGTCCCTCCCGTGGCTTATAGCTTTTCCGGGCTTTTTTTTTCTTCCCACAGGTTTCCCCCAATCGATTTTCACTGTCTTCTTTGCAGCATCACCAGCCAGACCACTGTCTCTGGGTGGCGTTTCCAAGCTTGAAGGAAGATTACTTTTCAAAATGCCCTCCTATTAGCCACCTCGCTTCTGAGGCCCTGGCCCCACTTATATTAGGGCTGTAGCCATTTCTTCTTGTATCCTGGAGCAGGAAAATTCAGTCAAGCAGTTATGCCAAGCTGAGAGTGTAGTGGAGCGTGGTTGGGGAATGTCTTTCTTTTTTATTTTTTAATCTTTCACCAAGTTCCAGGTGCTCTGCTAGCCAGCCCAACTTCTGGGTAACCAGAGACTGGGGAAGGTTCGGGGAACTCTCTACTCAGTGATGAAATCGGAGCTCGGCACCCCCTCTGTTTGACTCCCACCCCTGTCCATCCTGGTCCCCTCCACTGTCTCTTTGGCTCCTCTACCCAGCACCGAGGAGCCAGGGTTGCGGAACATTAGCAAACTTTTTCCGAAAGCTCTGCGCACCACAGAGGAAGAAAAATAGAAGAGCAGCGGGTCCAGGCTGGCATTGAGGGAGCTGAATACCACAGCCTCCACTCGCCACGGAGGGCTCTGCCGTAGGTAGAACCCCACCAAGTGGGACACGTTGTAAGGTCCGAAGCACAGCAGAAAATTAAGAAGCGTCACCACAGCCAGGCCGACCGCTCGGCGTCTCCTCTGAGCCCCTACATGGGGCTGCGTGAGCATGATCCACACGAAACGCCAGTAGCAGAAGATGGTGACCGCCATGGGGACGAAGAAGAGGACCAGGCACAGCTCCAGCCTCACAGGCAGCACCACATCCAGCTGCTCTTGGGTGAAGTTCTCATAGCAGGTTATTTGGTTCTCAGTGCCCACCGGCTCGGTTGAGTTCAGGTACTGAACGATGATGACGATGGTGCAGTGGCCGAAGGACATGATCCAGGCCACCAGAGCGGCGATCACTCCGTACAGGGGCCGGCGGGATAGCTTGTACTGCACGGGGAAGGCCACTCCCAGGTAGCGTTCCATGCTGATGCCCGCCAGCAGCCACGTGCTGCAGTAGATGCTGCTGTAGAAGCCGAAGCCCGTGAGCGCGCACACGATCTTTGGCAGGTACCAGCGAAAGTTAGACGCTGCTTCCACGATCCGGAAGGGCAGTAGCAGCAAAAGGAGCAAGTCCGCTAGGGTCAGATTCAGCAGGAGGATGTGCACAGGAGCAGGCTGGGGCTGGCGGACCCGGCTCACGAAGGCCCGCAGGGCCAGCAGGTTGGCAGGGAGCCCAGTGAGGAAGATGAGGATGTAGGCCGTGAGGATCAAGGAGCTGTGCCAGTTCGGGATCATTCTGAAAGATGGAAAAGGGATCAGGAACTCGCCACCCCTTCACTCACAGCCTGCAGACCCTCTTTTCCTCTGGTTCAGGCTGTTCACATCCTCTCTGGTTCCCAGGCCAAAGCTGTCTGCTCCTCACCACCGTTTGCCTGAGCCACCTGCCAGAACTGCCCAGAGCAATTATTGACTTAGCCTTGGGCGGGATATTAAGCTCCAGTTATTACGTTTGCCATCCTGTGTCTCTGGGGGAGACCAACTTGACTTCCCACGGGAATTCCCCCTCTGCTTTCCCCGGGCCCTTTTCCTATTTAGCTTCACAGATAATAGGAAGTGGCCGTGGTCAGATCCCTTTCTCACAGCTGGCTGTGGCTGGGAGCCAAAGCCTGGTGGCAAAACCTGGTGGAAGAGGAAGACAAGCGTATAAACTGGGAAAGGACAGGAAGGTGTGTCTTGAGGCGGGGGTGGGGGAACAAGAAACTTCCAGAAAGTACACTCTGCCAAGCCTAGACTGGCTGTCCTCACCTCCAGGTGCCCAGCCCTCGGCCCCGCCTCCCAGCACCTTACCTCCTTGGGACCACTCCAGGGTCTCTTTCACCTGGTTCTCCTCTGGTCCAGTGCTGTGGATCCTATCAAAAAGCGGGAGCTACTGCAGCCAAGGAGGAAGACTGAGACAGCACGTTGCTCTGTGACCTATTCCCCCAAATTTTAGACACACATTCACGGGAGCCCAACGAGTGCAGGTGGCCCTTGAGCCTGGTGTGTCCGCTGTTGTCCTGCTGGACTCCACCTCGACACAGGTGGCTCTGTTCCCACTTGGTTGGTAACCCTTGCTAACTCATAGGCCCTTCCCAATTTCTTCTTCATTCCCAGGTCCGAGGTTCCTCACCCCGCCTGCCTCCCTCCCCAACGTCTGAGACTGGTGATTACTTTTTGTTCCGACAGACGTCCTCCAGTCTCTTCCTCACCCCACACCTGCTCCTCAAATGCAAGCCCCAGCGTCTGACCCCTGAGCGCACACCCTAAGCTGGCTTGCCTTGCCTGGCTTCTGATAGAGGGTTGGCTCCTCGTGGGGTTTCTGGCGCCAGAGGCCAAGAGAGTTTTAGCAATCGCAGCAGCCCTCCAGAAAAGGGCGGGGGAGTTAAAAAGTATAAGGAACCTGGTTGGTGGGAACTGTTAGACCAACATGGGTCACATGGCCAGAGAGGGAGGCAGGTCGGTAATTGAGCAGTATTTCCTCTCAAACCCAAAGCAGGGGGGCCTGCTGCTCTGCTCTCTCCCGGGAGATCTGATCTATTCTGACTTCCACAGATTTTTCTGTCTCTACTTCCTGGCTCTCCCCTCACCACATCCCTGCCACCACCACCCCCATCCCCATCAGGTCCTCTCTGTTTTCTGACCGGTATCTTCTGTGGATGTCTAGATCAATTTTATTCTCAGAACGAGGCTCTCCTCTCTCCCCGATTCTTCAGTCTACTGACTTTCTTGTGCTCTCCTGTTGTCCACCCCAAGTTTCCTTTGGCCTCAAAGCTGAGACAGATGGGCTTTTCCTAGCTTGTGTCTCATTGTGGTGGACAGAGCCAGGCAGCTTCGGGCGGCAGTCCAAGTCTCCGCACTGGGAACTCTGGGTCAGATCAAATTTTATGAACTTTCCTTTCCCTTCTGCAAGTGAGCCTGGGAATTCTAACAGCAAAGGACGTCCGGGGTGATTGGTGAGGCCGAAGACCATAAGCATCAGTGGCAGGGAACCGGTTAGACAGCCCCCTAGAGGATGAGAGCTGGCTGCGGTACCACAGGCCTGAAACCCCAGCTACTCTGCAGGCCTGGGGCAGGAGGATAGACTCAAGGCCAGCCTGGGCTACAGAGGACAGACAGTGAGGCTCATTCAAGGTCATGTGTCCCTGTGGTCACTCTCAGAAGAGTGGCTCTCTATATTCCTTCCTCCTTCTCTTCTCCTCCACCCCTTGTTTCTGTTTCCTTTCTTCTGACCTGCTTAGTCAGCTTCAAGTTAGAAGATCATAAAAAGTCCTTCAGAGGACTGGAGGGAAGAGCATTGGCTGCTCCTGCAGAGGACCTGAGTTCAGTTCCCAGCACTTACATGGCGGCTCACACTGGCTGTAACTCCAGTTCCAGGAGATCTGACGCCCTCTTCTGACCGCCATAAACACTGAACACACGTGCTGTGTATACCTATATGCAGATAAAACACTTACATACATTACAAAAATGTCCTAAAAACACATATGTGAGTCAGGTGGTGGTGGTGTATGTCCTTAATCCCAGCACTAGGGAGGCTGAGACGTGCAGATCTCTGTGAGTTAGAGGCCAGCCTGGTCTACAAGAGCTAGTTCCAGGACAGCCAGGGCTGTTACACAGAGAAACCCTGTCTCAAAACACCAAAAATCAAAAAACAGCACATGTGTGAGAAGACAAGGACAATAAGAACATGTTGCCCTCTTTTGTGTTCCTCTCTCTCTCTCTCTCTCTCTCTCTCTCTCTCTAGTATTAGAGATGGATTCTAGGCCATTTGAATGTTTGCCATACCCTCAGTCCTTCACTAATGTAATCTAGGCAGGGGCTCTGCCACTGAGCCACACCCCAGCCCCTCACTAGGGGATTCTAGGCAGGGGCTCTACCACTGAGCCATATCCCCAGCCCCTCACTAGGGGAATCTAGGCAGGGGCTCTACCACTGAGCCACACCCCAGCCCCTCACTAGGGGATTCTAGGCAGGGGCTCTACCACTGAGCCACACCCCAGCCCCTCACTAGGGGATTCTAGGCAGGGGCTCTACCACTGAGCCACACCCCCAACCCCTCACTAGGGGATTCTAGGCAGGGGCATGTCCTAGTCCCTCACTGCCCTCAGAACAGGAAGCAGGAATCAGGTGTGTGTGTGTAGGGTTGGGGTGGGGGAGTAGTCGACGGGAAGTGGGGTAGGGTTGGGGTGTAAAACTTCCAAAGACCTCCCCCTAGTAACTTTAATGCCAGTCAGGCCCAACCTTCTAAAGCCTCCATAGCCTTCAAAATAGTCCTCAGCTGGCTGGAGACTGAGCATTCCGAACAGGAGCCCAGGGGACATTTCAGATTCCAACCGTAGTACAGGAGAAGGAAGGAAGGCCGTGCTGTGGCTCGCTGCTGAGTGTTGCTCTGTGTTAACGATGTTTCATTAATAGCCATGGTGATCTAGACTTACTGCAGAATGGAAGCTTATTGGCAAGCAAGCCTGGGGGAGCAGAACAGTCTCTTGTTTTCTGCCTGTCCCCTCATGCCTTCCTCTCTGATGGTACTGTGTCACTTACAGCAAAACCTCACTTTTCAGGCTCATGGAATTTCCAAAGAAACCCTCAGCCTCATGCTGAGGCATGAGTGGACAGCCACACTGCCCTCTGATTCCACGGCCCTGGGAGTCTTTTCCTGGCATTGGGTGGATGTGATGCTAGTCAAGTTCCCAAAGCAGCTTCCAGATTTGCCTCAGAGACACAGAATTAGATGCCACTGTTGTGTTAGGCTGCACCCTAGCTGCCGAATTTGGGCAAACCTGAGACACAGCGCCATTTCTTTCATAGTCTAGGAACCTGATCGACCGTGGTAATGTGACAGAGCAGCCAGGAGTTCTGACAGCAAAGCAGTAGCCCCGCATAGCAAGGGTGACAGGGAGTGAACCTGCTGTGCCTGTCAGTGCTGGTCCAGTCAAGAGCCCAGGGCCACAGAGACAGGCGTCACAGATGCAGAGGTATAACTAGATGGGGTCAGAGATGCTGCCCTGGGTTGGGGTCTCCAGATGCCTGGGGGGTAGGATCAGAAATGAAACATTATGGCACACACCTGTAAATCCCAGCCCTCAGGAGAGGAGGCAGGAGGATCCAGAGTTCGGAGCCAGCCTGGGCTCCATCACAAGACCCTGTCTCTTGAATCAGATGGTTTTCAAAGTTCCTTGACAAATCCTAGGACAGCCTCTGTTTTCACAGTCCACCCGAAATGAAGCCGGAGCTCTGGGATATTCCACATGTCACGTGTCTATCCCTCGTCTCCCTCCTTTCCTCAGCCACTCCTTCCTTCCACTGCCTACATGACCAGAGTCCCCCAGGATTCCGAGGCTTCAGAAGCGCCCTCCAGATCCAGCGAGAGCCAGCATGTCTGAGAGTGCTGCCTGCCTGAATCAGCTCATTCCTCTGTTTGCTTAGTCTCCCAAAGACAGATCCTTCCCATGTGACCAGGAACCTTGCTAGCCTCTGGCTGCCCAGGATCCACGGGTCTCCGTGTGGATGGTGTTTAGGGCAGGGCAGGCGGTCTTGTTATCCAAGAACCTGCCTCTATTCCTGCTCATACCTCATGTTCTGTGCCTTGATGCTGTTAACCTATCAGACTGCTGCAGAATGGTGTGTGGAGGGGGGTGGTTGGTACTTCTCTGAATTGGGGTGTCTTACTTAGGGTTTCTAATGATATGCTAAAACACCACAACTAGAAGCAACTTGGGGAGGGCTATTTCATTTCACATTTCCAGGAAACTGTCCATCATTCAGAGAGGTCAGGCCTGGAACTCAAGGCAGGAACCTTGAGACAGGAGCTGAAGCAGAGACCACGGAGGAATGTTGCTTACTGGCTTTTTCCTATAGCTTGCTCAGTAGGCTTAATTACACCACCCAGGACCACCAGCTGGGGGGTAGTACCACCCACAGTGGGCTGTGCACTCCCACATTAATTATTAATTGAGAAAATACATTGTAGACTTGCCTACAGGTCTATTGATGGAGGTATTTTCTCAGTTGAGAGTTCCTCTTTCAAAGGACTCTAGCTGGTGTCAGATTGACAGAAAACAACCAACAGAGAAGGGCTTTTGGCAGTCCATCCTGGGGAAGGTCAAAGGACACTTGTCACAAACCTGTACAGCTACTTCATGTAACAGGCCGACTCCCTTGGCCCTGTGGCCTAAGTGCTGGGATTATGAGCACTGTGGGCTTTCCTCAGAGGTGCCCAGCTTCCTCTGCTTTCCCAGGACACTGCCAACTACAACTCTCATATATGGCTCCTAGAAATCCAAGTTCTGGCCAATACCTGGACAGGTAGAGGTTAAGCAGGACTTGAAACAAAAACAAAGCTCAAAGAAGAAGGGGAGGAGACACACAGTTATGAAAAATGCAGAGAGGAGCAAGATGAGCATGTTGTACTGAGAAAAGGTACAGAGCCATGTGGCAGAGCACAGCTAAGAAATATGGGTTAATTTAAAATATAAGAGTTAGCTAGTAATAAGCCTAAACTATTGCTCAAGCATTTGTAATTAATAATAGGTCTCTGCGTGGTTATTTTGGGGTTGCTGGTGGGACAGAGATGACCAGCAGTAGAAGAAAAACTCTGCCAATTTTTTTTTGTTTTAGTTTTTTAAGACATGGTTTCTCTGTGGAGCCCCACCTGTACTGGAACTAGCTCTGCAGACTGGGCTAGGCTCAAACTTAGAAATCTGTCTGTCTCTGCCTCCCACATACTGGGATTAAAGGCATGGTACTTTATTCATGTGTTATTTTTAAAACAGGGAAGAGTAACAAAAGATGAGCCTGCACTTAAGTTGTGTGACACTATTCCTAGGGAGCTGTGAACAAACAGCTATACATCCCAAATAGGGAATTGAGGACAGATCACAGTCCAGCTTGGTGAATCAATGAGTTTGACTGTGGTGACTTACGAATATGGGTGAGGGGTTACTACAGAAACACAATTAACTCAAAGGCAGCTGCATCACCAAAGCCCACCCCAACATGAGTGACAGCTCACGAAAGCTGGAAACCTGGAGTTTACTGCATAGCCTGTAGGTGGCTCAGCAGGTTGGAGAGTGTCCTTTCCAGTGACTCAGGGGATAGCTTGGTTGGTATCTTAGTCACTGTTCTATCACTGTGAAGAGACACCATGACCAAGGCAACTTTTATAAAAGAAAGCATTTAATTGGGGACTTGCTTACAGTTTCAGAGGCTTAGTTCATTATCATCATCATGGGAAGCACGGCACAAGTAGGCATGACGCTGGAGCAATGGTCGAGAGAGACATCCTGATCCACAGCTGAGAGAAAGACTGGGCCTGACCTTTGAAACTTCTAAGCTCATCCCCAGAGACACATTTCCTTCAACAACGACACACCTACTACAACAAAGGCCACACCTCCTAATCCTTCTCAAGTAATGCCTCTCCCTGGTGACTAAGCACTTAAATATATGAGCGTATGGGAGCCATTCCCTTCAGATCACCACAGTTGGCCTCTGTTTCTTCCAGGATGTTTTCTCTGAGCCTCTCCTAAGCAGTCCAAATTGTCTCAGAGACTTCTTTGCAGCCCGGCTTGTCTAAGAATGACTCTCAAGTCAGTGGTCTTAACTGCTTATATACTCTTGTGGAGGGAAGAGCCTGATGAATCTGGTCAGTTTTAGGAACTTCCTAAAGCTATTTTGAATTGTTTGCTTTCTGATGTGAGGAGCTTCCCTCCAGGGTGCATTGTTTAACCTTAGAATATCCGATTGTTTCACTTTCTGTAAACATCCTGTCCTAAAATACCCTGGTTTTCACTTCCCTTTTACATCCCATGTCCTAAGAAGTTTCCTTCCAAAGGAAGGTTTTCGCCTTGGTGGAAACCATCCCATAACAACTTCTGATCCTGCCATCTCAGCTCCTTAGATGTCCGGGTTACAGCTGTGTGTCAGCATGCTGAGTGTATGTGATGCTGGGGGTAGAACCCAGGGCATTGTGCCTGCTAGGCAAGCTCAACTCCTTAGATGTCCGGGTTACAGCTGTGTGTCAGCATGCTGAGTGTATGTGATGCTGGGGGTAGAACCCAGGGCATTGTGCCTGCTAGGCAAGCTCTGTACCAACTGAACCACACCCTCAGGACCCTGAGTCTTCTCTCAGCCTCCTTTCCATCTGTGCTCCAGGTAAGCCCACCCTCTGCTTCCCAGATGCCTCCCACTTTATCGTCTGTGCCCTTCTTTGTAACAGTTGTCCCTTACCAATCCGGTCACCCCTCACCACACCAATTCCCAGTTCCTTCAGCACAATGCTCCAGTCTCAGCAGGAGAAAGCCCCTCAGTTTTGCATCACCTGGTATTCCAAGTGTTGAGTCCACACGGGTCGCACAAAGATGTGGAACAAACCACCAAAGTCTATTACACCAGAAGCAAACTTTATTCCAGGAAAATAAAAAAAATAAAAAAATAAATCTCCATGGGGTACACAAAGCTTATCTGGCTGAGACCATAGCCAGAGATGGGCCTGTAAGGCTGTGGCAAAGGACGGTTTCTGAACTCCCCCTTTTTATAGCGAGAAGCAACAAGCATTGGGCATGAACAAAGGAATTTTTATGATTTTGAGGTAAAACTCAGATATAAATTGCCCTTCTTTGCAATTTCCATTAGCAGGTTTTTTTTTTTTAGTTACACTAGTGTTTGTCTTTAGCCCATTGTTTCTCCCTGGTGCTCCCTGATGGTGTTTGCCAAGGCTCTGCACTCCCCTGATACTGCCAGTTTTGTGTAGCAGGGAAGGGTATGGGACAATGCACAACCAAAAAGTCACATGCATCCCATCATTTAAAGGTTAACTTGCTGGTCATGAGTGGCCAGGGGTCATGAAAGCTGACCCTAAGTTTACAGAGGGACCCTCAGTTTGCAGCAGGCTGCTTCAGCCTTGTAGACAAAGCTATGGGTTATAAAGCAAAGTAACCCACTGTTAATAGTTAATCCTTAAGCTGCTGCGAAAGTTGCTAACAGCCTGCTCTCGTTCTCCTGGCTTACAACTTTGTATTTCTTTATTTCTACATTCGTATTTCTGGAATCTACATTTCTATATTCTCATTCTTGGACTCTTCACCAAGGGTAGCAGGTACAGTTCAGACAGTCTGAAGCAACTGACTCCCAATCCCAGGAGGTCCAAAGAGTCCTGAAAAAGACTGAGTCACTGGTTCCACATAGATAGTCTGGGGCTCTTTTCCCAACGTCCTAGCTTGCCCAGTGCCCTAGGCTTTCCCCAGCTACCTCTTGTCCCCATTGTGTTGCCTGAGAGGGTCAGAGAGCCTTACTAGAGCCATGACAGGCTTCTGATAGCCCCTACCAGGGACCTGACTTTAATTTCAGTTTACTGGAACTGACTGGAACTGAGCAACCAGTTTCTGGGAAAGCTGCAACCCAGATGCAACCTATCAGAGGGCTACCCACAGCATTGTGCAAGTGTCAGAGAACTAGAGATAGCTTCTCCCACCCTGCAGTTGAAAGCCCCTGACCGCTGAGTCACCAACCAATTCTACAGTAACCCGTAAACTTTTTGCTTAAACCCACAATCAGTGCCCAGACTAATCTCTCCTCCCCGGAATTTTCCTAACTTGGTTTAAAAGTGGGGGGGGGCTGCAAGCCCTGTGCCACCCCAACTTGTTGGAATCATAGTAAACGCTCTTGCTCACAGCACACTCGGCTGGTAGTCTATTATGGAGCTTCTCGTGAACCCCCACAGTGTAAACGCTCTTGCTCCCAGCACCCGCGGCTGGTAGTCTATTATGGAGCTTCTCGTGAACCCCCACAGTGTCCCCTATGAGCTTTGGGACCCAACGCCAGCCCCAGTTCTCTCAGATTTCCCCGAGCATCCTTTAGATAATTCATCTGAAGGAAGGAGAAGCCCAACCCAGACTGGCCTTGAACTTAATGTCCCTAAGGACTACCGTGACCTCCTGGCCCCCTGCTCCACTGTGTCTCACTCACTGGTGGCTGTCTAACAAGTCTTTTTGAATGCCTTCATGCTCCACTGTCGAAGTTCTCTTCTTCTGGGCAGAGGTCTAATAATGTCTTTCTACATTCATCTACGAGTTCCTTGTGTCTTCGAAAAATTATTGTCTTACGTGTATGAACATTTTTGTCTGCAATATCTGTAAAGATCCACTAGCCCACTCCAGCACGTGCTGCTGGCAGACTTGACCTTCTCCCCATCCCCTCTGCCTTGCTAAAAACCATTAGATTACATTCTAAAGCCAGTCACCAAGGTCTAGTCCCTTATTCAGCCACTGCCTCCTCCTGAGGCTGACTACCAAGTATCAAAGGAAAGTCCAGCAGTCAACCCCCGCTTTGAGTTCCCTAATTAAGATGCCCAGTTAAGACTAAACGACTCATCCTAGCACAGGTTTCCTCTTCTATCTTTATCAACCGCATTTTCCTATAGGGCTGGACAATCTCTATTCGTCTGCAGTCCTTTGTCCCTCTGGGACAAACACCCTTGCTCCCTTCCCCTTCTTCCTCTTCCTCTGTCTCCTGTCTTTGTCTCTTTTTCCCTGCCCTCTGTTCCTCTGGGGAAATAAATCTCCTTTGTGCTGAGAATTTGGTCTTGGGGTTCCTGAGCCAATGGAGACCCCCCTGACCACACCGCGGGGGTTCTCTCCAAACCCTGGATTAAGCACAAACCAGCCCAAGCACCTGTTGTCACAGAGAGATCCTTTATTCATCAGGGAAGAAAAGTTAAAGTGGCTGCTTTCTGACTCAGGCAGAGAAACAGCAGCCAGTGACTTGGCAGGGGTCGTTCTTACGAAGAGAGACAGGGAGGTCTGTTAGACCAACTAGCGCTTGGTAGTGCGTACCTTGATTAGGCATGTTAATTTGGTGAGCCAAAGAGGGTTTTTGACTGCTGGACTGCTTGAGCGCTTGGCGAGCCTTGGTGGCTAGCTTCAGGAAGGTAATCTAGTGGATTTTTTAGCAAGGCAGAGGGAATGGGGAGAAGGGCAAGTCCTGCCAGAGCCACATGCTGGACTGGGCTAGTGTCCCGTCAACGTCTATTTGTGTAGAACTTGACTGTAACGAATGTAATGCCACAGAGGCCAGAAGAGAGCATCAGAACCCTTGGAACTGGAGTTCTGTGCTGCCTTGTGGGTGCAAGGAATTGAACCGGGGTCCTTTGGGAAAAATGCTCTTAATCACTAAGCTACCTCTCCTTTCCTTCTTTGTGACTTGACTGACACCACGCTTGTGTTCCGCCTCCATCCTACTTCTATTTTTTCTATAACTGTCATGCCTCTAGATTTGAATGAATGCCACAAACTTCCTGTCAAGAAAATACCTAGGCCAGAAGCATGCACCCCCGAGTTCTGCCTCTTCCTCTACCCACTGTTGCCTATGCAGGGGAGACCAAAGATTCTCAACTCCGGGACAGAGGCCAAGCCTCAGGCATTCCCATGACCCTCAGTTCCCTCTGCACCCTGTCCACTGCCTTGGCAGGCTTGGATTCTGTTCCTGTGTTCCCGGTGTGCTCCTGTCCAGATGGTGAACCTGGACAAGCAGGAGGGGCAGGAGAGGTGCAGGTGGAGAAGGAACAACCCAGACTGGACTGTGGGGTGGGTTCAGCCTCACCTCCCCTCCTTTTTTTTTTTTAACAAGCTTCTGCTCTGATAAGACCGAGGAACCTCCCTGCCAAGTGTACACATCTTCCCTGTCAGAAGCCATTCTGCAGATGGTCTTCTCCATGCTTGCCTGTGGATCTTTCTTTTCTTTTCTTTCTTTCTTTCTTTTTTTCTTTCTTTCCTTTCTTTCTTTCTTTCTTTCTTTTCTTTTTTCTTTTTCTTTCTTTTTTTTTGCATCGCTGGGAATAGAATGGCCAGCTTCAAAAGTTCTCAGCCAATGAGCCACGGTTGCAGTCTGCAGAGTACTAAGGGACTTTCTTCTTATCTAGGATGTGGGGGATATGCCATAGTGTGCCTGTGGAGGTCAGAGATCAATTTGCTAGAGTCAGGTCTCTCCTATCCCTCCTGTCAGTTCAGTCCTGAACTCAGGGATCAAAATCAGGTCCTCTGGCTTGACAGCAAGTGCTTTCACCTGCTGCGCCATCTCTCCGGCCCCAAAATGTTTACACGTAGCTTCGGTTCTCTTCATTCTACTATGTGAGTCTCAGGTCGTTAGTCTTGGCAGCAAGCACCTTCCCAGCTGAGCCGCCTCCCCAGCCTGACTGAGAACAGAGAATGGTGTGAGCTGGGGTCTGCGTTTATCTAACCCCGTCTACGAGGGAGGCTGAGGCAGAAGAATCAAGTTTGAGACCAGCCTGGACTCTTTGTCCACCCCCATGACAGATCTCCAACAAGGCCACACCTCTCAAATCTTCCCAAACAGTTCCACCAGCTGGGGACCAAGTATTCAAACCTATGAGCCCATGAAGGACATTCTCATGCAAACCACAGACAGGTTTTGAAGTCAGAGCAGCTGGCCTCAAGGCATAGTTTCCATTGACCTGGGTACTTTGCCTATAGCTGATCAAAAAGATGGACACTTCAGGGCTCCCAAGGATGGGCCCTAGTGACAGCATGCCATCTGGGACTCTTGTAGCTTCATAATCTTAGAAAGGAGAGTCCATGTTCTCTAGCCTCAGTTTCTCACCTGTAGAAAGGGGATGACAATTCATTTACTGTTGCTGTGAGGCCAGAAATGAGTATACATTTGTTTGTACATATGTGTACATATATGTGAATATATAAGCATATATCTGTACGTGTGTGAGTACGCATACGCCCCACATGCACAAAGTGCGGTTGTTCTTTGGTATTCAAGAGGGGCTGATTCCAAGAGTGCTTCTCCTGAAGACATCAAACTTAAAATGCTCGTTTCTTATATAAGAAGGGGAAGATGCACATCTCCGGGCTACTCAGGAGGCAGAGGCAGGAGGATGGCTTGAGCCCAGGAGTTCAAAGTCAGCCTGGGCAAAATAGCATGATACTGTCTTACAGATAGACAGATGGGATGTTCAGCTGGTTTCTGGCTATCCTCGGGACTGGTCAGTGCCTTGTGTCAGTATTGAGGTTAGGTAAGTGTAAGCATTGCAGCTCAGTTGGAAAGGGATCCTGGCATTCGAGAGCCAAGGAATACTGAGTGTTACAGCTCAGGTGGAAGTGTATTCTGGCAGTCGGGAACCAGGGAATAGCATAGGTCACAGTAAGCATAGCATCTTACAGTCCTGCCCTAGGGAAAGGTTTCCCCAACGTAACCGCTCTGGTCTGGCAGGAGAGGGCTTCACCAGCGAAGCTGTTAAGGCTCTGGTAGGAGAAGGTTCCCCCAGTGAAAGCATTACAGCCCAGCTCTGCTCCACTCTATTCTGCCTCTAACTTCCCCGGCAAAGTTGTAACAACTCTGCGCTGTTAGGGGAAGGCTTCCCCAGTGAAAGTGTTACACAGGAGAAAGAAGATCTTCACCCAAACTCATTCAAGAGACTTACTGGGAGGGAAGAATCCAGGAGAGTGGCTGCCTCTACCAGGGTGGAAGAGCAGCAGCTAACTGGTCAGACACAGGGCTTGAATAGGGCTTCTTAGGGGCGGAGTTTTCCCAGGGAGAAGAGGGATTGGTAGGTTTAGTTGGTCAGAGGCAGGGCTGGCTGATTTCAGGGCTAAACTTTCTCTCACTGGTCTTTTAGCTTTCTGGCTCAAGCTTTTTGGCTCACGTTGGGGGCCAGGGCATATTTCTTTCATTGACTCTGATTTTAAGGCCAAAGCGTGTTTCTTTGCACTGGTTTCAAGTCAGGGTACATTTCTTTGGCTTTGGATTCAGGGCTAAAGTATTTCTTTCACTGGCTCAGGTCTCTGAGACAGGGTGTGTTTCTTTCACTGCCTCTGATTTCAGGGCCAGGATGGGTTTCTTTGGTGGCCCTTTTTTTCCCTACAGTAAGGTTGGCTTTTCTGGAAGGACTTTTTTTTTTAAAATTTATTAGATTTTTTAAAAAAATACCGATCCAAATTCCCACCCCCTCCTCTCCTCCCATTCCCTCCACACACCCTTCCACCCCACCCCCATCTAATCTTAAGAGAGGGTAAGGTACATTGCTTTGTGGAAGGTCCAAGGCCCTCCCTACTACATCTAAGCTGAGCAAGGTATCATCCAAAGAGAATAGGATTTCTGGAAGGACATTTATCCTCAGGGAAAACCAAAACTCTATCCTCCTTTATGTGCTGCGTACTCGGCCGTCTCCACTGACAGAGACCCCTGGGCTAGTTCATGAGTGCTTCCCACACATGAGCAAGCAAAAGCAGCTCAAAACTTGCACTTTTAACTTGGTCCTTCTTTCCCATTTTGTTATCCAAATCCAAGTCCCAGGTAAAAAAAACAGACAGCCTGGGTACTGAGGTCCCGAGGTCACTGTTATAATATGCAAAAGGCCTGCCCCTCCGGTCCAATATATTTGAACTTGGACTGCAGCTTGTGGCACTGTTTGAAGGGATAGTGGAGTACTTGGGGGGTGAGGCCTGGGAGGTGGCACATGCCTCTGATTCTCACCGTGATGGAGAAGCTTCCACTGCTAGTTCCCACAACTGTGGAGCCTTTCCTACCATTATGGACTTAAACCCTCTGAAACCATGACCAAAACTAAGCCTGTCCCCACTCTGGGTGTTTTTCTTGGTGATTTGGTCAGTCATGGTGTCAGGTAAAGTTGCCAAAACAAAATCAAGGTGACGAAAGGGAGACTAGGTGCTGTGTTGGGGAGGCTGCTTGTCAGGCCTGTGCATTGCTGCATCATGGGGAGGCTGCTTGTCAGGCCTGTGCATTGCTGCACCACGGGTGTTATCATTTAGAAAAAGGTGGTGGGGGACCAGTACCACAAGGGGTGGCAGCGGATCAGCCGAGGCCTCGGTGGGTGACAGACAGATAGATATGCCATGTAGAGTTTGGGTTTAGAGTTTATTTAGTGGGTTATGGAGGGGAAAAGGGGGGGAGGAGGAAGGAGAGAAGGGGAGAGAAGAGAGAGAGGCAAAAGACAGAGAGAGACAGAGAGAGAGGCAGAGAGAGAGAAAGAGGGAGAGGAGGTAGGAAGGTAGAAGGGGGATGTTGGGAGTGGGCAGGGCCTGTCTCCTAAAGGGACAGGGTACCCAGGTGACAGACCAGGCCAGCAGATTACAACTTTCCCATCTTTTTCTTATAATAAAAAGATGGGGAGTTAGGCATAGCAGGTTGAAGGAATTGGGACAGCGGATTAAAGGCGTGTGCCACCACCACATTGTATCTCATTCCAGACTAAGAAAGCAATAAGTCTCATATTTTAAATTGGTATGTACTTTTAAGTCTCTTACAAAAATACTATATATGTAATCTAACCCTGCTTTAAAATATATTGAGCTGCTCTCTACTATTATCAGTTCTGCCCTTAAGCTTCTATTGCAAACAGCTTTTTCTTCTTTGTCTTTCACAAGTATAAATCTTACCTATTAAAAACAAGTACAGTCAATCCTGGACCCAACTCTCTAGGCAGATTCTTATCATAACTTATCTATACCCTATAAACAGCCCTCAAATGCTGAGATCTGGGGAATATGGCATTTAAATGTTTAATTATTAAAAGACTTTTCATAGCAGAGAGACAGGTTGGCTCCTAGCAGCAGTGCTCTATTTCCTCCAAAGAAGACAGATGGGCACAATGTCCATCCGCAATTCGCCTCATCAAGTGAAAGCACTGGGAAAAACTGTCTTTCATCTAAACTCCTAAGATCTCCAGCAGTGGAGAGAATTACCAGAATCGACAGCTTAGCTGTTCAGGTCAAGTCAAGGTAGGTTTGTCTTCCTACAGATTTTCTAACCCAGAGGATCGTCTGGAGCCTGGCAGGCCCTGCTTCTAATACCAGAAGACAAATACACACAAACCTGATGCCCTTGCCCCCAACGACCCTGGAGGATGCTGAGGAGTGGATCTAGGTAGCCAATAGAGTAAGTCTTCTGTCATTTTTTGAATCAATAACTCAAGTAAAATTTTATCCTTCTTAAAGTTTTCTGATGCAGTTGGACAACTGAGAGGTTTTTTTTAAAATCAATTTAAAAGGCTAGCCTCACCAAACAAATTTCAGTATGACTTCTTAACATGTTCTAAATAAAAGGTGTTTTAAAATATACAGATACAAGTTATTAAGGTGTGTGCCTGCAAGTTATAAAGGTGTGAGGATAAAAACAATTTATGAAATTTCTCTCTCACACTGCCTTTTATAGTCTTAAAGATACTTTTCATTGTACAAAAAGATCTGTCATAGTCATTCTGACATAACTATGCTGCCATTTATATAATGTATGTATCTAAAACCTATGTTTTCACAAACTCAAAAAAATTCTTGTGAGTTCCTGGGAGCTGAATTGTAGAATCCACCCTAAACAGGTCAGATACACCCCTCTCAATTCCTTGGTCCTATTTTTTTTTTCTTCCTAAACTTAACTTTGTCCTCTGCTCTGCCAACACCTTGCCAGGTCCAAGAGACACTGGACAGTTCCACATCATGAATCCTGGATAGGAGTAAAGCAACCAGCTACCCCAGGATGTGACCAGCACCCAGCTATCTCAAGCCCCCTCAAGAAAGACTTTGACACCCACAAATAAGGAAGAAGCAGTCTTGAGAATCTGCTGTTCCAATTCCTTCAACCTGCTATGCCTAACTTCCCTTCTTTTTATTATAAGAAAAAGATGGGAATGTTGTAATCTGCTGGCCTGGTCTGTCACCTGGGTACCCTGTCCCTTTAAGAGACAGGCCCTGCCCATTCCCAACCTCCCCCTTTCACCTTCCTATCCCACCTCTCTTTCTCTCTGCATCTGCCCTTCTTCTGAAGAGGCGGTTTCTGCCTCTCTCTCTCTCTCTCTTCTTCCTCCCTCTCCCTTTCTTCCCTTCCTCTTCCCTTCCCCCTCCATAACCCACTAAATAAACTCTTTACCCCAGCTCTCTCTGCATGGGGTATCTATCTCTCTGCATGGGGTATTTATTGCTCTGTAGTCCAGAATGACCTCGAACTCAGAGATCGGCCTGCCTCTGCCTCTGGAGTACTGAGATTAAAGACTTGTGCCACTTCTGCCCAGAATATTTTTCTAAGGAAAAATTCTAAGGATACATATATGCATGTATAAGATATATTCCAACCACGACCAGAGCTGGGGAGATGAAATTGCTCCATAATAAAGACCTGAGATCAGTTCTCAGCATCCACATCCAATGACTCCCAATTGCCTGTTAGTCTAGCTCCAGGTGAAGAAACACTCTCTTTGGTCTCTAAGGGCACCTATATGTATGTACACATGATGGGGGCAGGCAAAAGACCTTGTCCTAGGCACAGTCATTTTGACTTCAGAATCCATTTTAAATGTAGGGTGAAAACCTAGAACATGGAAGCCCCACCCAACTAGAGCCTGTCATTCATCCACCATAGGCCAGTCCAAGCAACAAGTAACAGCAAAAAGCAGAGAAAGGCTGTTTATTCAGTGTGGCCATGCTGGGAAGAAGAATAAAGGAGACCAATGATGTCCCATGTCCATCTTTTTTGGGGTCCTGCATGACTTTTAGATCTGAATGGAAGGCAAGAGGCAGGCTTTGTCCAGAGTGTGTTCCTGTCTGTCACCGGTCCATCACAGTCTGGCTTCACGTGTGAAAGGCAAGTGCTCTACTAACTGAGCTACGGCTCAGTCTAAGTGCTCCTGCTACTGAGCTACCTAACTGGGCCAGTGTGTAGGTTTTCATCTGTGAAACTGTGTTGTTACCTCTGTGTTATAGAATAGGAGACACAGAGCTGTTCTCATTTGCCCGAAGTCACAGAGTTAGCAAGAAATAGCCAGCTGCAGAGCCAGCCCTCACTCCGTGCAGCCTATCTCCCACTCTGAGGAGCCCTCAATATGCCCATTCTAAAGAAGCATAATGAAGTCCAGGTGGAGGAGATGAAGTCAAAGTAGGGGGAAGGAAGGCCCCAGTTGAGACTGTATACGTGCACACAACGTTAATTTTTTTTTTTTTGCATATGGACACAGCCCAGCTAGCAGAGCTCAAAGCATCTTTTGTGCAGTTCTGCAATGAGTGACGTCACAGGCACCACTAAATCTTTATCATCTCGCTGGACAACTAGCTCACCGCCCAGTGCTGGAAGAGCCAGCGAGGTGCAGGGCAGCGGAGCGCCGGTTTTCCAATAAGCTGGTGAGTATGGGTCTGGAGGTTACAGGGGGAGACATCTTGGTGATGTCTGCACCAGGATGGAGACAGGAAATGCAAGAAGGCAGGAAGGACGATCCTGCAGGGGAAAAGTATGTGGTGACCTGGTGGTGGGGGTGGACAGTAATGACAACACTCCAGCCTGGTGGGTCTCCTGGTGGGGGAACAGGAGACTTCCTGACTCCCCACACTATCTCCCTGTTCATCTCTGTCTTACTAGCATCCATAAACATGGCGGCGAGCTTCTCTCCCGGCAATCATTGGCTTTTCTTTTCCGTGTACCTGTTCGTTTTCCTCGTGGGACTGCCCCTCAACTTGATGGCCCTGGTGGTCTTCGTGGGGAAGCTGCGCCGCCGCCCGGTGGCCGTGGACTTACTTTTGCTAAACCTGACCCTTTCAGACCTGCTCCTGCTACTGTTCCTGCCCTTTCGCATGGTGGAGGCAGCCAGTGGCATGAGATGGCTCCTGCCCTTCATCCTCTGCCCCTTCTCCGGGTTCCTTTTCTTCACTACCATCTACCTCACCTCCCTCTTCCTGACGGCTGTGAGCATCGAACGTTTTCTGAGTGTTGCCTACCCACTGTGGTACAAGACGCGGCCACGGCTGGCCCAGGCTGCTGTGGTCAGCGGCATCTGCTGGTTCCTGGCATCAGCTCAGTGTAGTGTGGTTTACATCACTGAATACTGGGGAAATGCCACCTACAGTCAGGGGACCAATGGAACCTGCTACCTAGAATTCCGGGAGGACCAGCTGGCCGTGCTCCTGCCTATACGACTAGAGGCGGCTGTGGTCCTTTTCATGGTGCCCCTGTGTATCACAAGTTACTGCTACAGCCGCATTGTGTGGATTCTTAGCCGAGGAGCCAGCCGGCGCAGGCGCAAGAGGGTGATGGGGCTTCTAGCGGCCACACTGCTCATCTTCTTTGTCTGCTTCGGCCCCTACAAT
>PVIU01001210.1:0-229449 GCA_004026605.1 Ondatra zibethicus | reverse complement strand
AGTAAAGTCATAAATAAAAATAAGCCACATAAAAATGGAAAATTCACAGAGAGTCTGGATTATGTGTATTATTGTGTTGTCTTTAAATTTTTTGACTGTGAAGGAGCTAAATACAGAGAGGCATTTCATTGTGTGGTCTGCCAAGCTAAACCAACATATATATTATAAAGATATCTTGACTTCAGAATTTGGGTCTAAGGATATGATGTTTGGAAAAGAGGTTTTTCTTTTGTTTTCACAGAAGATGAGACCCTGTGGATTGCATCTAGACCAATATGGTATGATAGACCATTCCCTCCTGAAAGGTTGCTGTGAACACCCTCAAAAACTTACTTTGCTCAACTGCCAACTAAGATGAACCTAGTACACAGGATATACTATGAAAGACCTAAATAACAGTACCTTCATACAGCAGGAAGAAGTTTGGAGAGAAAAACCTATGCCCATATTCCCAAATATTGTTTATAAATGTTCTTTTACATTTAAAGGGGGATATGATATAGATATGAATAATTTACATTGGTATAAATTTTGCTTTATTGATATAAATTTAAGGTCAATTTTGTTATATATATGTATTTCTGATCTTGATTAAGGTATTGTGATTGTATAGTTCATTTAAAAATGTAATGTATAATTAAGAAATATAGGTTAGTAGATAGTCATCTATAATAGTCAAGTTTGTAGTCATTTTAGATTTTCTAGATATATAGAGATATATTTCAGTTAAATAGGCATTCTTCATATCTCTCAAAGACTACAGAATATGGCATTTAAAATGTTTTAATAACTTAGGATTCTTCATGACAATGAGACATGTCTGTTTCTGGCAGCACCAATCTACTTCAAGAGAAAAGTGGACATTGAAGAGGCTCCTTATGGAGTTTGTTAGCCATTTAGGCAAGAAACTGCTCTTGCCTGGACTGTTGCGTAAACTGGACACAAAGAACCCACAGAGAGAGGACTACTGAACTTGCCTAAAGGTGTGATGATCCTTTGGGATTCCTGATTCATAAAAGTCTATGAGACATTCTACAAGACACAGAAAAAAGTGACTGAACTGTCTTTAAAATTTCCTGCTTCATGGAAAAGTCTGCTGGATACTATGGGCCTGTAGGCTGAAGACGGATACCCCAATGGTACAAAATAACTTTGGATGACTGTCCAGGCAGTGAGATGTCTCTGTCATTTCTAGAGTTTTGGAAGGTGCTTACAATGTACTTCCTGTTTATTTAGGTAATATTATATCCTTCTGGAGTCTTTGATGGAGTTGAAGAATGGATAGTTATAATTATAGTTTTCCTTAGTTATGATAAAAGATAAAGTATATATAAATATGGTAACTGTAGTTTTTGCTTGATAACTTTTGTTATATGTAATTTTACTATGTTAAAGTGAAAGCCTTTCTTTTTTGTTTAAACAAAAAAAGGGGAAATGGTGTAGGAGGTCCTTCTGTATTTGTGTTGCTTTCATTGGTTGAATAAAGAAACTGCCTTGGCTTTTTTATAGGGCAGAACTTAGATATGTGGGGAAAAGAAAACTGAACGCTGGGAGAAAGAAAGCAGGCAGAGAGAGCCGCCATGGAGTCACCAGAGTCAGACATGCTGAATCTTTCCTGGTAAGCCACGCCCTCGTGGTAAACACAGATTAATAGAAATGGGTTAGATCAAGATGTGAGAATTGGCCAAGAAGAAGCTAGATATAATGGGCCAGGCAGTAATTTAATTAATACAATTTCTGTGTGGTTATTTCAGGGGTTAAGCTAGCCGGGCGGTGGGATGCGGCCTGCTTGCCTCATTACAACATAGCACTGTGCCGATCACCTGTGAGAAAGGGAGACTATGACAATGACATTTCTCCTTTATTTAGCTATTGCTTGGTTTTAGATACTCTACTTACTAATCACCTTAAAATCTTTATCTCATTCAATTTTCATGTTTACCCTATGACATGGTTCCCCAAATTAGTCCCTGTTTCCAAATTAGGGAATGGACTAGGAAGTGCCAAAAATGTTGGCTGATTGACTTAAGAGTATATTTCTCATTATTGGCAGAGCACAAACTAAAATTCAACTGTCTGGATGCCCAAGTCCAAATTACTCGTTATTGATCAACTTCTTCTTCATGAACAGCACATAGTTTCTAAGAAGTGAATGCTGAATATGGCCTGGAATATGGGAGGACAGTTTTCTTTGTCATAGCTCTTCCACCTGGACTTGCATTTGAACCTTGAGTTCCAGGATAAGCCATTGTTTTGAACACTGTAACAGCAGGCTGTATTTTCCAGGAAGAGATTTCTCAGAAAGCCAGTTTCCCTTCTAATGACGGCTCAGATGGTGGTTTGTAGACTTTCCTTATTGTTATTAGTGTCCTTTTCCACCTTGTTTGAGAGCATCTTATAGCAGTCGGCTCCTGTTGTATAGCAATTTATTCAGAGCTAAAACCTTCCATCTTGGAAAAAAAGCCTGTTAAGACATGGGATGTTCTAAAGAGAGGCAAAAGCATTCCAACCCTCAGGGAAGCTTAAGTTCAGGAAAAACAAAAAACAAAACCAACTAAACAAACAAACAAACCCAAGAAAACAAAAACAGAAGACTCAAAATCTTCAGGAAGTTCCTAAAACCGACCAGATTGACTAGGCCACTTCCTCCCCAGACATACAAAGTGGTGACAACTGTCAGGTGACACTCAGGTGAGCAGAGTTGCCTAGAAAGGTTTAAGACTAGCTGAGAAAGCACACTCCTCAGTCTGTTGAGCTGCTGAAAAGCTGTGCAGTGTGCTTCAATAATAAAGCTGTGCAGTTGTGTTCCAAGCTGTCAACTTTCAAGAGCTGTCACTCATGTTGGGATGGGCTTTCGGTGATGTAGTTGTCTTTGAGTCCTTTCTCACCTATAGGTTACCCTTCCCCTCTGATCCTGTAAGACATCCCAGTAGAGTAAATGGCTTCCCAAATTGGACTTTGCTGTCATTGATTCCATATTTGGAGTGAGTAGACATTTGTTCTTGTCTCTCTCAGAATTGTTCCCCCTAGAGAAAGGACTTTGGCTGGTCCACTTTTATACTTAACAAAAGACTGGGAAGATAGGTGTCTCTAGAGTTCCCTTCAACTCTGACCCTTGAATGATCATTTTAAAGCACAAATATAATTATGCTATACAACTTATGCTGCATAGATCTTCAACAACACTATTAAACATGATCAAGAATCTCGCCGCCTGTTCACATCCACCCTGAACACTTGGCTATCCTCACATGTCTTCTAGAGGTCTTGCTCCAGTTATATCATATTTCCTGTTGTACTGCATGGTCATTCACAGCCCTGATGGACTCTTCTCTATGTGACTGGTCACTACATTGAATAGATCCACTTATTTCCCATGGAAAGGCCTTTGTCTTTGTGTCACATCCCAGTCATTTCTTACCTTCTCCTCCAGTATGGTTGATACTTTCTGGATACACCACCAATTTAGCAAATTCCAATAGGCAAGGATAGGGGTACCAAAAGACAAGGGGGTGTCCATCCAGGATAGAAAAGAGCAGAAGACAGACTGTAACAGAGAAAAATGCCACCTCATACCATAGGACCTGTTTGTTGAATGTGTTCACACATGTAATTGATCTTTGGGCTTCCTAGAGGTACTCTTATGTAGTTATGTATCTACAGTGGTTGATTAAGAATAAGATCCACTAAAACCAGCTAAGAATGAATGACTATTTTGTCTATTAAATTTCCTCAATTTACCTAAAGTGCAATGAAAAGTCTGGGCAGCCAATTAGTTTCTTCCTTCATTTATCGGTGATCTGGGTTTTAGGCAACTGAAGTAAATGCTTGGCGGGGTCTTCTGATCTTCCCCATATCTCCTAGAAAGAACAAACAAATAGCAACAAAACAAAAACAACCAAATTAACAAAATGCATGTATGAAACAAATAAAGAAACGAAACACCCAAGGCATTGGACTCTTGAGTAATATGGAAGCTACAGGGCAAAGCTGAATTCAGATCTTATTTTATATGGTTTATTTTTCATTCAGAGATTCAAACTGATGTGTATCCAGTGATTTCTTTTTACGAAAATCAATAAGGCATTTCTAGCACATGGTGTCTGCTTAGAGACTTTCCTGCAATGTGCAGTGGTGTCCGCTGTGACATGTTGGCTGGACTAGAAATGTCTTTGGGTAAAAGATTAGGGCAGTTTAAACACAGTGTGAGTCTGGAAGATGAAACTTCAGAGAAGCTCATTTGGGGGACTGTGAGGAGCTCCTGAAGGAAGATGTTGGAAATTAGAACTAGATCAGTGGTCATTACTATACCCTGAGAGTGAGAACAAGGAAGAACACTCTTTAGTGTCCGTGTGATCTGCAGTGGGCTAAATATCCCCAGGTGAAAGTCTTCTTGCCTGTAGATCACATGCCAGACTCTCAGGAAAATAGACCACCAGCTCAGCTCTTGCTAGATTCCAGAAGGTTCATATCTGAATGATGCCCCATCCATCTGACTCTGTCACCTGACTTTACACATCACCAGCACCAAAGTCATTTTTACAAGTAGATTCTGTCCTTCCCCTGCTAAGAACCCCTGATTCAGTGAGTCCAGGCCTCTTAAGCACACATCATGGAGATTCTAGGATTCCATTAAATCAAGTACTTTATTTTTTATAAATATAATATATGATACATTATAAATTCTCAGCAAACAATGGTCTAAATATACTCTCTATAATAAGCCGATTCATTGTCTGTAATGTGGAGAAATGTTCAATGGCTATGCTGACCTGAGTCATAGTAAATTACTGTTATATCTTATTTTCAGACAGTGAATTTATTAAACATGCATTAGTGATCTCCATTTTTTTTTATGTGAAGCAATGCATTCTGGCCATGGCTTTCAGAAATTTATGGGGCAGATGGAAACATTCATTTGAATGTCACATGACACAGTCAAAAATTTAGTGAAGAAATTTTTTTTTCTAATTAATTGAATTCTGGTTTCAGCTATTTAAATCACTCCAGTTGTCTCAGGACAATAAGACATCCGAGTAATTACTGTGATATAAAACATGAACTGACTAAGAGCAGAGAGACCTGTAACTGGCCAAAATGCCAAGAATAAGTGATGGGAGAGGGTCTGGCCCATATCAGGAAAGCCGCAGCACCCTCTCGAACCCTCAGACAACATTGCAGAAGGTACGGAGGAAAGACTGAGAGCTGAGGAAGAGAAAAAAGATGTCTCTTAGACATGACACTGTCATTGTACTTGTGGGCATACTGCAGCTGTGGCTACCTGCACGATATTGGTCCTATCAACATTCCAGCATGATTAAAGGCAGGTCTATGAGTTCCCCCTTCCCTCCTGGACGATCTCTCAGCACCTTACACTTGTAGAGGGAGGGTAGTTGCAGCTAAATTGTCCTTTCTCCACTGAATGTGAATTTCCCTAAATAAGATTTCTCTTTTCCTTTGTGTGTTGTCATCCATAGAATGGGAGTTTGATATTTTTTTTTCTCTAGTCATCTGTTTCGTTATTCTCCAGCTTTGAACTTGGGGGGGGGGCGGTAGGAGCTCCATGTATGCTCCATGTTGAGTTAATGACTTTGCCCCTGCCTATGAAGGAACAGTCACTTCTCCATTCACAGGAATCCGCTCTGAGAAATGTGTTAGGAGAGTTCAATCACAGGGACCAGCTATACACACATAGATTGTCAAGTCTATGGCACGTCTAGGCTCTCTGCTCAGCCTACTAGCCCGAGGATTCAACTCACCCAACATGCCAGTGAACCAAAGGCTAGAGGCAATGACAAGCACAGAGGGAAAATACAATGAAAAAGATACGACTTAATAGTCAAAATGGGAATACTCGCTTACCAGCTTGCAGGGTCAGAAGTCACCCCGAGTAAGGCTGGAGATGATCAACTCTGCCTACTCAGGCTGTGTGTTTGTTCTCTTGTTGTTATTTATGTTTTATCACTACAAGCTCAACCCTAGCTTATTGCAAAATTCACCACATAAACTGAAATTCTTTTAAACTTTCTGGATTCTGTAATGAGTACTTAAAATACAAATATAATGTGCTAAGTATACAAAATGTGGTCTCTCTACAGCCTTGTATAAGGATTTCTTCTACTAATTATTAAACCCCTTTTTACTTTAACTTTTTTGTTAAAAATGAAGACACAGAAACTCTCATTAACCTAAGCCTATACAAGGTTAGGGACATCAGTGTCCCTGTGTTCCTCTTCCATGTCTGAAAGGTCTTGGGAGTTATTAACTGGATGAAGCCACCACCATTTGCCTGAGTGGTTATGTCTTCCACAGGACCTTCCAAATGACTTGCTTGAGCTGTTTTGTTCAAAATTGCAGGAGATCATTCTAAAATAACAGTCAAAAGTATATTCAACTGCATGTAATAGGACTTGGAGGCGTGACTCAGTAGTTAAGACCACATACATATCTTGCAGAAGGCCTGAGTACAGTTCCCAGGAGCCACACCAGGTGACTTATAGCTACCTATAATTCTAGTTCCAGGGGGTCTGATGTATCCAACCTCCACAAGTACCTATACTCATGTACACATGTCTCCTCCCACACAATTATACTCATAATTAAAATAATAAGAAAAGTCTTGGAAAAGAAAGGACAGAAAATCAGGAAATAAGAAAAAAAACACAGAAAAATAAAGATCAGTAACATAGTAGTTTATTGTGGCTGTTTGAAGGAAAATGGCCCCCAAAGGGAGTGGCACTATTAGGAGGTGTGGCCTTGTTGGAGTAGGTATGATCTTGCTGGAAGAAGTATGTCACTGTGGAAATGGGCTTGGAGGTTTCATATATGCTCAAGATACCACTCAGTGCCTCAGTCTACTTCCTGTTGCCTGCGAGATGCAGCACTCTCTGCTACCTCTCCAGCATCACGTCCACCTGCCTGCCACCAGGCTTCCTGCCATGATGATAATGGACTGGAACTGTAAACTGACACCTGAAACAGTTTTCCTTTATGAAAGCTGCCATGGTCCTGGTATCTTTGCAATAGACATTCATTATCACCACCACTATACACTGCACATTATTAAATGTGCTACCATGTATATTTGATGGTCAGGGCAGTACAATTGCTCAGACCAACATCAACACAGCTGCATAAACAACACGGTGTGCTATGACACTGTGATTGTATAACATCTAAGAGATCATTAATCAATAGTAATTGTTTATCTCTGTTGTAGTCTTATGAGACCAACACTGAAAACTGGCATTAGACACTGGAAGGCTATGCGATTGGTTCCAAACTATTTACATAAAAGACCCTTACACAATGGCCTCCAGCAATCTGACCAGGCTCTTTTTGCAACCCTGTCTTTAGGGCAGTTTATGCTCCAGGATTTGGCATTGCTGAAAGCACTATGTATTTACTTTTACACCCCATGGATTTTGTGTACCTTGCTGTATTGATTTGAATATGTATCAATCCCCCTTCCTATATGCCAAATTCATACTCATGGTTCAAAACGTAAGTTGCCTCACCACCCACAGTTTAGATAGAGCAGTTAATCTGCATTTCCTGAGGTTTTCTATAGAAGTTGAGGACTGAAATCTCAGGCAATAATTCAGTGTTTCCCATTGCTAATAGCAGAGTGCTTAGCTCATAGTAAATGTATCTTAAGTGCTGGTTCAATTGACTTGCATTGTGTCGGCGTGGGGGAAGAAGCCAGCTATCTCTGAATCATGTGCAAATCACAGGATATGATTGCAATGTTGGATAACGGTAATTATGCATGGTCCACTGAGTAGATGATATTTAAGGAAATAGACTCCTAGAATAGCCTTCAGCTCAGCAAGCCTACCTCAAGCACCTACCCTGTGTTTGATGACGGAGACACACTGTGGAAAAGTCACTCTTCTCGTCTCAAGGAGCTGTTATTCTAGAAGAGAAATAAATACAGAAACAGAAAATTATAGCATGGCGTGTATATGATTTGTGCCAGGACTGAGTGTGTGGTCTTCAGCTCTGTTTCTTGGGTACATAGGAGGACTACATTACCCAGAATCCTTTTCAATAAAGTTGTAGATCTATATACAGTTAGTGTCAAAGAAATATCAGGAAAGGTAAGGCATAACATTTCCAATTTCACCTCCTAAATAATCCCTTAAGATTTTTTTTTTTGCTTTCTCTCTTTCTCACTATCTTTCTCTCTCTCTCCTCTCACTCATTGCTTGCATCAAAAAATTTAATGGAAGACTCCAAAGCCCCAAGAAGTGAGAGAGCCAAAATTGGAAGGAATCTCATTGCATGGAGATTTACTCACCCCAAATCCTACTGGACACCCATATACACAGTACAAAGAACTGTTCAGTCAAGATAATTTCAGTTAATTTTTAAACAGTATCTATTATACAATTCTTTTAGTCAACAAATACATATGAAAATATTATTGTTAGTGATCAGACACAGTGAGTGGAAATAAAAAAACAACTCTTAATCACAGCATGAAGGAATAAGAAGAAACATCTTCCTTTATGATGACATTTAGAATTTAATCATGAAGGTACTTATCTTGGGGACAGAGTGTAGAAGTAATACCTTAAGAAGAGAGGAGGAATGAATGATGTATGAAAGATCTGAGCAGATGGTTAAGATTTGCCACTTAACTCTGCTGTCCTGATCACAGGCCATTCATATTTCCATCAAAAGGTTTCCTGAGAAAATATTCTGAAGGACTGGGAAGATGGAGCAGGTGAAGGTGCTAACCGTGTGAACCTGTCACCCTGAGTCTGTCCCTGCAAGCTACTTTAAAAGGTGGATGTGATGGCAGTATCTATAATCCCAGTGCTCATAGAGAGGGGTAGGAGGTGGCTGACGGGAAAGCTGACTGAGCGCTCCCGGATCAACCAGCCTGGAGCAGAGATAAGAGAGACACCAATAAGGTAGATGGTCAGAACTGATGGCTGAAAGTTTTCTTGAGGCATCCGCATGGACACTATAGTAAGTGTGCACCTGTGCACATGAAATTTGAATTTTTTTTTAAATTTATGCCCTGGCAGTGCTGAAGCATGCATGGGCAGCCCGTATGTGGCGGTTCTGTTGAATTTGTCCATATTGGGTCTAATGGTCTAAGTACCTTCCTCTGGAGGGTACCAGATCTCATTACAGATGATTGTGAGCCAACACATGGTTACTAGGAATTGACCTCAGGACCTTAGGAAGAGCAGACAGTGCTCTCCACCCTACTACATATGTGTGTGTATATTCCAAGGATAAAAATATGTAAAGAGTATACCTCCCTCCTGTGGTAAATGATTCTTATGGGGTCCACCAGGACTGTAGGAAACTATCATCTTCAATAGCACCCTTTTCCGTGCTACTGAAAGACTCTCAGTGACTTAGAATATCTTACGATAACAAAACCAAGCAGGCAACTCAAATTGTCAAGGCCATGGCAGAATACACTCAAACAGAGGAAACGAGATGACCAACTTATCATAGAGGTTAGGGAACGAAACCAGAGCCCAGCTTCTCAATTGCCATGCCTAAGCTGTTTTGCATTAAGATTATTTGGAAGAAGAGAATTTTGCCCCTTTCAAGGCTAAGAAGAGTGTCAGGGATTATGTGTATTAAACCACGAGAGGAAAATAAAGTTTATTTATCTCCTATTATACGCCATACACTTTGCATGCATTCTCATTGCTCAGCTTCATGACCGCATAGTAGACACAACAGTTTATAATGGAAGTACTTGAGATTATGGGATGCTGCCTGTCCGAGGCTTTCTATATTCAAGGCCATTTAGAATCATTTCATCCCTTCATGCTTACATTGGGCAAAACATTGATGCTGGAATTTCTTTTGATTTGTGTGTGTGTCTAATAGGTGTTTCTCAATGATTAAGCAAAGAAGAACAGGGACCTCTCCAATCCATTGGCCTTCTACTTTATGACTTCCATGAAATGACTCTAACTTGCCAAGGGTTAAGAATCATGCCTGGTGCCAGGTTTAGCGATCGGCATTTAATCCTCTGACTAATTGGATCCTGAAATTATGGTGGAGACAAATACAATGAAATCTTGTACTGAGTAGATATTGATCTGCATATCTAATTGCTCTCAATTTAAATTACAAGTATAGTGTTATATTCAAGTTGATATTAATTATTTGAAAGTATGTCAAGTAATCTGTAAACAAGACTACCCTTCTACAACTTATTAATAGAAGTGAGTTTAACCAACATCATTATTTTACTGTCAACCTAATAGGAAAAAAATCTGCAGATCTATCTGGCATGTGAATTATCTGGTCAGCGTTATTCACACCCAGTCAAACTCTTGTTCTAAGAATCCCTCACGTAAGCCATAGAAAATGATTTGAAAAATCAATTTTTTGCACAATCATAATGTCATTGGTCAATGTGAATTGTTTGTGCGAATGCCATATCACATAAACAAGAAAGCTAGTTAGAGCTGGAGGGATATAAGGGAAATGTCAGAGGCCATTTTCTCCCAGTACCTGTGGGTATGAGGTGCTGCAGAGTAAGAGAGTAAATATGTACAAGACCATGTTTATGAACCAAAGTAGCAAGTCAAATAAAAGGAAAAAGTTCTTCTGTACTGGGTGGCCAAGGTGAGGTCAATATCAATATTGGCATTGGCGCTGCCAAATCCATGTTTTGCGTGACGATAATTTAATCAAGATGTGTTGGTGACAAAAGGCTTATCAAACAAAGAATGTTTTAGTACACAGCTAGGCTTGTTTGACAAAAGTGACACCCACCTTCCTTCACAAAGCTATTGCAAATTTCATATCCGGCCTTGCAAAATTTCATGCTGACAGCAAAGACAGTGAGTGCAAATTGACTGTATACTCACGGTGTTTGCTGTACATCATAAAAATGCATGTGTTTCTTTTCTCAGGAAACAGCAATGTTTATTCTTAATGCTACAGAAGGAAAATGTACAGCAGAGATCAGAAGTGCAACCTGAGAGTTCGAACACAATCCTAGGAACTCCATGTGGTTTTGTACACTAAGGACAACACACATATCCCATTTTATTCATGAGAAAACAGAAACATAATAAATTTGAATGGCATAGCTTTTTGTACTTTTTCCAGTAGCCATAATAGGCCAAAAGAAAAAAAAAAGTCAGGCAAAATCATCCTTATTAAACTTTGAGCTTATTAAAGTTTGACTCAGGTCAAACATCTGGGAGATAAATTCATCATTTTTCCTACATATTTTTAGTTGATCAATTAATTGCCAATGGAACTTTTACTATCTCAGTTTCTTCTCAGAGAAGTCGGGGGAAGTAATAACTTCTTTTTTTTTGGAAGGAATAACTTCTACAAAATTCCATCTATGGTCAGTTTCTTCAGGGAAGAACCATATAGATCACAGTCTTTGGCCAGTCAAGTCCAAAAAGAGAAACAGATATAACCGGGATTTCAGCTGTCTGAAAAAGAGGAGTAATTTTGTAACTTACATAGCATAGGCAGACAGTTTTGCAAGCAGTAAAATAAACATGATATACACTTACTACTTTATGTACACACACACAAACACACTCAGAATACACTAATTCATCCAGCATTATCGTCAACACAACCATCAAGCTACCTGTGATAGGAAGAGAGGAGAGTGGCGCTCCCTCTGAGTCGTTCACAGAGCACTCAAGGGGATTCACTGGTTACAGGAAAGTGGAGGCTATGGGGAGTTCACTCTCAGGCCTAATAAGAGTGAAATCACTTGATTAGAAATCAATAATAGTAGTAATAATAAATAAAAATCCTGCTTCCTAAAGAAATTTTCCATTCATGAAGACTTTCTTCTAAGTAGAACTTTCCAAATATGCTTAGGTATTACCGGTAAAATATGAAGTGGGCTTCTACCCACGTTCAACATTTGGTGTGTGGGGGCCTACAGTAACCCATTTTTCTGAGTTCTTAATCACATGGTCTGCCTTAACAAAATCTTCACAGCTTCTGCTTGTTTGCTGAATTTTAAAACACCAGTCTGCTTCATTTCCCCTCGTGACGGCTTTCACAAGCAGCCACTCCAGAATTTCTCTCTCTCTCTCTCTCTCTCTCTCTCTCTCTCTCTCTCTCTCTCTGTGTGTGTGTGTGTGTGTGTGTGTGTGTGTGTGTGTGTGTGTGTGGAGGTGGGGGGCCCACTCTAATACTTAAAGGACAAAGGATTTAGACCCTACCTCTATGCAGCCAGCATGCTGTTCTGATCTCTACTGTGGATTCATTTGTACTGACTTGGGAGAAGAGGCCTTGCATTTGGTCAACCTCACTCTCAACTGCCACATGGGAACTATCACTGTCTGCCAAAAGGACATGGGAACGGACTGGCAGTGCCTCTGGTCTCTGAGCAAGCTGATTGTGAGAGTTCTTCTTTCAACTCCTCGGCATTCAGTTACCAGAGAGGATGAGTGGAAGAACTACTTCTGTCTGAAGCCCGTAGTGAAGACAATGTCCCTATAAACCCACAATACCAGGCTGTGTCCCCAGGAGATAGAAAGATCGAGGATTCAGGGGCTACGAGTTAAAAATTAACTATTGAAAAAGAAATACTGATTAGGCAAATAGAAAGGATAAGCTTATAAATAGACTCTTATGATTCAGTGTGTACCTCAGGGATGTCTCACTTGGCGTGGGCAGCTCCCAAAGCCTGGGCCTGAGTGGAGGATAGCCCCTTTCTATTGTTGCAGACAGAAGAATGCTACTTTTCGCCTGTGCATGCCGCTTGTGCAGCCCGGGTGCTTTGATGTTTGTCTGAGCCTGCTGACAATTATAAGATTCAACAAATACGTTGCCTCTTGGCCTCTGATGCTAGGTGGCATAATTCCAGTTACATTCGTTTGAATTTTTCAAATATCCTCTCAGACAGAAGTACCCTGATCCGCAATCACAATATTGACAAAAACAAAAACAATAACAATCTCTTTGTTTGCCTTGCTTGACATTTGTTCTTTTCAACATCCTTGAAAGGGTGGTGTTAAAAGCTCTATTTCATAGCAAACAAAGCCGTGGTTTGAATAAGCAACGTGATTTGCTTTTAATTATACAGTGAATTGCTATAGCTCTGGGAAAGCTGCAGCTCCCCATTCAGAGGAGTGAAGGGGGGACACGTCAGTGTGTGGGTCACCCTGTTTGAGAGCAGGGCCTTTTCTGCAAAGGATCAAAGGCGTTCCAACTGAAACTAGAAGCAGGTGATGAGGAAGAAGAAGGCTGAGAGACGCTACTGCCTCTCTGGAAAGTGGTTCAGCCATCTGTTTTGCTCATTTTTTAAAAAAAATTTTTCTGCTTTTTGTTTTATGTGTATTGTTTTGTTTGTGTATATCTGTGTATCACAGTGCCTTTGGGAGCCAGAAATGGTGTTGTATTCCCTGGGACTGAAGTTACAGGAGGCTGGTAGCTACCGTGTGGGTGCTGGGAATCGAACCCTGGTCTTCTAGAAGAGCATTCAGTACTCTTAACCTCTAAGCCATCTCTCATGCCCCATGTTTTGCTCATTCTTGACTCCTACCTTTTCTCTTTTACTGCATGCTCCTCTCCAACTGAGTTTAACAGAATTAGAAAGCAATTACTGATCTGTCCTAAGAAAGCCTGGCCCAGAAGACCCACATCAGTTCTGGTCTAAGTTTTGGGGAAGAAGAGCAGCTTGCTCTTCTGGGCCTGGATTTTCCATTACATTAGGATGGTGATGGCCAGGCTTAGGGTCAGAGACTTAAAATTGAAGCCCTTGGGAAACTGAGGTGGGAAGATTGTGAGTTCAAGACTCACTACATAAAAAGATCATGAAGTCTGTTGTCCATTTTAGCAATCAGGGAAACGAAAACTACATTGAGATTTCACCCAAGCCCAGTCACAATGGCTACCATCTAGAAAACAAATGAAGAAAGAAAATTTCTAGCAAGAATGTCAGAGAATGGAAGAACACTTTCACACACTGTAAATTGGGATGAAAATGATCACAGTCAGCATAGAAGTTTCTCCAAATACTAAAATTAGACATTCTAGACGATCCAGCTATATATCACTCCTGGATATACATTCAAAGTGTTCTGTGAACATACCATGGAGGCACCCACATAGCCTCCATGTTTACCACTGATATTCACAATAGCTAAGAGAACCAGCCTATAGCCTGTCAGCAAACAAATAGCTAAAGGAAAGGTGGTATGTATGTAATGGAATTTATTCACCTGTAAGGAAAAAAAAAAAAGGAAAGGGAATGAAATTGGATGTCACTGTGCTAAAGGAAATAAGCCAGACTCAGAAAGACAAATGTTGTATTCTTTCTCTCATATAAGGATGGAAGGGGAAAATGGAGAAGAACATGAGAGAATGGGGTGATCAAGAACGGGGAAGGACAGAGTGGGAGAGCAAGGAAAGAGATATCTTAATTGAGGGAGCTATCAAAGGGCTAGGGAGAAACATAGCACTAGGGAAAGTCTCAGGAATCCACAAGGATGACCCAGCTAAGATTCTAAGTAACAGTGGAGAGAACGCCTAAACTGGCCCTCCGCTGTAATCAGATTGATGACTACCTTAATTGTCATCATAGAACCTTCATCCAGCAACTGATAAAAGCAGATACAAAGACCTACAGTGGAGCATTGGACCGAGCTACTAGAGACCAGTCTAGGAGAGGGAGGAGTGAAAATATGAGCAAAGGGGTCAAGACCATGATGGTGATACACACAAAAACAGCTGACCTGCACTAGTGGGAGCTCACTGACTCTGGACTGATATTGGGGGACTCTGCATAGGACCAAACTAGGCCCACTAAATGTGGAGGATATTTGCGAGACTTGGGAAGTCTGTGGGGCCAGTGACAGTGCTACCTGGATTTATCCCTAGTGCTTGAATTGGTGTCTTTGAGCATATTCTCTTTGGAGCAATACCTTGCTATGCCTTGGTATAGTGGGGAGAGCCTTGGTTTTGCCTCGAAGTGATGTGTCAGACTTTGTTGACTCCCCATGGGAGGCCTTACCCTTTCTGAGGAGTGGATGGGGTCTGGGGGTATAAGGATGGGATGGGAGGAGGGGAGAGGATGGGAACAGGGATAGTTATGCAAAATAAAAAAGACTGTATTAAAAATTTTTAATTAAAAATAAAAATAAAAAATGTGAAAACAGAGGCAGAGCTATTTGGGAAAAGAAAGGGGGCAAATGGGAGGGCAGAGAGATGGTAACATGTGGTTGAAGTATATTGTATCCATGTGCAAAGATATGTATATAAGAAAGAATGAGACTCGGGGAGTATAGGACCCTTGTCAGCTAGGAAGGGCTGGGAATGCATGCGAACAATAATGAAAGGAAAGAAAATGAGAAGAAATGCAAAGCCCTAATTTGCAGCATTTGTTGACTTCTCTGGCAGAATTTCTCCCCCTCAGCTCATTTCACACTGCCCACTTGGACCAGATGGCCAACAAAATGCCTGGAAATGTAGCCATTGGCTCTTCTAAGCCAATACGGCCCTCTCCGCCATGCCTCCAGTTAGACCACTGGCCAGAGGAGGACAGGCCACATGCTTTGTCTCTAGCCATATAGTAGACATTCTCCAAACCCTTAAGCCTGGTTCGCCAGGGTAGATATGTAAATAGGTAGGGCCAAGAACAGACCAGTTACAGAGACAGCACACTTTAACTTTAGAAGATTTAACTTAGGACACACAAAGGACCAAAATAACCAAATGGAAATTGTATTAATTAAATTACTGCCTGGCCCATTAGTTCTAACCTCTTATCGGCTAACTCTCACATCTTGATTTAACCCATTTTTAATAATCTGTATAGCACCATGAGGTCGTGAGTTACCGGGAAAGATTCCTAACCAGCGTCAGTCTCAGACAGGAGTTTTATGGCATCTGCCACACTGCCCTTCTTCCTCCCAGCATTCTGTTCTGTCTACTCCGCGTACCTGATTTCTGCCCTATCAAAATGCCAAGGCAGTTTTCTTTATTCACCAATAAAAGCAACACAAATACAGAAAAACCTCCTACAGACGACCCAAGAGTGACAGATCAAAATTGGATGTTTAGATCATTCTAGAGAGTCTTAAAATTCCCCTCCCCAAACAATGTCTGTATGTGTGTCAGCTCAATGTGCTGTCAAGATAAAAAGGACAGTCATCTGTGCTTCTTAGGACATAGATGTATTCTTGATATTCGGTTCCTCGCATACTGCTAAAGCTCTTATCATCTGTGAACCTGATGGGCAGGGTCCAAAGAGCCAACTAGATGACATGTTTTAAATTTCTTCACTTGCAATCAGCGGAGGTTGTTGCTTTTCTTACACCTTCCTGGGTAAATTCTCAAGCCCCATCACCTCCGTCCTCTCTCGCCTTTGTGAACACTTGAGGGGTCCTTTGTGAACACTTGAGGGGTCCTTTGCAAAGGCCCTGGTGGCAGAGTGATATCTCTATGGTTTCTGCTTGAATTTAGTAATAGGGCGATTGACACACTCGTACATTTTAAAATTTAAATAATGTTCCCATAACTTCAAATAATATACTTGTCACCTTTTGAGGCCTGGGAACAGAGCTGGTCTTCTTTGTCTCAAAATGGCACCAACCTGAGTAAATAATGAAGGCAGAATAAAGAGGTAGAGCTTCGCTCTGTTAGTGTAACCTAATTCACTAAGGCAAACAGGCAGCATGGATGCCAGGTTTAGCAATTTTAACCTCAAGATATCAGCCTCTCAACTACCAAAACATAAACAAACAAACAAACAAAAACCCTATTGTGACATCGCCCCTGGGGACTACCTTAATCCTTAACAAAGGGGCAGGAATGCTGGTGAATGCCAGTATTTAGAATCTGGAGAGTTCCTAAGAAGCAAGGGTGGATGGAGGCTCCTGCCTTAATTTTTCTGTGGTTTGGTATATTTGTTTTTAATATAATGCTTGTTGTCTCTAGAGCCTCTAAGCTCTGTAAGAGTTCTCATTTCAGGCTAGGAACTGTGTGTTAGTGTCCGCTACGGAGAGTGAGAATTCAGATCTTCCACTCTTTGCTCCACTTAATCCAGGCGTACTTTGTTCCCCTGTGGGCACAAGATATCTGTATGCTAACTGTGGCTCAGTTAGCGCTCAATATTTGTATTAATGTGATTATGTAAGTGCTGGTCATTTATCGTAAGGTGTATTTCCTTTCCGGCATAGTTACTACGCTCTGCAGAGTTCTTCTTTGTCTAGGTTTTGTAGCGTATATTACCAGTTTGTCCCCCAATTTTTCCCAGACTGTGAAAATAATCTCCTCTTTGCATATTCAAACAGATTCAGTAATCATTGAGGAAGTGCCCCAGAGCCTTCTGAATGGATTGCATTTAGGAGATCTTCCCAGGCTCCCACATGCATGGACCCACAGGTTTCCTGCGTCTTGTTTCATTCTTAGTTTTATAGCTGTTGTGGTGAATGTTCTGAAATAGTTTCCTTAATCGTAGTACATAGCTAGTAACTTTCTGAGAACTGTTTTGTTGCTGTTGTTGTTGTTGTTGTGTGTGTGTGTGCGCGCACGTATGCACACACCACAGCAGGCATGTGGACTTCAGGGGACAACACTGGTTAACAGTCTTTCTTTGAGACAAGCTCTGATGTGCACCAAGCTAGCTGGCTAGGAATGTCACAGGCTCCTGCTGTCTTTATTTCCCATCTCGTAGAAACATGTTTAAGTGTGAATGTACTTTGCAGATCTCAAACTTGGGTCCTTTACTCACTGAGCTGCCTCCCCATACTAGAGAACTTTTAAATTGAAAACCATTTATTTTATTATCTTACTTGTTTGGTTGGACCTAACATTCTTTAAAACCACCTGTTTGCTTTTTTCCGGTTTTAAGAATACTGCTCTGGGTTCTGTGTTTTTATTTGATCATTATATTTTAGATGTCTGTTTGCTATCTAAGAAGAGATAGAGAAGGAAAGGAATGGATTTCTGGATTTTTTTTTTTTGAAAGATTTTTAAAGCTTTTCTTACTGCTCAGTGGTCTAAAATTTTGTGATCATGTGTTTTGATGTAAGTGTGGTTTTGTTTCAAACTAAAAGTTTTCTTCCATTCTGAGATTCATTTCTTGAATTATTTCTTTATTCATTCTACCTTCGTATAGTATCTCCCTTTCTTGGGTTTATTTTTTCTAGATATTATAACTTCTGAAACGGTTCACTTGTCTTCTTTATTTTCAGGCTTTGATCTCTTATTTCCTTCTGTGTTATTTCTTCAAATTTACCTTGAAAGATTTCTATGCAGTGTTTTTTATTTCCAGAGTCATTGCAAACACTTCATGCAATACTTCCTCTGCAGAAAATACCGCTCTTGTTTTGTTGGCACACATCCTTTCTTTTTTCATCTATCAGGGAATAATGACGACACTTTTTGAAGTTAATGTCGCATCTCATTTGTTTACTCGTCTTGACCTCTGTGCTATGCAATGCTTTCCCCAGTTGGCTCGTATTTAAGTGTAAGATGCTAAAAAGCTGTGTGCGTAGTGGAGTTGTCCCTGAGGCTCAGTACAGAGTTACCCAGTCTGAACATCGAAAGCGTCCGTGCCAGTGCTTGCATAGTGTCCTCTCTGGGATTGATCACATTTCCCAGAGAAGCCTCCTTTAACCTCCTGCCTCAGGGGGATAGCCCTGGATGCTTCATCCCGCAAGCTGTTGGAGAGGAAATGCATGGATATCCAACCACCCAGTTTCACCAAGGCTCCCATGTTCCACTCTGCTCAATATTTCTCAATCTTTCAGTCTCCTCTTCTCCCCTTTTCAAGATAAATACACCTCCATTTTTCTGCCTAAGCTGCAAGGATTCTCACTGTACTGGTTGGTTTTTGTTGACTTGATGCAAACCTAGACTTATCTAGAAGGAATTTTAACTGAAAGAAGATGTCTCTATCAGAGTAACCTCTCTGCAGGGCATTTTCTTGGTTCATGAGCCATGTGGGAGGGCTCAGCTCTCTGGAGCTGGTGCCACCTATGGGGAGGTGGTCCTAGGGACTATCAGAAAGCAGGCTAAGCAAGCCAGAGGCAGCAAGCCAGAACCAGCATGGCTCCATGGTTTTTGCTTCAGTTCCTGCTTCCCGGTTCCTGCCTTGACTTCAGTCAGCAATGGACTGTTATCTGGTAGAGCAAGATGAAATTTACCCTTCCCTTCCCAAGTTGCTTTTGTTTGTGGTCTTTATCACAGCAACAGAACTATAACTAAGACATTCACTGAACCTAGAACTCACCAATTCCACTAGACTGGCTGGTCAGTAAGCCACAGAGACCTCCTATCTGCCTCCCTGGCGTTGGCATCCCATCTGCCTCCCTGACGTTGGCATCACAGGTGTGTGTCAGCTTTTAACATGGGTGCTGGAGGTTCAAACTCGTCTTCATGATTGTGCAAAAAGCACCTTATCAACTGAGCAATTGTCTCTGCCCCCTGATAATAGTTTAAGAAAATAAAAAGCACCAGATGGTGTCTTTAGTGAGCACGTTCTTGCATGTGCTGGGTTGCACTGTGCGCGGCTCTGGGTTTGAACCCCACTTTACATTGTCTAGTCTGGAGACCTTAGATGACTTACCACCTAAATCAAGTTGCATCTCCAAACTCAGTGCTGTCTCTCATTTTTGTAATATGTACATCTTAGTTGACTACACCTCACTTTTGAGTGCTAAGAGTCAGAGTGAGGTGATTCACAGGCCAGCACAAGGAAAATGCTTGTCCCTTCTTGCTCCTCTTCTGCTGTAGTTGTCACTACTGTTATTCAGCATTGTTTTGCAGCTGTTTTATCCTGTGCCAAAAAAAAAAAAAAGAAGAAGATGAGATGTTTGTCTGACCTTGAAGAACTCACACTTCGGTGGCAAATATATTGAAAACAGTGAGTGAGGTGCAATAAGACACTCCCAGGGCTTTACAGAAAGGCAAGAGGGCAAGTCGTCCTAGAGTCTAGGCCAAGGGGGAATCTTAACACAGAAAAAGGATATATTTGTACTGATGCAGACAGTACAAACATGCAGAGCAATCCCCACCTTTGTAACTTCCAGACAGATAACTTTGAAAAAAATGAAACACTTTGTTTTCTGCTTGGAGCATTGACAACCCCCAAGAAGCAAAGGATGGAGGGGCGGAGACAGAGATGACTGATGCCCAGTCTTGTGTGCACACTGACAGGGAACCTCACGTGATCCTCGTTCTGCTGCTTCAAAGCCTCATCCCTACCTTGTAGGTGAGTAGACGGACACTCAGATGTTCAAGGTTTTTACAAGGTCACATAACTGGAACTGCATGGAACTGCGATTCAAACCGAGAAGACCCATTTCCTTAAACCCTCTTCTGATTGAACGTGTTCTATTATCTCAGGAGCACGTTAGTGAGAAGTGAAAAAATCCTCAAGAATAACCTTGAAAACTTCTTCTCCTTAAAGGAGAAAGGGACTATAAAAGGGATGTATGTATTCATCACATATTTTCTTCCTGATACATATCAGAGGGATAATGCCAAGTCTCAGCCTGGAAAATCTCTTAAATAAGAGGAATATGATCTAGAAACCTCTGACTTTGAGGAAGCCATTGCCTAGACCATGTCTACTACTTGCTATTTCAACATAAAGCTAGTGACCTTTCCATCCAGTGTGTGCTTTCCAGTAGCTAATCAGTGATGCTCTGAGGGGAAGCAAATTGCAGACGAGAAGGCAAGGTGTAGTCTTTTGTCCCTTTGTCCCTTGCTCATCCTGACAGGCCAGCTAAGCAGTCTACAGAGGCGATTGTATTAGGGTCCTCTAAAGGAAAAGAAATATAGTAAACACACACAGGGGATTTATTAGATTCAGTTATGTAATATTGTAGTCCAATAATGATGATCTCACACTAGAGAGGTGGGGAATCTGACAGTTGTTCAGTCCATGAGGTTGATGTTGTCACAGGCCCAATCTGGTACTTAAGGCCTGAAGAGTTGCTGGATGCTGGAGCTACAGTCTATGTTGGATGCCTGAAGAAGCTGGTTCTAATATCAGCAAAGGTTGATAGATGAACTTGCCAGTGAGAGCAAGGGCAAGCAGACAAAGGACAAAGTTTCCTGCTTCCACGTCCTTTGATCTGGGCTGCCACCAGAAGGTACCAACCATATTGAGGATGGATCTTTACACATAGAATAATCTGGCCAAGAAAATCCCTCCTAGGAGCCCCCACTGGGTTGGATTTTTGTTTATTTCAGAGCTAGTTAAGATAAGTCATCATAGCTCCAGAAGGAGTCAGACACAGGCTTCTGGAAAATAGACATTGTAACTCAGAATTCCTAACTACTAATTTTTTTCTCTAAAGTTTCCTTGTTCTCTCTTCACAGAAAAATGTTGCATCAAAAAGCAGCAAGAATGGGGCTGAAGATTCATTTCATTTGATAAGAGTGTTTGCCTAGCATGCAAAAGCAGTGTCTGACAGTACATGTATATACATGAGCACGTAATCCCAACACATGGAAGTTGGGGGCAGGAGGCTTAGCAGTTCGAGGCCATCCTCAGCTACATTGAAAGTTAGATACATGACATGCCTCCTTGCCCCTCTACACACACACACATACACGCATGCACGCATGCACACATGCACACACACATATATGTGTGCACACATAAGTGCACACACATACACACACACACAGAGACAGAGAGAGAGACTGTCTCATCCTCAATTTCTTTGCCTTCACCTGTGTGTTTGTTGGTATATTTTGCTGTGACTCCTTAATTTCATTGTCACTGAACACATGCTTTGTTCAATTTTCTGGGTTAAGCCCTTTGTGGATTATTAGCTGTCTTTATCATTTAGTGATTTAATCTCTCTGCCTTATTATCTTTTTTACAGAAGATGAAGTCAATTTAAAGAAATGATTCTAATGCCTAAGGTAAATAATAACCGCTTAGTTGTAGGTAGTGAAACACAGGCATTATATGTCAAAGCCAGGTACTTGCACGACTCTATTTCATGCCTGAACAATTGGAACATCCTCCTGTCTGGCCTTTGCTCCTTTCCAGGCCCTGGCACTCAGTGTTTCCTGGTAACCTCCCTAAATCATCACAGAGTTTGACAGGTTTAAATACATGCAATATAAATGTAGTCATAAACTCCATACCCTTGTGTCTTGAAACTGTAAGATTCCAACTACAGAAGTAACATGATTCGAATAGATGGCATTAGTTGTAAACATGGCTAAGCTGTCCTGTGGAAAAATGATTAAATTTAGGTTTCCGGGGATCACAGAGACACACTTTGCTTAGTGTTAACTGTATTCTGTTGCCACTGATGAAGTACAGTGCTTGTTTTCAACTCCAACGTCAAGATCTGACTCCTGCTCTGGCTCCGTGTCTCAGCCCCAGTCCATTTCTGTGCACAGCACTTAGTTCTGGGTGAAGAATCGCTTACTACACCCCAGGTGCACACGACAGTCTCAGCATCTACGGACTTACTGGCTTCCATCACTCTGTGTATGTATCACTTCCTCTGAGAAAAGCTCTTGGTTCTTGACTTAGCCGTGTGTCTTAAACACATATCTAGACTACACATTAAAACTGTTTTGTCCTAAGTAACTGTGATTGAAGGCCTCAAGGTCAGGGACAGTGTGACATGTACGATTGATCGTTTTTGTCCTTGAGTGGCAGATTCAGAGAAGGAAAGTAACATGTCAAAAGCCACACAGCTGGATCTCTCAGTATCTCAGATGCTGTACTCTTGGGTGAGAAGAATGCATGGCCATAATTTCTGCAGTGTGTCGGAGCGATTTGGGGCTATTCTATTCTGTGGCACTGTGCTCAAGCTTCTCTGATTGTCCATCTCTTTTGGTGACCCGTACATCAAGGAAGAGTCTCAGACACCTCTAGCTCTCACTGCTGTCTGGCAGCCTTGAGGGGGACCTTGGACTTGTCCTTCCCCACCCCGGGCCTCACTTTTTCTCAGTGAGCGTGTTGGGCCAGATGGCATCAAGCCTCATCCTTTGCTTTCACCCAAGGTGTACATGTGGCTCACAATTCCTGGGCGACCTCGGCACATCAGCTGACAAACACTGCCAAATGATTGGACTGAACTGAGCCGTGGAAATGGGCTCAGGAAGAATAGCCCTTCACTCGGACCTCTGTGCAGGGCGAGCATTGTCACCAGATGAAACTGACTCCAAGGGGTCGCAGCACTGTATGGAGAATGCCAGGCAGGCCAGCACTTCAGCCCCCGACTCGCGTCCCGCCAGCAGCTCTGTAGGTTCAGAGGCCTTCCTGATGCCCAGGGAAGACAGGCCAGGCCCAGGACAAGACACGCTGGGAAGGAAAATCAGAGTCAGACCCAGGGCTTCTGAGGGTCAGGTGACCCCCAGAGATGCAGGCTCTGTCACTTCTCAGCTACTGTGATAGAGAACAGCAATACTTTCCTCAAGAGGGACCATGTCGTTCACAAAGGCTGGCGCTCTGTCCTGGGCAGGCCACACTAGAACCTTGCCCCTTCACTTATATCCTCTATTGCCAAGGCTGACCAAGGGAATTCCAACACTGGGCCACCCTTCCTACCACTCTCCAGAAACAAAGAAGACCAGGTAGAAAGCCTCTGTGTGTCCTAGGGGAACCTCAGAAGCCACATCAAAGCCCCCAGCTTCTCCTGGCTCCTTTGTTAGGCCAACTTCACCTTAGGCTCCGACTCTTCATTAAGGGGCCGTCTTCTTCAGGGCACAGTTCCGATTTCCTGTGTTCTAACATGAGCCCTAAGCTTCCTTTCACCTCCACATTCCCACTCTGTTTCCTAGATTCTGAGCATGTAGGAGGAAAAAGAAATTCAGTTCCCCCCTCTCACTCACTTGAGCACAAATTAAACCACTACCTTTAAGAACTCTTTTCTCTGGGAAACTCAAAACACTTCAGAGAACCAAAAGCAAAACAAGGGCCAACAAAATGGCTCACTGGGAAGAGGTACTTGTGGGCAGGTAGGCCTGACAACCTGAACTTGATCCCTGGGTCCCAAAAGGTGGCAGGAAAGAATAGATTCCTAAGAGTTGTATCTGATCGCTATGCACCTGCTGTGATGAATGTATGCATGAGTGTGTAAACACGCACACACTCTCTCTCACACACACATACACACACATACACCTATTAATTAATTAATTATTTTTAAAAGCTGCACAGAAATGGCACCAGGGAGTTAGCTAAACCATCATCTCATACGTGAACTAGTAAAGCAAGTTCTGGGAGCAGCAGCTCGGGGGCACACTCGGTAGATAACAGAGGGAACTCTTTAGAGAGGAGTTTATGGGGTCCAAGATAGAGGAGTCACAAACAAAGACAGCTAAGGAAGATCCCAGCATCCTGTAGGGCCGTGGATATGATGACTACCGGATAAACACACACGCGCAGGCTCCCGTACCTCAGATGCAACTTCTCATCTTTGGCTCTGGGGCTGCTGTCTATGTCACAGGTGAGCCCATTGCCCCTGCCTCAGATGCAGGGGACATTTCCACTTCACCCTTAGTGTGATGGCCCTACAAGCCCTGACCAGGCCATGCACTGCAGACATCCACAGGTCTCTCAGACGGGGTCCCCCAAACTACATATTTCTACTTTCCACGCAGAACCATTACACCCATCTCCCCTTCCTGGTCCTTCATGTTCATGCCTGGAGCTTGCTTGAGCCACAGCTTCAGCTATCTCTATTTCCAGCTTCCCTCTAGGGCTCTCCAGAGTATGTTCCTTGTCCCCCACCGTTCCACAATGCCCTTTGATCCCCAGGGAACAGAATTAGTTCTGAGATCCAGACATCCTTATTTCATGCCCCCAAACCAGCCAGGCCCAGCACCCTCCCTCAGATGCTCCCCAAGCTTACCAAATATTGGATTTATCACAGGCAGGAACACATTTGGTTAATCAACTAACTGGAGCCACTCTGATAAAGATTTAAAATGTGCCCCCTATTGTAAGTGGCTACTGTTTCCAATTACATATGCTTCTCCCAGCCACCATGCAATCTGTTCACTTCATGCTGGTTTGCAAGAGCTGTTCGCACCAAACCATTGACAGCCAGTATCTAAACTGAAACCATCTGCTTAGCCATTTGCCATGCACGGCTGGGTCTTCCAGGCTTACCCAGTGGAGGGCCTGCGGAGCAGTCCATAAAACAAGCATGAATGAGCGCAGCCTGTTTTTATTAAATGTCTTGCAACTGATGGGAAGATGGACAAGCCTGTCTGGCGAGGAGAATGGCCCATGCTCTCAGCACACGAAGTCTTGGATAGATTCCAGCAGCACCCTGTATCTCTAGACAGTCCAGTGTTTCAGGACTGTGGTCACATGCTTGCAATAAATTAACCTAGGAGAGGCTTTTTGCAAAATATTTTATGGTTTCTCCACTTTCTTGAGAAAAGCTCAACCATAACTTCTCCTCCTCTTTCCCTTGCTGTTACTTGCCTGGAAAGTCAGGGAGAGATAAGGACAGCCAAGCACCTCAGGTGGTGCTGGTCTTTACTGCTGTGAACAAATCCAGAAGTTTGGCTGCTAGGGTCCTTTCTTACTGATACAGATGGTTTCCACAAGAGTCAGGACTGACTCTTGAATAATTTCCTGTACACTCTTCTTAAAGTTTTGCTCATCCTAATGAAGCCCCAAATTAGAGGATTTCTTGGAAGAGTCATCCCAGATTCTGATCTTTGTGTCTCAAAAATTTATTCTGGACATTAACAAGAAAGGATCAGTGGTCAAAACTAAGCACACGTACCAATAATCTAGAATACTCAGCCAATTTTGCCTACTCAGATTCCACGGTCATTGGCAGTTTTCTTATCCTAGGTAGAATAAGCATCTGTGAGAACGGAGTGGGTGGCTGAGCAGACATAGCAGCTATCCCATTGGTTAGTGCAGTTCACATTGTCAAGTCGTAAGGTGGGATGCAGTGACAAAGTTACTAGGGCTATTTAATTTATAAAAGATGTGCTTTGTTTTATGCACACAAGTTTTCAGCTGTATGCATGGGTGTGTACCACATCCGTGTCTGGTACCCACAGAGGTCAGGAAAGGATATTGGATCCCTTGGGACTAGAGTTACACATGGTTTATGTTGTGTGGGTGCTGAGAACTGAACACGGTCCTCTGCAAGAGCGGCAAGTGTTCTTAAATGCAGAGCCATTTCTCCAGCCCTATTTAATGTTTAATGAAATAAACAAATGTAGGAAAGGGACTTGAACCAAAGAGTGGTAATATTCTTCCCATCTGCTGGAATATTGAATATCCATCACCCAATGATAAGGGGCTCTAACTCAAACAAGTAGGGTGGCGATTGAGATGTGGTTGAGCTAAAGACTGCTGTTGCTCTTGCTGTAGTCTGTTCTTTGTTCATTCCAAACTAGACAAATGGAGAGCTTTGAAATTATCTTGTACCTTCATCTGTATGCTAAGATGATGCTGAGAGATTTATAATTGTTGCTCCTAGCATCCATGGTACAAAGCTTACTTTTGCATTTATAGTGAGAAGACACTTAGTCCAGGCTGCACTGGTTCATTCATGAAGCCTGTTGAGCTTCAACTCAGTTACAATCTCTCTGGATTCTAGGAATCTGCAAAGGGCAGTGGCTTGGTCCATCTGCAGCAAGCTCACGCTTCAAGGGAGGATTCTGAGTCTTTTCTGCTAATTTAGTGTTCCTTACCTACAGAAAGCTCCAGTTCAGCTGTTAATTTTAAGATGAAGACACAAAGCAAGGGGAAACAGAAAACCCCACGAAGTAGAATGAAAATTTGTCCCCCCAGAACAGACGTTCCTTCTAATCACTTAGCAACTTGCTTGCTTCCACTGCTCAGATATTAAGAACTACAGAATCTTATAGCATTTCTGGAAATGCAGCCCCATATGATGCACCAATAAGGCCAAGTGTTGCATCATCCAAATCTTCCTTTTTAACTCCTTCCTTTATTTCTACATAACTATTTCTTGATGAATTTCTATGTGCCTGGCCCTTACTATAAACTGACACACATTTTTTAAATATGGGTTAAAGTGTTACATATTATTTTTTTGTATTTTCAAATTGTGTGTGTATGCAGTGTGTGTGTATGTGTAGTATGTGTAGGTGTGTATCTGTGTGTGTATGAGTAGCATGTGTGTCTTTAGTGTATGCATATGGAATGTGTATGGGTGCGTGTCTATGTGTATATGTGTAGTGTGTGTGTATGTAGTATGTATGTGGGGGTGTGGCTGTGCCAGGGCACACAAATTGAAGAAGGAGGACAACCTTGAATGTCAGTCTTTGCCTTCTACCTTGTTTGTAATAAGGTCCCTTAGTAGTTTATCCACTACATATTCCAGGTTAACTGACCCCTGAGTTTCTGGGGATCCTCTTATCTCTACCTCCTATCTCCCTGGGACCACTAGGGTTACAGATGACCTTCCTATGTACTCAGGGTTCACATGGGTCTTGGGGATTTGAACTAGAGTCCTCACATTTCTACAGAAAGAGCTTTGCCCAAGGAGCTATCTACCCTGTCTCCTGTTTACTTTTTCAGCAAAAATAATTGTAAATAATGATGTTTTGTAACCAAATAAAAAGTTCTAGTTACTAACCCCTTGAGAACTAGTAACGTTTGTTCATTGATACCTTCTTCTCTAGCCACTCCCTTTTTTCTGTGTTGTTTGATGAGTTTATGAATTTATGGATAAGAGGATATGGAATTACTTGGGAAGCAATCCTGCCCATTTAGAAATAGATATTATGTTTAGTGACTTATTAGACCTACCATACAAAGAGGCAAGTTATGTATACTCCATTTCATAAGCAAATTAGAAGTGGGAGGCCCTTAAGAATAGAGTTTTACTGACTTTTCTTTCCTGTGTTCCCTTCTTCTGAGCATGGCATAATGTATCACGGAGTTCACACTTAGAAAGCGATGTCGAAAAAGTGAATGCAGCATGCATAATTAGATAATTCAGCGCTGACTCAGACAGATTTCTTCCTAAATTCTTACTCCTCCTGGACAATGTACAGTAATGAAATGCTGCTGAAACACACAGTTGAAAATTGAATAGCAACCACAAAAGACCTGTCTGTTGTAGATAGACAAACAACACGCACACATGCACACAAGCACACACACGCACACACACACACACACACACACACACACACACATGCACCTCAGTTGCTTTATTTTTTAAAATTAGTCAGAATATTTGCTATGTAAAAGTACAAGGCCACCTATGACAAGCAAGCCCATGTGTTTTTATACTAGCCTTTCATTCCTGAGGCACCCCCTTCCTGGCAGGTCTAACACAGATGTGTTACCTCTGGAAGAAAGATCACCTAAGGTGCGCTAAGGTCTGAGGGAGCCCAGCTTTGGGTTATACTCACCTTGATCTTAGCAAGTTATGTGGCCTCTGAACCAGTCACTTTTCTCGTTGTTGTGACCAAACACTTGGCAGAAGAAATTTAAAAGAGAAAAAGGATTTATTTTAGCTCAGAGTTCTACAGGGTATGGTCCATTGTGTAGAGAAGGCAGGACAAAGAACTCAGTGGTGATGGGAACATGTGGCAACTGTTTCCTAGGAGGGTTATAACCCTCAAGTCCTGCCCATAGGGTCCACCTTCTCTAACCATGCCCACTATCCCAAATGTCCTATAACCTTGTGCCACCAGCTGGGTACCAAGTGTTCAAACATGAGCCTACAGGGGGACATAGCATATCAAAGCCACAACAACTTCCTCAACTTGAGACTCCTCCTTTGAAAACGGAGAAGGACACAGGTTGGACTAGGAAGGACTTTTTAATGGTTCAGAAATAGAAGTGAAAATGGTTTGTGAACTGGAAAAGTATTACCCTATTGGTCTAATTCTGTTTCGTATTTGACTGGAAGGCTGGGGCCCTTGGATCTTTCCAGTCACGTTCTCCTGGTTTCTGTGCATCAGCCCAACAGATCCTCGTCCTCCCTGTCTCATGAATGCAATATCAAGGGGGCATTCCCCTTTCTAGCCTCCTTGTGAATACATTCATGTGCAGGCTTCAGGGTACTCACACAATCCCCAGGAGGTGTTGTCCTTCCTCTGCAGGTAAGAAAGGGGTTGCACTGAGATTAAACCCAACTGTCAGCACATAGGACAGCCTTGAAGATAGAAGAACATATAAATTATAGAACAAAACAGTGGTAGCAGGTGTTCTGGGAAAGTGATGGACCCTTGAATACTTGTTCCTTCAGAGAATCAATGGGGCTCCACACCGGTCCCTGGAGACTTGCCTCCTTCTCATTCTGCAAAGGCTGGGAACTCTGAGTACTGACATGTGTCTTGATGGAAGATAAAAAGAAGCTCTGAGCAACAGCTTTGTTACTGCTAACCATCATTGCTGCTTAGCCCTGTAAAAACCCAAGCGAAAGGCAACTTGATTATGTTAGGATCCTTGTTTAGGCCAGTCTTCAAGCTGTGGTACAATCTAGAAATGATACTTTATTGGGTTTGTTTTCTTTGCCAGTTAAACTATTAAATGACTGAGGCCCTCTTTTGTGGGGCTCCTAACAGTGGGAGCAGGGACTGTTTCTGACTCTGTTACCTGTTTTGGGGGCCCCTGTTCCTCATACCTGGTCCAGCCTTAAGAGGAGAGGAAGTGCCTAGTCTGGCTGTAATTTGACATTTCGTGGCTGGTTGATCTACATGGGAGGCCTTCCCTTTCCCGAAGTGAAAGGAGGAGGAGTGGGGAGGGGAGGCTTGGGGGAGGAACTGGGAGGAAAGGGGAGAGGGGACAATGTGATCAGGCTGGGAAATAATTAATTAATTAATTAAAAAAAAAAAGAAGATAGGAAAACTCTGAAGCACAATAGGTAGCTGCAGAGAAATCTCAAGCATTGCAGATAGACGAAGTGCGGGGGTGGGGGGGAGGGTGGAACATGGAACAACATCCACACAGCAGACACACAGAGTAAGGGACCCTCTCTACAAAGCAGACTGGAGTCTCGGAAAGTCAGAAATGCAGTCTCTTCTGGAGGCCTGGGGGTTTTAAAGCCCCTGAAGGGTCTTCTTCCCGGAACTTAGGCTTGGTCAGTTTGAAGACAGCTAAGGTTGACTGGCACACGACAAATCCTGACCCAGCCTTGACCTCTCAGCCAGTCCAGCAGCGGGTGGCCAGACAGTGGGAGACAAAAGCTGCGAGGTTTTGGTTTCAAGTTGGGAGGTTGAGGCAGAAGCGACTGAAAAGCTGTCACCCCTATTACCTAGCCAAGGTCCCTCTCCTTATCTGTTTGCCTACCAGGGAGTCTAATTCCTGCTCCCTCCCCTGGAATCCATCTTCTCAGCCTGGATGGCTTCACACCCTATTGTGCTCTGGACTCATCGAAGAGAGAGCTGAAAAATGCCAAAGCCTGAGGTTCCAAAACTTGGCTGAGCTCTGGCTCTAGGTTATATACTGGACTGAATGCTGTTTATGTTTCCTCTAACAACTGAATGTGCTCGAAGATGTCTTCTTTTCCCTGCAAATATCAAGGGAAATTAGAGTTGAAGATGCCAATGATATCATTACTTATACACACACACACCCACCTTCCTCATGGAATACATGGAAAAATGAGAGTCCAGAGCCATACACTAGCCTCCTGGCATATAGAATCAATGACAGAACAGGGACCAGCTTTCCAATCCCAGGTCACAGTCATTGTCATCAAAAGGATGCTCTTCTGCTTCCTGTATCTTCAGGAACATGCCTGCTGACCCACAGCACACTCTTTCAGAGACAAGCTAGTCATCTACTGGAAGGACCTGAAGGCTGTGCAAACTCCTGGGTCATCTGCTGGAAGTCATCCCAAAGAGACTGTGGTACTTAAACTTCATCATCAACTTGATTTAAATCACCTGAGAGGAGACCGACTTCTGGACATCGCTGTGAGGGTGTTTCCAAAAAGGCTTAACTGATCAGGATGGAGCCATCACTCTGCGGCCTAGGTCTCTGTATGAATGGTAATGAAGCAGGCCACAGAGGCAGCAGTGTTCGTCTCTCTCTGCTTCCTGACGATAAATACGTGTGACCAACAGCCTCAAGCTCCCTAGAGAATGGAGCTATTCTCTCTGCCGTCCCTAACCCATCATCTGGGGCCTGTATTCCCAAACCTTGCCCTTGAAACAGTCGTTCTCCATATAAAATTGCTGTCTATAGAGTTGTCTGCACTTGTGGAAATATCATCTGCTACGTCCAGCATAGCACCCACTGGCTGCTTGTTGCCTACAGGTCACAGCAAGATAATTAGTGCAACTGAGAACCCAGGTATTCTTTAATCAAGGGATGGGTGGGTAGTGTAGGTGTGTATATATCTTGTGTGTGTGTCTGTCTGTCTGTCTGTGTCTATGTCTGTGTGTTTGTATGTATATCTGTGTGAATGTCTATGTACGTGCAAATACTATTTATTGAACTGATTCCTGCACCATGTTGTACGCGTGTTTTCTTATTTGATCTTTCCACAGTCCTTCTGTCATTGATATCTACATCATGCAGACAAGCTCAGAAAGGGCGGAATGACCGTGCTGTTTCTCCTGTAGTAAATAGTAAAGTCAGCAAGCTTGCCACCCCCAGTTTCTCTTGACATACGCAAGACATCTGATGAAACGTGTCTTATGTAGACTGGCTAACATGTTTCAAGGACATACATAGATTTGTTTGTGTTCGATGGCAAGGATTTCAGGTAGATGAAAGCAGAGGCATGGAAAACAGAGGATGTCGCCACACTCTTGATAAGAGACAATGAAAACGGGAGTTGATGTATAGGCTGCCACTTTGCAGAAGGACATCAAGAATGTGCTGGGGCTCAAAAAAGCATCAAAAGCCCAAAAGTCCCATTCACTAAGACACCGCAAGGATTTGGTGAGAGTTCATGAAGAAATCAGTATTGTGTGTTCTCTTAAGCATGGCGGCTCAAATACTCAGTCTTCAAACTTCTCCACTGACTCCAGGCATGTGGGCAAACTCCCAAGAGCCGGTGAGCTCTATGAAGTCTCCCTGCCCCTGCTTGTCCCTGTTTTATCATGTCACTGGGTCGTAAAGAAATGAGTATCTTGTTTGGCCCCTTCTCTGCCCATAGCAACTGAAGTTTGGAACAGGATTTTATGGCCAGCCCACAGGTCTGTGCTGCTCCAAGTATCTGGGTCCCATGGTTATACCATACTTGATGGACGCCTCTGAAAGGCAGATTGGATGTTGAGATGTGGTTCTCTGTCTCCTCCTCTGAAAGGCAGATTGGATGTTGAGATGTGGTTCTCTGTCTCCTCTTCTGAAAGGCAGATTGGATGTTGAGATGTGGTTCTCTGTCTCCTCCCTCTCTGATTAGGATCTTGGCATAAGGTAAACAGATTTCTTCCTTGCACCGTGGAAAAGAGGAAGGGCTGGTGTCCTCTGTAGGGGAAGTTGCTGAGGACACTGTGTGACAACTACACTGTTTGTCCTTGGAGTGGGAGTGGAGTGCATTCATCCCAGAGAAGATGGCCATGAGATGGGCTGCTGTGCTCTTGTCACACTATGTCGGGCTCCATGCCTACATCATTAACACTCCTTGCTGTGAAGATGTTGTGCCTCCCATAGCAGAAACTCACTAGGGAAAGTAGGAAAGCCCCCATTTGGGAAACGCTAATATTCCGAATTTCCGTTATCCTTCCTGGTGGTTCGAGCACCACCAACTTGGTCAAAACTTTACAGTCCTAATCCCATTCCTGCAAATTCACCATGCAAATCTGCTTGGTACAAACCAGTTTGTCTAAAGTGAGGATGTGGCAGCTCCAAGGTACAGTCAAGGCCAAGGGTTCTGTTGTAGATATGAGGGAGAGTACAGCCAGAGGCATCTGGAAGAGTCTAGAGCAGGAAGAGAAAGCAGTAGATTGAACATAGAGAGAAAAATGGACTTGGCCTAGAGAGGAGAGAGAGCAAGGGAGAGTGGGAGAAGAAGGATAACCAAAGCCAGAGAGCGGAGAGAGGAAGACAAAGGAAGGCCAAAAGAGCGTCCACCTGAAATGGCAAGGTCATATAGGATTGAGAAGCTGGGGGAAGGGAAGCCCCTGAGCAGGAGAGGTTTAGGGTAGAGAGAGGGTTCTGGAACAGGTACTTTGTGGCGCGGAGCGAGGTCAGAGGCCAGCATGAGCTTTGGTATGCTGCTAGGCACCACTGTTAGTCACTTGTCCTGAGTTTCTTTTAGACCTAGACAAGTATAGCAAGGCAATGGTGCACCTGCTTCTTATCTGAGAATAATAATATTAAATTATTAGTTATAATGAGCATTTTTGAGCAAAGTTTGGTCTTCTCTCTGGGTTGCATCCAAAGGATCATCCTTGAATTCCATTCTGAAAAGGTTCCGAAGTCATGTGATTTATGCTGTCCCATCATATTCAAGGGAAGACAAATCAGAGACTGGTTAGGGAAATAAGCACATAAGAATCTAGGGAGAGATGTGTCTACTTATTGTAGATGTTATTATTTTATCATTCATTTATGCATTTATTTATCATCCATACATTCATTCCATTACATAGACAAAAATGGGTCTCTGTAGATGGTCGAACAATATGCACTATGCACACAGATTAGCAAAGTAAAGGAAACTGGGAGTGCGGGCAAACTAAGTAGATAGTGACAGTCCATGACAGGAAAGGCTAATTACATGGATGCGACACGAATAAGCGAAGGGATTCAGAGACAAATGAAAAGCATGGACTTCGCACTTCAAATCCTGGCTCTATAAGAAGTAGGTGGACAAAGCCTTGTGCAGTTCACTTTCTTCACCCTCAATGTTCTTATCTACAGAACGGACATAATTTGAATGGAAACGTGAAAATATTTACAAAAAGTCTTGCAATGTCTAGAATAGAGTATTTGCTCAACCAGTGCTACTTTTTAGAGTGAATTTTCTTTGCCAGTTTATGGCTATGTATTAATTGTACAGAGGGGGGTTCCATTGTGACATTTCCATACCTGCATATTGTAATAATAAGCATCCCTTTCTGGTTTTCTCCTCTTCACTCTCACTTCTCCTTTCCATATTTCTGATAACATTGATGGGTTTGCTTTAATGTCCCTGTGGTCTCTCTAGATTTAAAACGAGAGGAAAAAGGGTGACTCCTTTCACTCTGAGACTGGCTCATTTCACCTAGCCTGAATCTACGTTTCTATCCACTTTCTTGCGAATGACTCTTTGACTTTTCTTTGTAGCTGAATAGAGAGCCATTGTGTACATAGACCATGTTTTCCTAATCCATTCATCTGCTGATGGGCACCCTAGCTAGGTGCTCCTGAGGAGGGAAGCAATAAAGCTGGGTGTGCTGGTATCTTTAGAGTGAGCTGAATCTGATTGCTTTCCAGTGTATACCCAGAAGTGGTGTGGCTGTTTTACATGGATGGTCTTTGCCATTTGGTTGGTCATTGCTTTTCTCAACTTCAGTGATTAGGACCATTTGTTAATTCTCTTTGCCAACAAATCAAAATTACTAATGACCTCACAGTCAAAGCAAGGGATTCAGAAGTTCCCTGGAAAGTGTTTTCAATGAGCCAGCTTTTGACCAAGTGCCTGTCCAATGCATAGTTTCCTAGGATTCTGCTTCTGGCAGATCAAATAATATGCTGTTGGCTGTACTTCTACAGGAAATGTGAATAAACAAACAGAGAAACATAACTATCAGGGACTTGGCGAGCTCTTTTGGTGAGCTCTTTTCACAAGTTTGCGCTGCATTATTTGTTGACAACCAAAACTCAGAAGCAGCCATAGAAACCTACTATAAAATGGTATGACAGTTCTGTCCATAAAGCATGTACATTTCTGTGCCATAATCATAATAGCTATTGTTATCATTAAACCACTAGGAGGCTGACATTATCGTTATTGATGGTTATTAATGTTTAGAGAGTTAATCAAAACAGATGACTAGCCACAGCCAATGTTCTCCCACCCCTCAGTGACAGGCAATAAGGCTGCAGATACACCAACCAGTGACACAGTACTGTAAGTTTTCCCACCATTGTGGGAGGGAAGGGCTCTCTAGCAGATATACTCACTGTCTTCTTCCTTCACTCAGAATGAGAACCAGGAAGAGGCCACATCAAGTTCTGCTGTCTTAGGAAAGAACCGAGACACAAGAGAAGGAGGGATGGAAGATGGTTCTTTCTCTGCAGACTCTTTCTTGCTCCATGTTGATTGAGAACACCCAACCCAGATGATTAATAACCTCTCCGCTTTAGAAGAAAGGTTTGATTTTTCAACCACTGAGTAGGAAAAGTACCAGCTTTTCTCGGACTCTCTGGGGAGTTAGCAGTCCTGAAAATACTCTATTAAAGTGAAGGGGAAGTTAAGCGATAGTTAATGGGCCTTTCTTACTTTAGAGCAACCATTGTTCTTTAGGTTTCATTCAAGAAACCAAAATGCCTTTTGAAAATAATTCATTGAAGAAATCAATGGCAGCTGCCTTCATTAGTCCATATGCTCTTGATTTTAAGGCACAGTAGTCCATATCTAAAGAGGTTAGAATAAGGGTCCTGTGTTGTTAAGCCAGAGGAAAAGATAGTCGTCGGAGACACTTTAAGTCAGGGGAAATACTCTGTGTCTCTCTGTATCCTCATGCTCTCTCTGGTGTGCTGACCTGGACCAGCTGAGAGGGCCTAATACAGAGCCGCACTTCTCAGCCTGTAGGTCATGACCCCTTTGCTCAACCTCTATCTGCAAAAATGTTTATTTTGCAATTCATAGATGCAGCAAAATTACACTTATGAAGCAGCCATGAAGATAATTTTATGGTTGGGAGGGTCACCACAACACGAGGAGCTAGATGAGAAGGCCTCGGCATTAAGAAGGTTGAGAGCCACTGATGTGGAGGTTCCATGATTAAATCTGTATTTGTCGGGGTGGGGGTGGGGTAAAAAAGAAAGAAAAAGCAAAGAAAATGCTGCGTTCTGTTTCTGAGACATGTCTGGTCATGTTCTCAGCACAACTGTTCCTTTCTTTTTTTCTTGGTTTTTTGAGACAGGGTTTCTCTGTAGCTTTGGAGCCTGTCCTGGAACTCACTCTTGTAGACCAGGCTGGCCTTGAACTCAGATTAAAGGTGTGCACCACCACCAACTGTCCTTTTCTTTAAATTGATGGTTCAATGCTGAATCTCTTCCACCAGGACTTCCACTCCTGGTCTTGGCACTTTTCTTGGGGGAGAATCCATTCCCTTGAAGGTGGCTGAATTCGTCTCCTGACATACCTGTTGGGGTCTTTTATTGAGTTCAGCAGGTCCCTTTTCTTAAAACCATTCTTTCAATTACAACGTGTGCCTGGTCATTTGCATTAGAGGGTTCAATATTTCCCTTTATTTCCCTTTGTTCACTCCTTCCAGCTTGATTGGATCCAAGCAAATTTTTCAGAGCCCTTTCTGAGTACAGGAAATGACTGTGGGGAGCTCCTAGCTGGAGTCAGTTGAGGTGGAATGTATGTGGCAGCATTTCATGGGTCTAGAGTCGTAGGGTGAGTTCAAAGGAGAAAGAAAGAAAACAGCAGCATTCCTTCCTCACTGCTTCTTGACTGTGGACACAGCGTCCCATTAACCTCCCTGTATGCCACCGTTCCTTCTCCCTTCGTCTCTTGTCCCCTGAGTTGCTTTTGTCAGGTATTTGCTCAAGGCACTGAGAAAAGTAACTAACACAGAAATAGACGTGGGCTCTCTTCTCTAGGCCACTGAGGGGATCTCAAAGGGTGTGCTTGTACTAGATCCAGAGGCTACCACATACCTGGAAGCCATTTCTTAGACTTCCTTCCTTTTCTGGGCTCTTGATACACATGCACACACACGCGCAGGCACGCACACACACATACACACGCATGCACGTGTACTGTTCTCTCTCCTTTCCGAGAAAAATCCACTTGTCCATCCATTCTCGCGAGACCCATTCTCTAGTTGAAGGGGAGGAGAAGGTCGTTTGCAGCAGTTTTATGTAGTAAGCTCAGTGATACACATGGCCCTAGCAGACTCTATGGATCAGGGGTCCACTCCAGGCCACCACAGCCTCAGTCCTTCCAAACAGATGCCCGCCATTGTCTCTTGGCCTCCTGCCGTTGAAATCCCACTGCCCAGCCTTCAAGGCCTCTCACTGTGTGGCCTCCACCCACTTCCCCCGACTCCTCTTCTGAAACTGAACTCGTGGGATTATCCCCAACATTGTGGCCTGCGCCCTGCTCTTTCACTTTGCTCTGCTTTGTTCTCATGACTGCCTGTAGTACAATTCCCACGTCCCCCTGCCATGTGCTCCCAATGCCCTAGCTCCCCAAAGCTGTCACTTGTCTCTAATTCCCACCCTCCCAATTCTTACCATCCAGGTTGCACTCCTTTCCAGATGATTCCGTTTCCCTACTGACAGTGACTGTCTCCCTCCATCATCCAGCTGCACAGCCCACACAGCCATTTCAGCTTCTGTTCTCCATGGCAACACACACTTCCCTTGGTTCTCCAGCCACTCCAACTATCTTCCACTTGCTTCCCCATCTAGGGCCATTGTATCATCTCCCTCTACACCCGAAACAGAATTCCTGCCTTCATTCCGCACCATCCAATCCTTTCCCTCACCCTCCGTTTCACTAAAGCCCTTCACTTGGCCTTCTGCTGCTGTGATAAAGCACTGACCAGAAGCAGTTTGGAAAGGGAAGGGTTTATTTCAGCTTATGGGTTATAGCCCTTCAAGGGAAGTCAGGGCCGGAACTCACGGCAGGAACTGAAGCCGGGACCATAGATGGATGCTGCTTACTGACTTAATTTTAAGGACTTGCTCAGCCTGCTTTCTTATATAACCCAGGACCAATCACCTGGTCAGAAATGGCACTGGCCAAAGCGGTCTGGCCCCTTTTACATTACATCAATTGTTATCAAGAAAATGGCACATAAACATGCCAACAGGCCAACCTGAGGAGGCAAATCCCCAGTTGTAGTTTTGTCTCCCAAGTGATTATAGTTTATTTCAAACTGACAAAAACTAGAGTTCCCAAAGCCACCCTGATTCTTCTTCCAGCCATGAGTCCTGTGGTCGTTTCTCAGAAGGCCAGGTTTCCTTGATCCGTGCACTTAATGTCGTATATAATCAATTTCTGTGCTCCAGTATCTGCTCCTCTACATCTATTTGGGTAACTTTTGGATCCAGTATATCTGCTCTGATAAATTACAAGCCAAGGAAAGCAAGGCATTATATTCATTTTTGCTCACCTTTGCCATCACGTTAGCATAAATAAAGCACCTGTCACACGGCTGTTCCTGGGGCTCAGTGTCTATTTGTCCTCAATAAACACATGATGAAAAAAGCTGCCGTCTTAGGATGTGTAAGCACATATCATATAGCATAGCATAGAAAACCTCTGGCTGTAATGATTCGTAAATGATAAGAAAGAAGAACTAGAAAATCATTTTAACTTTAACATAGTCTTAGGCTATAGAGTTCTTGTTAAAATTAAAAACAAACGTTTTTTTCAGAATAGAAATTAAAGATGGAAGTTTTAAAAACATGTTTTCCTTCCATGTGGAGATTTATTGTGTGTAGCAGGCTCTGCGCACAGACTTGGCTCCCTAATGGGCTATCAGTGATTCATGGGGAGAGATTTAAAAGTGTGGTTTCTAATCAAATCATCTGTAGAGCTATCAGGTGTTTCCTGTGAATTCTGAGGTAATTAAGATTCTGCCTGAGATACCAGTCATTAGGAGCTTTTCTGATAATCCTGTCAGATCTCTTGGAATGCTGTCTCTGAAGCTACTATCCAGCCACACTGATTTATTATCCCCAATGACCTGGAGCCACAGTTATGATTCCATAGTGATGAAATGCTTTCTGGTAATTCCTTTACCCTAGAGACCACAGAATTCATTTTCAAACCTTAAGATCAGGTCTTAGTCGTACTTATTTCTGAACCTGGAAACAAAACACAGAATTAACAGAAAAACAAGCAAGTTTTGAACTTCGGACCCAGGATCTGACTCTCTGTCCCAGGATTTTTTTATTTTTATTTTATGTTATTTTATTGAGAAAGGGTTTCTCTATGTAGCCCTGGCTGTCCTGGAACTCACTATGTATACCAGGCTGCCCTGGAACTCAGAGACCCATCTGTCTTTGCCTCCCAGTACTGGGATTAAAGGTGTGTGTGCCACCACCGATGGGCTCTGTGCCAGGGGTTTTTCACGCCCTATGCCATAGGAAGAAATGAAAAAAGGAGGAAGTCAAGGTTGAATTTTCTATCCAGACTTTAAGTAAACTCTTTCCAGCAGTTAGCACCCTGTCAAAGGAACTAGAGTCTAAACTCTAGCTATGGCCTTGAACCAAGAACAGAGAGTTCTGAGCAAGAGAAGGTCCATTCCTCAGTGATGGCACTCCTTTCTGTAAAGGAACAGATATAAGAAGTTCAGGAGAGAAGCCAAGATCAAAACCCAAACAAACAAAAACCAATAAGCACACTGACCAAATATAGTTTCAATTCTTTCCATAAAGGTGCATGAGAGCTCCTAGACATCCCCCTGTTCCTTCTTCCCCACCCTTTCACTGCCCCTAATCTCCTTCGGTCATTTCTATTCAGCACTAATCTTGTCTTGCTTCAATCAATCCCACAGAATACAGGACCATACTCTCGTCCTGTATTCCCACACATCAGCTCTCTTTATGGCCCACAACACCATTATGTTTTCATTCTCCAGTATTCCCAGTCAGACATCTCACTCATTCTTCCTGTCACCCTCAGTGACTCCCCAGCCTCCAACATGTCCACACTCCACAAAGACTTCTTCTCACAGAGCTGATTTCCAAAGATATCCCTCATCCATAGATAGCACAGTGGGCGGCTGGCACCCACTGCACTGTGACAGATGGAAGGATTGACAGTTACAGACAGGTGCCTGATGCGGAGTGTGCCCTCCAAACCAAACTGTTGACAAACCATGATCTTTCTGATCACACCTCCTGCTATGTCACCCTCTCTCCCCACTTGAAAAGAATGTGCCCCCAAAGTGCATCAATGACAAACCTTGAATTCCTTCACAGGCTTCATTGGTTCTCATGCCTTTGCAGGGCTACTTTTTACCATACTCTCATCCTGTATTCCCACACATCCACTCTCTTTATGGCCCACAACACCATTATCCATGTCTCTGTGCTCTGTAGCGTTCTCCTACATGTCTGAATAATCTAAATGTACATACCTTAACCAAGAAACACTTCCACCTCCAAGCCTTAGCTCTTGGATCCCTTGTCTTCTTTGGGTTTCTTTTTATATGTTATCTTAGCATCCAATTCTGCCTTTACTTTGTTTCTAAACTTCAATTAGGAACAAGGCAAAGGCATGGTGTCAGATTTACATAGAGAAGGAAATCTGAAAGCTAAAATTAAATCATCAAGACGAAAAGATAAAACAACCATTTACGGCCTCAGGATCATTAGCCACGCTTGAAATGAGTCTGAAGCACACACAAAGCCAATGTCATACTTAAGACTGAGAACAAACGTTTGGCCCAAGCGGGTCACAGACAGGTAGAAAACAAATGCCCTGGAGCATGAGGAGAGGACTATGTAAAATGCTATTAGATTTTTGAAGACGCACAAAACCAACTCCGTTTAGAAGTGTTTGGCAGAGGTCAGCTCACCAAGGTGATGCTGCTTAGCTGAATTTGGTGGACTTTTTAGTTGTTAGTTTCAAAAGGAAGGAAGAACATGCCAAGCCCCAACCACTGTGGCTCCCAGTAGCCAGAAAGATAAGCAGAGAAAATGAGAACCCCCTTGGCATCTTCTTTAAACATGTTATCATTGCGATCTGCAACTTTGACAACCATGTGTAATTTTTCAAAAAATTATGTGAAGATAATAATAACATTATCTAGTTCTTTTCTTCAAACTGATCCATATTTATGCACACTTAAGCTCATGGATTCAGGGAAATTTGTAAACTCTGATCCCCTAATCATAATACGGAACCTATGGGTCATTCTGCTTTAATGATAGCATCCACTGTTTACATGGGGATTTTATATTATGAGAGCAACAGCTGGGACTCTAGGCACATTTGTAAATGCTCTTCATATATCATCATATTTAACCTCTATATTAATTATATGGCTAAGACCTTCTATTGTACATATGTTACAAATAATAAAACCAAGACAGAGAGACCCAGGACTCGGCCAAAGCCATGAGGCATTTGTAATCAGCCAGGGAGAGCACAAGCTGTAATCTGTCAGCTGACTCTCAACCTCTTGAGAATAAAGAGAGGGCTGGTTTTGTGAAGAGAATTCTCTGGAGGGAACTGCTCTGGGGCTAAGTTATTTTCCACTTAAGACAATGGCAAGGGACTCAATGGGACCGTTTTTTAAAGCTTTGAGAGGAGTCCCCTAACTTCCGTTGCTCTTGGGCTTGATGTAGCCCATTCCAGGAAATCTAAAGGCTTTGATAGCAAGAGCTCTGGGACACAGCCAGCGGGGTGTGTTTGCCTTGACACCCATCTGCTTTCCCCAGTTGCCAGAACAGTGACTGCCTATTTACCACGGCTCAGTTGTGGATCCTCTGGAAGGAGAAAGTCTGTGTGTGGGGTGTGTCAGATGTGGTAAGTGGATGAGTCTATTAACCTATTTAGTGCTATAATCTTATCTGGAGGTGGGGAAGGAAGCTGGCGGTAGATGGAGAGGTAAAGGATGCTGGAATCCTAAGACTGATGGAGGAACTGAGAGGGACCAGCTGGTATAAGGCAGCATCCACCCATGTCCACAGACTCCAAGTTAGAGGGGCCTAGAAGCAAGGTTCAAAGTGCGCAAGAAGACGCAGAGAAGAAAAAGCTTGGTGCTAGGCGTTTGCCTGATAGAGAATTTACAGTCGACTTCTGAGGGAGTCTGCTTTTCACATCTCTTCTTTCTCGTATCCAGAGATCAAAACCAACAGGGAAGTGACAGTAAGAAGAGGGGCTGAAAGCAACTGGGGACAATGCAAGTTAGGGGAATGGAAACAGAACCATGTCCTTCGTCCCACAAAGGCTCCAGAGCCAAGCCCCCTAGGCTCAAGGAAGGGGAAGCCTGGACTACAAACCAAATTCAACACTGTGCTCCGCTTCTAGAAACGAACGCATTCAAATTTCAGAGCTGTGACTGTGGTTCCAAACCGTAGGGTCCAGGGCACCGTGACCTACAAGGAAGTGGACAGTGAGGACCTCCTGGGGTAAATGAAAGTCACCCTGAGCTACTGTGATTCAACTCAGGCAATGCTATTTCGTCCACAGCCCTTATCATTTCCTTTATATTTTTCCTCCTTCTTTAATGATGCCTGTGGGAAGGAATTCAGTCCTTAAGACCACTGAATGTTTCTTCTGCTATTTTCAGTCACATTTTTCTCCAGCAGTTTTGCTACCCCCATCTTGTGTTTTTTAAGCACTGTACTCACTATTATTAAAATGACTGCTAAAATTTTCTTTATCTTTTACTTGCATCTCATATTACCAATATCCATTGTTCCCTGACAATGTGGAATTTTATTTTAAATTCCTGTCCCCTCTATAATTCTGCTTTGCATCTTATTGAGCATTGACTTTCTTTTACACTAGTTACTTCCCCACTATTTGGGCTTGCAAATTCATGTTACCCGAGATAATAATGCATGAGCCCATGAAGGTATTTTAAAGGGAGATGTAGAGACTCAGTCTGCTGTGGGCATCCGTCTTGGTGTGTCAAGGCAGGAAGTGGCTTTTCTCAGAGAAGGTCACCCTTCCTCGTTGCTTCCAAGACACAAAGTACCTTCTTCTAGCAAAGATCTCCTTTAGATTCTTTGAGAACATATCTAAAAAACAGGTTCAACAGATGAGAATTTGGGGGAGGACAGCTGGCTGCCACTTCCTGCTTTCATTCCTCTTTCCCCTAAGTCAGTTGCTTCACATTGTCCCCAAAGCTCTGTCACATCCCATCCTTTAGGGATTCCCAGACCCCCTTCAGCTACCGTGGGTGAGTTGTAACTCTGAGAAGATCTCTCTTAGCTTCAGAGGCGAGGATAGCATGCTTTAGAGAATGAGAGTGGACTATGGAGGATGGCTCCACAGAGCACCCTGAGGTGAATGGCAGGTGGGCAGAGACCGAGGAATGGGTTCTAAACTCAGAAGGCAGTTCCTTGTGGGCAAATGGCTGAGAAGTTAATTAATAGCTTAGAAATCAGTTTTCTGTGGTTTCTTTAAGCTGTTAGACTTTGGCCACGTTGTTCACCTCTCTGAGTCACAGTGTCCTCATTTGTCAGATGGGGATAAGGGTTGCCCCTCCCGTACCACTGCAGTAGGTTGCAGGTGACTGCCATGGTGACAATGAGTCAGCATGTGGCACAAACTGGCTCTGATGGTGCAGACAGCTTTGCTTCTCTGACCTAGTTAGGCTCTCGGGCATCAAGGGTCTTGCTTCTTTTCTCCTTCAGTTAAGAGATGAGTCGTGGCCCCTCCCCAAGTGGCCAGATCAAAGCTCTAATCGTGGCTTATGACCATAGAAGGCCCAGTTCCTGGAATAAGAACCAGTTCCATCACTATGGACTCTCAGGGCTTAGTGTTGGTTTTGTCTGGGTTCTTTGCCAGCTTGAAGCCCATGTAATTACTTGTATGGGCCCTGCCCACCATACATAGTGGACTACAGGGAATCTGTTTTCTAAGTGATGTAACCAATTCATCTTGGTAAAGGGGATCAGGTAATATAGACCAGCATGGCCTGCCATGCTTTAGAATCCAAATAAGTTCCCATCACCATATCAGGACCTTCTGACTCTGTGAAAACCAGACATATTCTATGATGCGGTGGGCCATTTGATTGACAGTTACATGCAAGAGAAACACAAGAAGGGGATAGAGTATTGGGTAAAGAGCCTGCTATACAGATGTGAGGGCTTGAGTTTGAATCCCTAGCACCAATGCTAAAACACCAGATTGGGCGGTGTGAACCTACAGTCCCATCACAGAGGCAGTAGAGACTGGCTGAGCTCTCTTAATTAGGTAGTCTAGTGAATCAGTGAATACTGGATTAAGTGAGATACCTTATCTCAAAAAATGAGTTCTAGGCTAGTCTGGTATACATTTCAAGTTCCAAGCCAAGCCTACTTAGCGATACTCTGTCTCAAAATAACAACAACCAATGAGGTGGAGAGGCCTAGAGGAAGAATCCTTTGCTGGCCTCTGGCCTCTGTATGTGTATGCAACGACATATGTACCCATGAACACTTGTATTCACAAACAAACCCATGTACACACACAGCAAGAAGAAAACTCCTAGGAAATGGCTGTTCATAAATATAGAGGTTACCCCCAAAGACAATAGTATTAATACTTCTTATTATAGCATGAATAACTTGCCACTCTGTCGCTGAAGACATTTAAAAAAGAATGGGCTTTAGAGTCTTGAGTTCCATGTTTGAATATTGATTTCTTCACCAATAGTTTTGTGCCCCTAGACAAATTATATCTGCGTCAAGTTCACCGTCCTCACTTACAAAGTATACATGCCACAGAGCTGTTGAGATGAATGAAACACAGTAGTATATTATTCAAACCGGAAAATAAAGTGAAGCACTCTGAAGTTGCTTGTCCCCAGTGTTGCTGGCTCAGTCCTCGGCAGGACGTGACTTTCAATAACCAGATTTATTTGGTGACAATTGTCCTGGAACAATTGTTAAATTTCGGCTGGCACACTTTGTTCTTGAGGTTCTGAAACTTGGGTATCCGGTCTTGAGCTCATAAAAAGGAATTAATACAGCTGAGCAAGAACTGGGTGCGAGGCACATGAAACCTTTGTTGTAGCTCAGTATATGAGGCATCGCGCTCAGTCTGCAAGACACTCCCGTGAGTTTTTTCACTGGTATTCACATCCTTTTGTGGGTCCTTCTTCTTGCACTAGAATTGATCTATCTCGGTGGTTTTCAGCCTGTGGGTCATGACCCTCTCAAGGGTCACATCTCAGATATTCACATTATGATTCATAACAGTAGCAAAATTACAGTTATGAAGAGGCAGTGAAAATAATTTTTGGTTGAGGGCTACCACAGCATGAGGAACTGTACGAAGCCATCTCAGCATTAGGAAGGTTGAGAACCACTAGTCCATCTGACCAATCAGACATGGTCAAAGTGATCAGCTGTCTCTTCTGAAACTAGGTTACAACTGATCTATGGCTTCCATCTTGGGTATCTCTCTCCCTGTCCTTCCCCTTTTCCCTCAGAAAAGATAACTACCATTCTATGGAAGATTTTCTTGGAAAGGAGCTGAGAGTCACTGCCAAAGACATGAGCAGCTTAGAAGGTAATCTCCCCAGTCAAACCTTCTGATGAATGCAGCCCAAGGAGAGGACTTGATTACAGTTCCCTGCCCAGCCCAAAGCTAGAACCAAGTAGCTAAGCCATTTGAATTCTGAATGTGAGATCGTGAGTATGTGTTGTCTTTAGCTTTTAATTTTCAAGATAATTTGCTGTCTATAACAATCATAGGGAAGGTGATTTTTGCTTCTTTTTAAGTGAAAAAATACAGTTCAGAGACACCAAGTATTTTTTTTTTTCAAATTTCAGGGAATTGAAATTCTGGATTAAAAACAGGTATTTCTTTCTTCAAAACAAGCATATACCTGAGCAGAGGGAAAAACAATGTACTGTTTTCAGATATGATTTTTAGGTTTATTTTAACATATCCCAGAACAAATTATTGTAAGAATGAATAATACAAACTGAATACAAAGCAGGAGCCAAAGGATAGATGTTTTTCAATACAAGTTTCTTTCTGCCAACTGAATGCTAGATTCTGAAGATAAAGCTGAATATAGTAAGTCTGGTTCTTGTTCTTACATATCATACAGTCTTCTGTGAAAATGGCTCATGTATTATACTCATATGACCATATCAAATGGTGACTGAACTCCATAGAATCTACCAGAACTCAGTAAAATCTAATACTTAATGTCCTAGTGACCTTGGGCAAATTAGCAATTGGTTGGTCATATAAACCAATACTATATGAGGACTTCACTAGGTTCTACATGTTCATCTCTTCCGGTCTTACCACATGCTAAACTCTTTACCCTTGTTATCCCATTTAATCCTCATAACAATCCTATGAGTAAGCACTGTTACCTCAATTTTATGGATAAGTACCTATCTCATTGTGTTACTAAGAAAATCAAATAAAGAGCTTGGCCCAGCAGCCAACTCATAGTAAATGGTAACTCAGTGATGCCAATCCAGGGCAAGCAACTGCTGTGGAGTCAGACTCTCGGAGAAGGGACATGTGTGAGAGTTGTTTATCTGAGAAGAGAAGATGAAGCTGTAAGGGAGCCAAGAAGAGAAAGAAGGAGAGAAAGTTAACCAAGGGTGTGTTCATGTCGAGAGAATTCCCGTGGTCACAGAAGGCTCAAACGCACTGGCACTTCAGGCCACATTGTCCGGTGCACCTCAAAACTGAGGTGCTGGGGTGGAGGAAGAAGCACTGTTTATTTACCTGCTCCTTTTGCTTTGTTGATTAAAGTCAGCTTTTCCTTGCTTTCAGCCTCCCCTAAGTCAAGTCAGATATGTCTGGAAATCAAAGGACAATTCAAAGTCGAGGTGTAGAATCCTAAATTCAGGAAATATCTTCATATCACATTCACCAGGGGGTTCAGAGAGCTTCAATTAGAAGAAGTTATTAATATTGCTACTGTCAATAGCAGTCTCACAGGATGCTAAGTACCCTGGTATAGATAAGTTATGGTTTGATACTGAAATATCCTCCATAGAATCATGTGTTTGAGAGGTTGCAGGCTCATTGGGGGTTGGCCCTTGAAGGTTATTGCTACCTCCAGTTACCTGTAGCTCTCTACCTTCCTATCTATGGTTGTATGGTGGTGCAGCGGCTACATGTTCCCATCACTACACACAGAAGCATCTCGCCATATTGAAACTGTGGCAAAAACCAAACCTTTCCTAACCTATCAGCTGTTTGTACCAGGTGTTTTGTCATAGTGATGGAAAGAGTAACTGCCCATCATGGGCAGGGAAGAGGAGAACGGGTTTCTTATAGATGTCAGGGGCAAAGGGAAATGACTAATAGATTGAGAAAAAGAGAACAGAGGGGTGTTCCATGAAGAAAGAAGCCTGTATGAAAAGTCAAACCAAGACACAGGACAAAGGCACATGGCAAAATGAAAGAAATCTTGGTGATTGGTCCTTACTTTGAGTTGAGAAAGGTTGGCAGAGGTCATATTGCTCAGGTCTGGATGGACCTTGGGCTCTGTCCTAATAATTGGAAATTCATAATGGATTCTAAGCAGGTTTACTTTTCTTGCTTCACTTGGGTCCCCATAAAGAAAGTGAGCTTGGAGAAAGGCAGAAATGGGAAAGTTGCTGCCCTGACTCAGGTATGCAAGACTTGGCAAACTCAGAGATAATAAGGCTTAGCAACAAACATGGACCTTTGTGTTGGGGGTCAGGAATCCAGGACAGCTTATCTGGAGGCTGTGACTCAGGACTTCTCGGAGAGTCAACAAGGGTTGCCTCTCTGAAGACTTGGCCAGGGCTGGAGGAGATGCTTTCAAAAGGAAGGACTTGCCTGGCTGTTGGCACGAGGTCTCAATTCTGCACCATGTGGAACTCTTCCCTACAACCACTGATGGTCATCTGAGAAGACATCTGGCTTTCTCCAGAGTGAACATTCCCACAGAGGGCCAGCAAGACAGAAGCCGACTTGTCTTTCATGACCTAGCCTCGAAAGTCATACTCCATCATATCCAAAATAACTTGCTGGTCTGCTTTGTCCAAAATGGGAGGAGTCTAAACAAGGATGTGTAAACCACAGGCTGAGATCACTCAGAGCTGTCTTAAGGGCTGGCCATGGGTCTGACCTCAACCCTTGCTTTTTTCTATCCATTACACAGGCAAAAAACACTCATGTTTCACCAAGGCTCCCAAAAGTCTTGCTCTAGACAGTCTAAGTGAGGTCAGAATCTTGTCATCAGTGTCAAATGTAGGTGCTACTAAGTTTTCTTGAGTAGATGTCCGTAAGCATGGCTAATTGAGCATAGATTCACTCAGCCTTGATTCCTCTTAAGTGACTAGGCAAATGATTCCCACCCCCAACTCCCCACACAGTGCTAGGACAAATACAGGGCCACTGCCCTGGACACGGTTATGCAAATAACTGTCACCAAACCCATTGTGAGACCTGAGAGGGGAATTGGGATTTCTTTCATTGGAGTTCAGCCTTCTCATGTCTGAGGCTCTCAGAGCTGACCTGCTATTCCCTTGTGCTGGACACAGAACACTAACAAACAAAAAAGTAAATCTGTGTTACTGAGATTGTAAGGGTTGTCTGTATACACAGCATGACACAGCTCATTCAAACCAGTAAAACTTACGTGGAAGCATGTAGGAACCCATAGGAAAAACAAGTCTCCAGGAAAAACAAAAAGCTTGGAGAGAGAAAAATCACTAATAAACTCTTCCTTTAAGGGAGTCTTTGAAGACGAGAGGTTATTGACAGTGTCAAATACTTTTAAGAATCCAAATTTAAAATGTCTTGGGAGTGATTGGGTTTTAGATTTCCAAGATGGATCTGTGGGAACCAAAGAGTAATGTGAGTACAACAGAAAGATCAGATGTCAGGTTCTAATGAACTGATGGGTCAGCCGGAGGGAGAAATAAGCACAGTTTGGCTGTGAGGCGATCCAGGAAGCAATGAGAGGTTTTCTTAAAACAGGGAGTGCGTCATTTGCATTTAAGAATGGAACAAGTGAGAACCAACCGTCAAGATGGGTTAGTGGGTAAACGCACTTTTCTGTAAGACTGGTAGCCTGAGTTTGAACCCCAACTCATATAAAGGCAGAGAAGAGTATTAACTCCACAAAATTATCCTCTGTCTTCCACACAGGCATTGTGGCATAGGCCCTGTGGCAGGCATGGGTGACACTTGTGCTGCTCACATCTCCACTGTGTGCACGCGCGCACACACACACACACACACACACACACACACACATGCAAGCAGGTACATGCATACATAATAATGATAACTTAAAAGGTGGAAAAAGAAACGAACAACTGAACAAAAAGTAAAGACAACAGGGAAAAGATACGGTCCCTGAGCCCCAGAGTCTGGACAAGGAGGGTAATTCAGATGACAGGAGAGGGGAAGATGGACATGTTTCCTGCAGGGCCTCGTGCAGAAGCAGGCTGGGGTCAGCTTACTGTGTGCTCCACGGCTGCAGCGGTTCTGGCTGCTGCCGAGCCCATGGGAGGAGAATGAAGGACTAGAGAGGGAGTTAGGAATGATGTGTTTAGACCTTGTACAGTAGAGTCACTTAGAGATGTCAAACAGCCTGATGGAAATTCCCTTTCTGACAGGATTGGTGACTGATTACATAGAAGGAAAAGGGAGGGCGATGATGCTGTCACTTTCTTCTAGCATATTGGAAGGCTGTAGGATGCTGGAGCCACTGATCTAACTAGAGACAAGTGGACCAATGGAATCCAGCACTTATTTTGTAGAATTGTTGCCATGCTGAGAAGAGCCGGGTTTGATGTGATTGATGTGAAGGAGACCCTGTGAGTCTGGGCTTCCCTAGCTAGGGTTGATTATAGCCTCCAAGGCCATGTCTCACTCTGAGCAAGATGCTGAGACTGTCGATAGCTTTTCGGGTCATCAAAAGAATAGATGATCAGCTTGAAAGTGTGCTTTTCCTGCATCTAGCTGGCACCATGGGACAAATCCAGGAAGGACTGTCAGTTTATTGGGAGTGATCTCATAGCTGATGGAGCCCTGGGAGCAACTGGGTTGGGGGGCTAGGGATATGACTGCACACATCACTTTCTACCCAAACCTCAGATTCCTTAGGTGGAATTGATGTGAGCATGCTCAAATGGCAGGGCTGATATAAGTGATGTGTGTGTGTGTGTGTGTGTGTGTGTGTGTGTGTGTGTTTCCATATGATGCTTCTAATATTACTGGCACATCTTTTAAAATGGGAAAACTAAGTCACTGTGAGGAGATGGAAATTGGCCAGATCTTCTTGATTGTTTAGAGGCAGAAGCAGAGAACCCAGGTCTCCCAACTTCCAGGCCTGTTTTCCCTGCTTGCATGGGAATAAACACAGGCATTTCCAGCTGCATCTTCATGTACCTGTGCGGGACTTGTTTCCAGGATGTGGTTTCTGACTGAGGAAACACTGGGAACATTGTGATGCTAAAAGGTCATGAGTATTTCTGTGAGCATTTCACAAACATCCCACGGTGTAGCTAATGGTTTCAGCTCCACTCTGTACAGAGGGGCATAGGAAATTCATAGACTGGGCAGCTCCTCAGCAGAAAGATCAGAAGAGCTAGGTAGGATGCCACACCCTAGAGAAAGCACCACCCAGGAGGTTAGAGTATACCTCTTCTATCTGTGTGCATTTTGGAAAATTGTGTCTGCAGTGAATTTCCTTGGTTCATTCATTCATTCATTCATTCATTCATTTGGAGGTCACCAGCCAAGATCATGGACTTATGACACAAACTGAAAGTAATTAATATCTTCTTATTATTATCTTCTTATTTGTGCATAAGAGAAATTGGATTCTCTGTTTAGGTTCTTCAAAAATACCAAAAGAAAATTAGTGACCCTGGCTTTTGGACATGAGCAGCAAACATTATAGAATCATATGATTAGAAAAATAATAGGAATTCCATAGTCATAGTCAGAAAACACAAATGACAGGATAATACTAAACAAAGTCTATAATCTCTAATGGATAATAGACAAAGTATACATTCTCTTATGGAATCGGTTCTAGATATTCCTGGATGCTGGAAGCTCTTCATTATCCTGAGTCCAAAGATTTCTTTCTGCAACTTCTACCTACTAAGACTAATCCTCTTTACTAGAATGACTCCTTAGGGTCCTCACCTAATAGACAATGGAGTCTGAGTTATGACAGGCTTATAGAAGTCTCCTCTCTTTGTTTAAACTGGAAGTGGCTTTTCCTTTTTAACCATCAAAGTCCTTTCTCAACTTCAAATAAAATATTTTCCTGGTTTCAAAGCTTTTCATATTCTAAATGACCTAATTGCCTTACCCAAAGAGAAAAGAATAGAGCACCCAAACCCTTCCACATGCAGATATTTGGGGTAACACCTGGTACCTGGGAAGGATTAAAGCGGGTCCTGGTCACAGGAGGAAATGATTTGCGTAATCGCATGTGGTGCTGGACACCATCATTTCTGCTGTTTGGTGTGGACCCAAGAACCAGCCATGTCTCAGATCAAAGGAACAGTCTGGTCAGCAGGGGAGCAGGCAGGAGGAGTAGTGGGAGGGAGGCAGCTGGAGAGTGACATTGAGAAGGGGATGGCCAAAATGCCAGTTTCCTGAGAAGAACTGGCTAGATCATCTGTGGAGCCTACAGCAAAATGAGAATCCAGGGTCTTGTGTTGAAACTGCTGAGAATTTAAAGGTGGAAAGAGCAGAACACTGAGCTGAGCATGGACTCCAAACAACTATACCAGAGTAATACCAGGGCCCTAGTTGGCACTGCCGACCACGTTGGTTCTGTTTCGGGGGAAACCCCAGACATGCAGAACTCAGGAAGCAAAGAAGACACTCACCTTCTTCCCCAGTTCTGATGGAAAGATACCAGGAAGTCTCCTGGCTTCTTATTTGGTCATTCCTTACTCTATTTACTCAATTTTCTCATCTACTGACAAGAGACATTGATCTATACAGAGTCGAGGAACATGCCCCATCTTATAAAACTCCTATGTCAGTAGTTTGTACAGTGGAAGGGACCAGTTTATCATCTAACCCCAAGTTTTGATACCCACCTGTATGTCACCAAAATTTTCTGAGTTGAAATAGCCAGGATTGGCGTTATAGCATAGGTAGTATTCTGTAAAAATAATACATGCAAAATATTGAGAGCAGACTGTATCAAACATCTTATTAGCATTTTATTTGTATAAAAAGTGACATCCTGTAGGAACTGTGCCAACTGTTTCTTCTGTCATAACATCTGGTTGTCCTGAGAGACTGTCTCCACATCCCCAGACTCCAGCCCAGGGTTTTCTTACTTTGTCTGTTCATTACTCACTGGAAGGGGGAAAGAAGAAACAAGGAACTGGGTGACACCGGGTAGAAAAGACTTGCTAGTCTAAGGCAATTCACTGTGGAACCACTTCCCATGATGGGACCAGTCTTTAAAGGCTCAGGCATGACTCAGACGCATCAAACATTTTCATTCTCTTGCCACAAGCCTTAACTTGCATATTTCTCTGCCCATAAAGTATTGCTAGCAAATATACAAATGCAGAAATGTAGCAGGAGGAATGACTAAGATTCTGAGAAGGAAAGAGGAGGATGTGATAGCATCCTCTCTTGTAGCCCACGGCTTCTCCAGTTAAGGGGAAAGAGGAGGCTGAGATCTGGGGTTGGAGTCTAGAGTTGAGCAGTGAACTCCCATAATATCTGGGCAAAGTGGAGAAAGCTATGTCTACATGTAAGAACCCTGTAATGGTTGCTACTGATTGTTCAACTTAACAGGATCTGGAATCACCTAGGAGACCAGTCTCCAGGCATACACGTGAGGGATGCTCTTCATTAAGTTAAGTAAGGTGGGAAGATCTATCTTTTAAAAAGGATGGTGTGGTACCTTTACCAAGGGTTCCATTCTGGCCTCTGTAAAAGAGGAACTCAGCTAAGCACAAGCAAGTATCATTCCAGGCTTTCTGACTGTGCCTATAAAGTGACCAACTATCTCAAACTCCTGTTGCCATGACTTCCTGCTCTGGGATACTGAACCCTGGAGCTGTGAACAAAAATAAATCCTCCCAAAGTTGCTGTGGAATTCTGAATGAGAGGTGTCGCCCAGAGGCTCAGACATTTCAACATTTGATCCTCAGTGACGGGCCCTATTTGGGGAGGTTATGAGGAAGTGCCCCCTTGCTGGAGTAAACATGTAAGTTGGGGTGAGCATTGAGAGTTTAAAGCCCCATAGCACTTCCAATTGTTCTCTGCTTCCTGTTTGTGGTTCCTGTTCCTGCCACCATGCCTGCCTGCTGCCACACCTCCCTGCCACAATGGACTCTTATCCCTCTGGAATGGCGAGCCAAAGTAAATGCTTTGTCTTGCCTGTCACTTTGGGTCATGGTGTCCTGTCACCGCAACGGGAGAAATAACGAAGACACACACAAAGAGTCGTTTTGGGGGGGAACATCAGATTGCTCTGCAGAATTGGCAAAGCTGACGTAACCCATGCCACCCAGCATGAAGGCGGTCTGCAGGGCTTACGACGCCATACCTTCTTCATGGATCCACCCCTTCTACCTCCCCAGATTGGTGCCTCCTCTTGCATCCTTATCTCAGTGAGGACATCCTAAATCATCTTAGGTCGGGATGCAGAAGTCTCCTCTGCTCTTCTCAGCTGTGCCCTCTCCTCACACAACACCTCCATTTTCGTGGCCATTCCCATGTTCAGCCCCATTCTGGCTGCCTGCATTCTGTACTTGAAGTGTTGGAACGATACTCCTTTTTCTCTCTCCTCCCCTTGAGGAAATACAGCAAATGGCTTTCTCTTCTGTAGCTCATGGCTCGGTCCCCCTTTATTGAATCAGCTCCTTGGCCAGACTTTCCTGATGTTAAAGGGTCTGCCTCAGGCCTACATCTCTGGCCTCATCTTTCCCCCACTGAATCCAAATAGCCCAGCCACCAACCATGTAATCAATATCTTGTTGCCATTTAAACCTCAGTGCCTGTGTCAGGCTCTGGTTGCCTCTGTCAGCAGTGTATCCATGCTCCCCACAAGCCTGTGGATTTCATATTAGTGTCTGGATATACCCAGCTGGGCATCAAACCGCCAGCAGAATTCCAACCTCCCAGACAGCAAAGAGGTTTATCTCCCTGCCCCTCAAACGAAGATGAAATGTAGGTAAGTAGGGATAGTTTGGAATCTGGGAGGAGTTAGGGAAGGGTATCAAATATGATCAAAATATGTTCTACAAAATTCTCAAAGAGCTAATTTAAAAAGTTTTGAGGGGACATTTTGAAAGACAAAATGTACCAAATAGTACCAAAGACAAATAGTACCAAAGACAAATAGTACCAAAATAATGATGAGGCCCACTTTTGCAAAGGAAAAAAAACACAGAGATTATCTTACATGCTAATTAGCAGCTCCCTGCCTGTCACATCCCTCCTTGGAAGCTGAGGACCCGCTGAAAGTCAAGACTCCCTCGTTCCTGTCAGAATAGACGTCCCCAGATGATTACTGGGTCTTAATGCTTCACAATAGATTTGGCACCTGGTGCTCACCATGACTGAGATGCCACTGGCTAATTAAACACACTACAAACACTCTGTCTCCCCTTGTGTCAAATCCATCCTGGCAGCTCCTCTGGGAGAAGAGACAATATTAGCATGAATAATTACATTACGGTAAGTGGCACATCAGAGACTTATAATTAGTAGATAAACATCTGGAATGCACGCAATGTCGCAGTCACCATAGAACCTGCAGGCGAGTCACAGAAGATAGGTTTCAGGTCACACTGCCCAAGTCAGATAGCTAGTTATTGATGCAGTTATATAATCTAAGCATGCGTGCTAGGGAACATGGCTGAACAGGCTTGCTGAAGCCTGAAATATAAGTTCCAGACAGGTAGAGTAATCAAGATGTGATCCACATGCCAGTTTTGCAAAATTGTGGAAAACAGTGACCCTATTTTACAAAGTCTAGAGAGGGCAATCGATGAGGCCATGGCTGCTGGGTACTCACACTTGAATGCCAGGTAATAAACAGGTTCCATAGTCATTTCCTCTACTTACAGTATGCCTGTTTATGCCTGGAGATCTATCTGCAGTGGGATGAATGTTAGTGACCTGTCTCAAATTCATGTCCACCAGAACCTCAAACTGTAACCATTCAGGAGTTTCTGCAGATGTACTCCAAGGCAATAGTCCAAAGATGAGATGATCTTGGATTAGAGTAGACTTTAAATACAAGAACAGTTGTCATGGACACAGAGGGGGGAAAAAGATGTGTAAAGACAGGCAAAAGTCAGAGTGATGAAACTTCAAGTTAGAGAGGGCCAGAAGGAAATGAGATCAAGAGAGGGGCAGAGAGCAGATTCTTCTCGGAGCCTCCAGAAAGAACCAAAGCCTACTTTCACCTTGACCTTGGACTTCCGGCCTCCAGAATTGTGACAAAACAAGTTTGGGTTGTCTCAAGACACCTCACTCATGACAGTAATTTTGTTCACCTGCCTTAGGTAACCACGGCGACACTGTTTACTATCTAAGCTAATTACTGTCTAGCTGTTGATTACACACAGCATTTGAAAACCCCTAATATAGCATGCCGCTAACAATGACGATTGGACACATCCTTACAAGGACAAAAAGTTTCATCTTTCTTTAGCTCATTATCCAGAATAGATTTTATTTAAAAAAAAAAAAAAAGGATGGTGAACGGGGAAACGTTTGCATGGGTCACTAAAGGTCACTAGTGAGAAAGGCTTTATCATCTTATTTCATTGTCAAATAATTTAGTATAATCGGTAGCATTTTTTACTTTATTTTTAAATGAAGCAAGTGAGATTCCAGAGTGGCTGAGCAAGAAATCCAGTTAGGCTCTAGGCTGTTTTGCCTCTTTCACTAGGGTCTTTCAGACAAAGGTTCACAATGATGCTCTGCTCTCAGGAGACTAGAGCCTGAATCCTCAGAGAGCCATGGCAAGCCGACCTGTGTCTTATTCTTCTCCCTTATTCTCCAGCGGTAGTGCTGGGATCTGGAGCCAACGTCCCTACAGCATGAGTACAAAAGAGAATCCAGACTCTTTCAAATGTGACTGAGGCTTCTGAGCCTTAACATCAGCTTAGAGATGTGGTGGGCTGACTCAGGAAAAGCTCAGATATATTCAGCACTCATCCTGTGCAAAGGGTTGGGCTGGAATACCTGCAAAGAGGAGGAGATATCTCACAGGACCCCTCCTGGCCTGTGTCTCCCTTTATATAAAGTGGAAAGGAAGTAATGATACCTGATTTGGACTGGGCTCAAATTCTGCTTCTGTGCCTATCATTAACGACGTCTTCCTTTCCAAGTCTCACGCATCCTGTGTGGGATCGGAACAGTGTGAGATGCTGAAAGAGCCCATGTGAAGGCTGTTCAGAAGTCACAGACCAAATTTGGACCATTTCTTTGGCTGCCAAAATGTTTTTGACAGCCCAATATAGGACATAAAAGTGTGACTCCAGAACCAGGTAGCCTGGGTTGAACCCCAGTTCTTCTACGTAATAGCAGCATGGTCCCAGGCAATGACTTCAACTCTATGGTCGTTGGTCGTCACTCTGCTCATCTGCTTTAAGCATTTCATGCCTAGTGCCTCATGGAGCTATGGTGAGGTCTGCATGAATTGGTACACACAAAATGATGAAAACAGGAAATGGAAACAGGAAGCACTGAGTGGATCCTGGCTGCATAAACAGTGAATATCTTCAAAATGATTTTGTGTTCTGGTGACTTTGCAGCCATGGAAAATGGTCTAGCCCAGGCTTGACTGTTGTATTGATACCACCAAGCACTGAGATCGGAAGTAAGAGTGTGCTTCTGTAATGGGTGGGTCAGAACCAACCTCCCGAGGGATTCTCTTCACCAGAAGAGAATGCAGAGGGATCTTGCTAGGATGCAGTTTCCATACCCAATTTCAACTTTGCCACATGTGCTTGGAGCAAGTATGAGAAGAGCCAGATGTTAGGAAAATCTCTTCTAACCTGTGATATATGTTCATAGGTGTGTGTCAACTGCTGCGGAGTAGGAGGGAGACACAATGGTGGCAGGGGTTGGACGTGTGATGGTCTAGGCACTGTCCCTCAGCCCCTCGAGGTAATGTCTGCCATACCAGATGACTCTCCACATTGGTGCATCTTCTCCATTGTCAATCTTGAGTCCGTGACAGCCATGGCCAAAAGAATGTTCGGTTCAAGAAAATGTCAAGGCAGAGTTCAAGCAGTGGGTTCTGGAATCAAGCAAGTCAGGGCAAAGATGGGACTGCTAGAGTCTAGAGAGCCATGTAAGTTGCTGGCACACAGTCTGGCTATGCCGGGGTCAACATGGAAGTCAGAAAGGGAGCTTCCGGAAGCAACAATCCCAAAGTCGTTCTCTGGTCAGAAGCCTGACAACACACTGACTCTGAGCCTCAGGAAGACCAGATCTACTACCCCATGCTAACACAACTGTGCAAAACTCAAGGTGCTTGTCTGGTTTACTTTCATTTGTACTTCCCAACAACCGGGCTTTCATGCCATAAACCCCAAAGAGTACCTCTCTGTGCGGACAAACTGTTTCTGCTCCCTGGTCCACCGGAATGGTGTTAAGAAGCATTACAAGTCTTTGATGGTCGTACAGTGTCAGCTGGAAGAAGCGTCTGCTGTGAGGCCTTGTAACCAGCCCTCCACCTCCAGACCTGTTTCATCACCTTCCAAACCAGTGATGAATCAACCAGTCTCTAATGCTCTCGCCCCTCTGGATTGCTAAAGTTATTTTTTCATCCATAGCCTACACCAAACGACTTTCTGTCCCTCTTCAATGATCAGAAAGGAAAGTTTAAGCTTTGCCTCACTGTGCCAAAGTACAGAGCCCTTTTCTTCATAAGGACATCTTTGGAAACACTCTTTTACCTAAAAAAAAATTGAGTTTTAGGATGAGACCATTTGGGCTTGAAAAGCCTCCTGACCTTACTCTTGATTCTATTTACCTGCCTTTCCCTTAATTTTTTTGATACACACATATTTATACATATTTATGAAGTATAAAGAGATATTTTGATTGGACAATGATAACATCAGGATAATTAGCATATCCATCACTTTAAACTGCCACCTTAGCCTTACAAGGCCCTGTGCCCTTCATCTAGACAAGATAACAGACAAGAGACAGCATCAATCTCTCAAATATTTCTTATGCGGCATTCCCAAAGATCTTTTATTTGGTTCGCTCTGATTTCAGTATCTGTATTTGCTTCCTGTCCTTCTTGTTTCAATGCCCCAACTCCTAGAGACATTCTGGATCACAACCTTGACTTTTGAGATTTGGGTCAAATTATTGAGGGCAGCTCTGACTCCTATAAGGTCAACCCTTCTGCATCAGAGGTGCGGATCTCAGAGGCCCCCTCCACCCCATCACCTCTCCTCCCTTCCCTTCCTAGGCCTTTGTGGCAAAGGGCTTCATCTCTACATTGGCCATTATATTAATATCATCATACTGAGAAAATGCAGAGGGTAGTGGGCACTGTAAATGAAAAACTGTCTACCGGATTTTTATCTGAACAATGGTCCAGTCTCTTGGAGAAGGGAGCTGATGGGCTGGGTACCACTTTGGACACACTGTAGGCCTGAGGACAGCAGCCATTCTCTTGCTGTGGTCCTCACTTTTAGAAGGGGCAGATTTCACTTTGCATCTCTGCCTCCGTGGGGTCACAATTCGGTTCCTCCTCACACAATGGGAATTTGAAACATACAGTCTTGCTTGAAGTATTGGCTCAGTCCAGCCTCTGAATATTGCTGTGTGTTAGAGAGGGATGTGGTGGGAGGGGTATAATTTGAGTGGAGGAATGGGCAGATGTGGCTGATCCATTTTGGATTTATCTACCCATCTGGATTTTCAAAAGAAAAGAAAGTAGTGTGGTAACAATTTCATAGCAAGGGCCGCAGGCTGGTTAATCTTCGGGGATTTTTTTGAGTTAACTTCTGAAAATGTCGATTTGGCCTATTGATTTCATATGAATTGCCTCTGACTAGCTGGAGCACTGCCAGAGAAATCCCAGCTAGCTGTGGGTTGCAGTTGTCAATCTGTCTCCTTTGGAGCTCCCAGGGGTGCGATGCAGCTGGGTGGCTCCTGCCATGGCACGTGGGCCCGTTCCCAGGAAGTGCTTTTGGCAAGGCTCAGGATTCTGAGATGGAAGGAAAGTTGCTAGTGATGGAGGGAAAAAAAAAATCAGCCCTCAGTTTGCAAAATTAGCTGTCCTGCAAGCTGATCATATCTCATTTGAGACCTGGGCCAAGCTGTCAGGCTTAAGAAAAACACTGAAGACAGGGGTGGGAGGGGAAGTTGGTGGCGGGGTGGGGGGGTCAAGCAGAGAAAGAAAGAGAAATGAGAAGTCGTGATGCAAAGAGGAGAGAGAATCTTTCAGGGCACTGGGCATAGTTGTTGAGCTTCTGTAACCCCAGTGCTGGGGAGACAGACAGGTGGAGCCCTGTGGCCTTCTAGCCAAATTGGTGGGCTCCTGGTTCAGTGAGAGACCATGTCTCAAAATATAAGGCTGGGAATGATTGAAAAAGACACCCAATATTGAGTTCTGACTTCCACACACATGAGCAGAAATAGGCATGCATATAGGCACACACAAGAACACAGGAGCACACATTTAAATACATGCACACAACACATACCCATGCATGCATACACACAAATTAATTAAAGTAAAGAGAAATTTCCAAAGACAGGAGTGACACACGGTAACACATCCTCAGGCACAAAGACAAGCAGAGAGAAAGAGAAAGAAAAAGCAAAAGACTAGGAAAAATAGAGACAGAAAAAGAGACATGGAGAAGCAGAGAGATTTACAGAGATGAAGAAAAGCAGCTCAGAGGCATGCTCAGAGACTGACTGCCTCGGTGGATCCATGATACACATTCTCTTACTACAGTGGGAATTTCCAAACATACAGCGTGACATAGAATTTGCATACTGGGGTTGACTGCTTGGACACTCTTCTTCCTAGAGTAAAGGGTAGAAACAAACACCGAGAGCTGGCAAGGTTGCCAATGTAAGGGTGAGGGTCAGAAGCAGGGGCCCAACAAATTGAGAAAGAAACACAATCACTCCCAGAGAAACCAGGGTTCCTAATGGGTTCCTAATGGGGCTATCCAAGGAGCCTGAGCCCCTGTGGCTAACCCTGGCAGCCTGTGTGGGGCCTTTACTGAGCAGTCCCCAGGAGGCCAGGCAGCCCCAGCCCCATGGCCATTCAGATCCTAGGACCTGCAGAACCGGTTAGTGGATGTATGATGGGACAATGACTGAATCACGAAAGACTGGAAAGAAAACAGGAGAACAAAAGCAGGAGGAAAAGGCCCACAGGAATAGTTTGGAATCCTGCTTTCCTACGTGCAGTTGCTAAGCAGTTTCCTGCGTGTGTGTCCTGGTCTTGAGAAGCAGGAGCCGCTATGAGAACAACAGGTGCCTGGGAGGTCTGCTGTGTGGTCCTGGGTTCTCAGGTGCAGGGGGCTGTTCTTCTTGGGAGGCCGGGAGACACGCAGCTCTCCTGAAACACAAAAGGATAGGGGCTGATGTCTGAGAATCCCCCAACCCCAGGCTCACACTACAGAATAGGGGGCAGTGGCAGACTTACAATATCTCAGAGAATACTTCTGTCCCGAGGCAGAAAACCAAGCAGCCTGGGCTTCCCCCTCTAAGTTCGTCAGTGCTCACTGAAGTCCCTGCCTCTGTGTCCGTGGCTGTGTGGTCCAGTTATTCCAATCAGCCAGGGGAGGTTGTAAGCACCTGGGCACATTTTAACATTTAGCTTGGGATGAATGAGCCCTGTGAGTATTCCACCTCATGCTTAGAGTTCTTGTGAGGGAAACTGAGTCATTTTAACTGGGTCACTCTTAAAACACCTCCCTCAGGTCTCTCTTAAATAAACATCCCCACAAAGAGTGAGCTGCCCAGCGAAGGCAGCTCAAACAGTGGCGGCTGCTGTGTGAACTCCCTGGCTGCCGCTGTAGCCGGCCGGGTAGGAAGAGAAAAGTTGTCACAGCTTGCTCAGTCCTTAGGATGAGTTTGTGCCTCCTTTTCAAGCTGTCTGGTGGCACGTGTGACAAGCAGGGGATGCAGAAGACCCTCAAGAATGCCTAGAACAGAAAAGGGGAGATGATCTTGGGTCTTGGTCTGTGGAAAGCTCTCACTGGGTAACAAAGCAATGAGTGTTCATGATCCACTGGGTCTGGGCAAAAGTAGGGGAGAGGAGATCTTACTGTTTGCAGAGAGACCCTGCGGAGCCTATGATCAGTACTGCCTCATGCAGGAGAACAATGAGGAACATATGATTGACATTGTGATTTTTTTTTCTGATTGGAGATTCCAGTTTTATGTAGGCCAATGTTTCTTCCCGTGTTGAATTGCAAAAGAATATATAAAGAGATTTTTGAACAAAATGGGGCTGTCCTAGCTACTCAATCAAACGAACCGTATTTGTAAACTTCCCCAAGTTGAGATGGGTCTGTGCGTTTCTACGTCCCAGAGAACACACACTACCCTCTAGGACTTTGGCCCCAACTCATACTCATAAAAGAATATGCCGTGAATGGCTTGTGATTCTATTGTGTTTTCCTTTCACAATATTCCAAAGCCAAGTTTAAAAAAAAACAACTCAACAAAACATTTTGTTTTGGAACACAAACACTGCTCCCATTTGAAGCTTCAAGCTTGCGACTTGGCTGGTCTTCAGGCTGAACACCTGGGCTACTCTGGCTGCTGCCGGTGGCTCAAGGAATGCTCATCTATTTCAGTGCAGCCCACATAATAATTAAAAGGACAATTTGCTTCTACATAAAGAATTGCAGAGGTAGCCTCAAACCACATAAAAGCCTTTTCCGTGCTCCCTGGAGTTCAGCAACTCCAGGCTGGCAACAGTCTGCCTCGGCTGTTTTGTCTGGTGGTGTTTCTGTGCCTTTCAGAGGCAGCAGGATGGCAGGGGAGGGCCCTGCCTGGGTCCTGCTCCTTCCCTGGCTCCATCCTTCCCACAGAGCCACTCTGAACTGGTTCTCCACTCTACCAACTGTACATCGGAGTAGCCTTTCTCAGTAACATGAGCGAGAACAAAAGAATACAAGGCTTCTGCACAAAGCAGTGCCCTGTTGGTTTGCTTTCTGTCAACATAGCACGCATAAGCCTTTTTTCAGAAGCCCACACTCAACCCAGGGGAAGGGTAGGGAAGCGGAAGCATTCGAAAGCACCTTGGGAGAGAGATGGAATAGAGCATGGTCCAGAAATTGCAAAACAAATCAAGGCTCCTGCACTTGAATGCTTTGGATGCAATCTTAAATCAGCGGAGTGTGGTTAATAAGCAACACACACCTATCTGTATTAAAAAGGAGAGAATCTTATGACATTTATCAGTTCTGCTGGTGAAGGAACTGCCAGCCATAGCCAAATCGACTAGAGCAACAGGATGCCAAGGGGTAAGTAAAGTTTCTACCTAGAAGATTCACCTCCCCTCCTCCTTCTGCCCCTCCCTTTCTTCCTCCCTTTCCTCCCTCCTTTCCTCCCTCCCTTTCTCCATTATGATTCAGATCTAACCCAAAGCCATCAGTTGTCAGAGCTGGGTAACTAAGGCACTTTTCAGAGATAGCTACTCTTTTGAGTTACTTTGAAAAAATCTGTGGTTTCAGGCTCTGGCTGAGGCTCCAGGAAGGAGACTTGATCTAATCCCTGCCATACAGGAACACCTTCCAAGAAAGCACTGGCATCTCCAAATGAGGAATAATTTACATCCACAAATCCAAGCCAGAAGAGAAATAACTGTGGAGGAGAAATTCCTTCTGTCTGTCAGCCAACAAAAGAATGGTGGTGTCTCTTGGTTTTCCAGAAATTCTGTCAACAAATCCCACACCTAGGACACGTGTGCCATTGTTCTGTTTAGAGAGAGGAGTGGGCAGCTTCACTTCATTCACCTTCCAGCTACATGAATCCAAGTCGTGGCACTGATCCCTTTGTCAAGAACAATAATGACAACTGTCTCAATTGAATCCTTTAGTAACTGTGTGTATGGCATAAACCAAATCTGCTCCCTAACACACAAGGTATATTTCTGTGCTTTTTGTTTGTTTTGATGAGAGAAAACTTAGTTTTGGAGTCTGACTCTGAGCTTCAGATTTTGCGTTTTTATTTATTTTGTTTGTTTGGTCGGTTATTTGGTTGGTTTTGTTGTTGTTTGTGTTTTGGTGATGAAATGGAGAGGTGGTGACTAGCTTGCTCCATTTTCCCAAGTGTATTCTGGGGTGAGAATCATAAGAAGCAGGACTGTGAAAGCACAAATATCTCTAAACTGAACGTGCTGTGAACAGCAAAAGCAAGCTAAGCTGAGGGTGTCTCAGTGTGGTGTGACACTTCTAAGTTACGGGAGGAACAATATTCCTGTTTTTCCTTCTCTGATGGCATATGAGCACTCTCAAACAGTTTTCCATGCAGGTCAAGTAGAAGAATATCCAGGCATGATATCCTGAGGAGGGTGGAGTAGTGAGAACAGTCAGAAGCATCATTTCCCTGCCTGTGCTACAAGCAAGACTTCTAAGCAAGGGAATGATGCTTGCGGATAGATCTTGATGAAATGGTGGTGGGCAAGAGGCTTGTCCAACCACCATCTAACATCCCTAGATACAAGGCTGATTGATACTCCCAGGCAGGAGGTCAGTAGGCTGAGGGATATAAAGTGAACACACTGTGGAATTAATTTCTACACCATCTCCTCCCTTCGTACAGAACAAGACAGAGCTTACTTTGTGGGCTTGGAGACAGTGACTTTGAGTTCGGGCATCAACTGTCCAGGAGAGGTGTCAACCAGTACTGTGAACAGCCCATGGAAATTGGACCAAAGCCAGGGTTATCATCCACCTGGAAGGAGGACCTGAGATCACGAGGAGACAACCTGTTCTTTATAGTGCAAGCCCTCTGTGGGTTTATATGTAGGAGAGAAAAGGGACAGGAATTATAATTTACCAAGCCCCCACTCGGGGCAAGCTAGGCCAACTAGCTCTTTCACATATTTAGTGTCATTTAATTTCCCGCAAAACTCCTACGGATGTGTAGGAGATGCTGGCCTATACCAGTAATCCCAGGCCCTGGGAATTGGAGGCAGGAAAATGGGAGGCTCAGGACTAGTCTGGGTTACTTGAGACACTATATCAAAAAAAAAAAAATCAAAAAACAAACCAAACAATACAAAAGCCCCAAACCCTGTGAGCAAAATACTAAAAGACAGGGGAAGAATAGAAAGAAAGGAGAACCTCCAGAAAAAAATACTAAAGGAAAAGATAAAACCTGAAAATGGCATTAATTTGGGGGGATTGTATATGTCGTTTGTTTAGTATGTGAATTATGAACACTTGTACAGGGAGGAAGTTCAAATGTACCAGTGTGACTACAGCACAAGACTGTGTGACAGGCCATCAAGAGGCAAGGTGTGGCACCATGGGCTTGGATCATGATGAATGGTTCCAAGTAACAAAAACCAGCCAAAATGGATGGGCATTTTAGTCTGGTTTCATTTGGAACCTGCCACTTTCTGTGACCATCCAAAATCTGTGTCCTCTTATGCAGGTCACAAACCCAGTGTCATCACGGCGTTTGTTCTCGCTCATTTGCTGGGCATTCTCTTCTCATAGACAAGCAAGATGAACATCTTCAGTCACTGTCTATGACATAACACTCTAAGACAGTGGTCCTCAAATAAATGAAGTTTCACTAGCAACCACCTTTCCCTGACACAGAGAAACTCAGTGTTCACCTGGGAATGCCCTACAAAAAAAAATCATAACTGGGTCCCAGACAGTCTAAAGAATTATGTGTTGTGACGGATACAACAGACTCATTAAAAGGATAGGAGTTGTGAGACACAAAGCTCCTAGGCATTGCCAGATGAGGGTGTGGTGTGATACAGGAAAGAGAGAAACACTGGCATTATCCTCTTGTTGCTCCCAGGGCTGGCCACAACAAGACGAATCCGGAAATAAAGGGCAATGCAGTGACCGGCTGCCCCTCCCTCTCTGCAGGAGCATGTTCAGTATGCTAGGCTATCTCTTCCATATCCTTATAAACAAGTTTCTGTTTGCTTTTAATCCACTGCTCCATGTAGCCTAGGCTGGCCTCCAACCAGATCTGCCCTTCAGGATGAACTTGAACTTCTGATCGTCCTTTCTCTTTGTCCTGAGTGCTAGGATTACAGGCATGCATCAGCATGCCCAGTTTAAGCCATGCTAGGGATTGAACCTATGGCTTCATATTACTAGGCAAGTGCTCTACCAACTGAACAATGTTCCCAGCCCCCTTAAAGACCTTCCTCAAGGGCTCTTCCTCTGTGAAGCCTTCCTGGCATGCTCAGTGGGATGTTACTGTTCCTGTATCTGTTAGTCCTGAGCTGCCCTAACTTAACTCTTTTGAATCTGCCTTCCTCCAGTGGACAAAGCTTTTGGCAAAGGAGGAGATCTCCTTTTCATCCTTTATCCCCTGGTTTTAGCAATACAGCATAACAAAGAGCATTTAACACAGGCTTGCTGAATTAAAGTCCTTTCTAGTCTAACATCATCCCGCTCACGGTCTGCCCAGCATCCTGCTTGCTGTTAATGAGTGTCTGTGTAAATACCAGTACTCTCTCATTCATCCACTACTACATCATGAGATTTCAGGAGCTGAGAGTCATAATTAATGAGGCCGACAGACACAGACAGCTTTAACTATGAAGACAGGGAGCTAATTCACCCCTCTCCACCTCGCCAAGACGAACCTATCCCTGTGATGCATTTAGGTCCTATCTAGTTTTTACTAGTGTGCTTTATGTTTTATGATTCAATTATCTTTGTAATAAAAATGTATTCAATTACATAGTAACTTCGGCATCACTAAGGCAGGATTGAGCTGGATTCCAGGGGTTTATTCCTGGTTACTTTTTTTATTCATAACCATGCTCCCGAGGAGATATTTTCCTAAATGTGTTCTTCCTAAACTTTTCTATAAAAATATGTTGAACACCTTCTTTTTCACTACCAATGCTTTTACAGACTCCAATTCAATGGTGTGGAAGAGCTAATGAAATGATGTCGAATTACACAGAAACAGTACTAGTTTCAAAAATGAGACAGAGGAACAACTGGTCTGGTCTGTTTCTTACTCTTTCTAAATGTTTTTCTTTGGTGTATTTGCACCCTCTATGGTACTAGGTAATTTCCCTACAAGCATATATTGTATACTGGATATATTCCCCATTTCCGTAGCCTTCGTTTCCTCCCTCCTCACTTCTGTTGGTCTCCTTATTCCATAGACAACTTCACTACCACATTCATAGCATTTAAGCACATGTAATTTTTATACATTCAGATACAAACATAGGGAACCAGAAATGAGGTAAAACGTATGAGATGTGTCATCTTAGTTTGCTTTCTGTGGCTGATAAACACCATGACCCAGAGTAACTTAGGAGGGAAAGAGCTTGATCCCGCTCCTCTGATAAAGTGGAGACCTCATTGTTTCCAATAGTGTCGAGGACTTGAATTTTCTCCTGACTTTGGCATTCGTAGGTTCTGGATTCCTAGTGTCAAGAGAGCCTGGCATGCCTAAGGCAGCGAGTGAATACTGTCTCTCCCAGGCACCACAGACACCGAAGTCTTCCTGTACCAGTCGGCTTTCTTTAGCGAGAAGCTACAGAGAACACCTGTGGCACCTCTGTCTGAAAGAAATTCTCATGACATTTTTAACCCAAGATGTTTGTTAGTTGGTTTGTCTTTTGTGGGTGTTTTGTTTGCTTTATTTTTTGTTTATTGGTGTTTTTGTTTGTTTGTTTGGTTTTGGTTCTTTTCAAGACAGGGTTTCTCTGTGTAGCTCTGGCTGTCCTGGAACTCTCACTCTGTCGACCAGGCTGGTCTCGAACTCACAGAGATCTGCCTGCCTCTACCTTCCATGTGTTGGGATCAAAGGTGTGCATCACCACTGCCTAGCTTAACCTAAACTTTTAACAGATGATAATTTTCATGATAATCTTCATAGTTTAATTTCATCATTTTCAAAATTATACTTTCTATCTCATTTCATAAAAAATTAAAAAGTGAAGGGGTAAATGAAGACTTTATCACCTCCCAGTTTCACGCACCTTTCCAAATTAACCGCTGATGCTCACTCTTCCAGAAAGCACTGCCCTGCCTGTTTGCACAACTATACTTTTTTTTTGTTTTTTCTTCAGTATGGAATATTAGTGGCACTAATCTTCAGGTCATTGCTTGTATTTAAGACCCAAGCCTTTTAGTGGCTGTATAAATTTGTAGCATACACACAGATAAATACACACATAGGTGCTACCAATTATTAGACCATTTGTCACCCCCAATAGATGTGTGTTTAGGTGACCTTCTCTGTTTAGTACAGGTAGAAATATTCAAGAAAAATCCTGCCTGTGAGTGGAATTGCTAGGTCAAACAGCACATTTCGCATTGTAGAAAATCTCAGCAAACCATTGTTGGAAGAAAGTGTGGTCAATAGAGTTCATCCCCCAGGATATGAGAGTTGTTTCTCTCTGCACCCAGCCATCATATGATATTACTGTTCTGTTTGCTGTCAACTGTGTAGCTCAAAGAGAAACGCTGTATCACACTTTGCTCATTATTTTGTGAAAAAGTCATGTTTGTATTTTATAGTTTACAAAACTATGTTTTCTCACATCGATTACCCATTATTTGACTGGTTTACTTCTTATTTATTGAGTTATTGGAGTCCTTGCACAGTATTCATAATAATCCTTTGAACTCTACACAACAAATGTTTTGTTAGTATGCCTCATCTTTAAATCTTATTTTGTTTATATTTTAGATTTTTTTCAAATAACATTTCTTAAACATTAAGTCATGTGTATTATTTTGTTTTTCTTTTAGTTTTTGCATGTGTATTATTTAGGGATTACCTTTTTCAAGAATATATTTTCCTATGTTATAGGTGTTATAATACACCTTCAAATATTATGGATTTTAATCTATCTAAATTGATTTTTAAATGTACCAAAGTTCTGTATTTAATGGATAGAGAGCAGCTTATTTAAAATGTTCCTTTTCCTATATGCTAAATTCATACCAACTTAAAGACTCTTGTAAATTTGTAGAGTCTTTATTCTCTTTTACTGAGCTAGCCACACATTTTTGCATTAATACAAACTACTATTTTAGTTGCTATACAATATGATATGCTATATAGTATTCCATATGAATTCCTTATTATGTATTTCAGGCACACTCTGCATGCACATGCATTCACTCAACTTTGAAGGTACTGAGAAAGGCTATGAGATTTTGGCATCATAGGGTTTTTTTGTAATTTGGGAAATCAGAGAATTCACTGATGAGGAGATATTGCTGAGCTGTAATTTGAGGTAGAGTTTCTCCTTGAGTTGACAAATCAAGGGGTTTTCCAAGGAAACATGACTGCTTTGGTAACACGGCTGAAGGAAGACAGTGCTGGCTTTGACCCTGTCTGCTATCTTGGTGGTACTCTGTAGGAACACAAGGGATGCTTGGAAAGGGGCCTGTTCGATATTAAATTGGGAGCACCACGCTTGGGTGAAGATCATGGGAGACCTGGGAATGATGAACCATCTCATCAGAGGAGGCAGTAAAGACTTCTGGGAAGTTTATCAGTGATGTGGTTCCCAGCTTCACAGTCTGCTCTCTGTATAGGAGTGTTCTAGATCCATAAGTTCAAAGTAATACAGGTTGAAAATGTTCAGAGGAAAAAAATCTATTCTGGACTACTACAAGCATTATTTTGTTATTATTCCCTAAATGATGCAGTATAGCAAGTACTTAGAATTTACACAGTATTTATACTGTATTTGTATCATAAGTGATCTGAAGATGAGTTAAAGAGTATGAGTAGAGGATAAGGAGATAGCTCAGTCAATAAAGTGTTTGTCAATTAAGTACGAAGAACTCAGCTTAATCTCTAGCTGCCATGTGAAGAAGTGTCCAGTGTTATAGCAGATACTTATAATCCTAGCACCGGCGGATCCCAGTGCTCACTGGCCAGCCAGTCTAGCTGAGTCAGTAAACTTCAAGTCAGTGAGAGAACTTGTCTTAAGATACAAGCTGAAAAATGACAGGGAAAGACATGTGGTATCAAGTTCCGAGCTGCACCCATGTGCACACAGCATATGAAAACACATGTAGACCACATTCAATCGTCATACGTAGCATTTTATACAAGGAACTTAAGCTTCTGCAAATCTTGGTGTTGGAGTGGTTCTTTGGAGCCTTAGGATTCTGATGAGTGACTATATTTTGGGAAAGTGATGTGGACAGTGAACTTAAGAAAGCAAAACCAGGAAAACAGAGATAGAAAACAATCCAGTCACCATGGCAGGGCTTTAGGTAGGAGAGAAACATGCCAAAAAATAAATAAAGCAATAAATAAAACAAAAGCTAAATCATCATCGCAGTCAGCATTTTTATTCTTCCCAATTTACTATATTAAAAGGAACTGGCTGGGATTTACAAAGCCAAAAGTCTGTTTTCAGACGACAAACAAAACAGAAAACCTGCCTCACTTCCTTCTCCCGGGTTCCCTCTATGCCCTCAACATGTTAAAATGTCCTCAGGGAGCTAGGGTAAGTGTCCTTGTAGTTAAGAGTCTGAACAGGCCTTTCATGACAAGCAGGATTTCTCAATGCAACATGATTACACTTCTGGGACAGAAAGTTCCTTGTTATCATGGTTATCTTGTGCCTGGATGCTCAGAAGGATCCCTGGTACCCACCATCTAACTGCATCCCCCAGCCGATTGTGACGGCCGGAAACATCTCTAGGCATCACTAAGGTTCCCGAGAGCATCCCATCAAGTTTTGTGAGCATTTGTGCCAAGTTCTTTGCCTTGGTGGGTTAGTAGTGAGCCACTAGAAGAACTGACACAATGGAGAACACTAGGAACTGAGCGCTAAGCCGTAGTAACCTCTAACAGGTAAAGGTCTGTGAATAAATTAAATATAAACTCCTCAAAATGCCAGTCTCCCCGCTAAGAAGGCGACAGAAGTAATAACTGCTTCTCAGAATTGTTTTGAAGACCAGATGAGACCGAGAGAGAGAAGGATGGCATTAGGGCTGTGGTAGTTGTTCAATAAATATTTGTTGATCTTAATACATTTTTTCCTTGGTATCTTAGAATTCCCAATCTCTGGCACAGCCTAAAGCCTAGACTTCAAGCTTTATTCCTTTTTCAGGCAAAGTACCTGCAGGGCGCTGACCTGAAAACCAGTGACTCAGAATGTGAGCCCATCATTCATCAACAACTTGACTTGTCAAACCCCTGGAATGATATTGTTCCTGGGAGTGCTATTTCCATGCAGAATAAGCCTTTCCCCTGTGGGTTGGTTATGGGCATCCCACAAACACCAGAGTCTCTGAAATGTGAAGCGTGAGTGAGAAGATTGGGAACCAGTGAGCCCACAAAGACTTTTTGAATGTGCATTTCCGTCCTGTTATTTTCTCTTCCTTAGTCTTCCTTTTCTTTACCGAGACTTGATTCATTCCTTTCCATCTTTCCCGCATCCCACCGCTGTCTTTGGAAGCGTATTAATTTCTCTTTTTCATCTCTTCTCCAAGTTCTTTTCTCCTCTGCTTCTGAACATCTTTATCTTAACTTCTTGCTACACGTTCAGTATTTACATACTTTAAAAATCATGCACTCCATAATCTGAAAACCTAAGACACAAGCCTTGACTCTCTTCCTGTTTTAAACATACAAAATTATGAATGGCTTCAGGCCCCAAAGTGAGAAGATCTCCAACACCCGCTCCAGCACATTCCCCTCACTTCTTATTTTTGTGTCACTGCTTGAAAGGAAAATTGATTACAACTGCTCTAAGTGCTTCTTACATTTTAAAGATTATTATTGTTTTATGCATATGAGCATTTACCTACCTGTGTGGAGTACACAATGTGAGTGTCTGGCACCTGCAGTGGGCAGAAGACATGCCCAATCTCCTGGAACTAAAGTTACAGACAGTTGTGAGCTGCCATGTGGGTTCAGAGAACGAAACCTGCGTCCTCTGTAAGGTCAGTAAGCACTTGTAACTTATGAGCCATCTCTCCATCTCCTCTCTGGGTGTTTCTTCGCAGATGATTTAGGAAGAGCTGGTGGAGTAACATACAGACTGCGGATAAAACTATGGATGTATACTATTGCTGTTTCAGTACTTATTGGAGAGCCTAGCCATTCTTAAGAAGAAAGGAAATGGAATAATTGACGCCCATGATAACCCTGCTAAAAGACAGACTAAAAGTCCCCCCCTCCCACCCTACTAGAATAATTCTTCCTTCCACTTCCTGGCTCCCTTTGCTTCTGCTCCACCCAGCATCCTAAGAAGAATCATCCTCTCCTTGATGATAATCCTGCAGCTACTAGTGAGGGTGGTGCTTGAAAGAGAGGCTTGATAATCATCTTGGACAGGAGCCCAGGAAATCTGCCTTTTGCACACAGTAGGCATTCCTTATGAGATTTAGGGGAGGCTTTGGCTGCTCCACAGCCCAGAGCTGTGGGTGGAATTTGTATCTTGAAACAACTCCCCGAGATTTCATCTTTAGTGCCTTGTATGACATGTATGCACACACCAAATAAACTCAACACATATAGGGACTTCAAAGAAGACCCGTGTTTGCTACTTCAACGCAGTGCTCAAACAAGGCTGCTAAGAAAGCCACAGCGATGATTTAGTAATGTCTGCCCTGGAAAGTGCCCACGAGTTTCTTGGGAAAGTTTACTTCTCTGTGTGAAGCCAAGATTTGGGAGTTTCCATGGAGACATGCCTAAGTCATTTGGGAGAAGAAGCATTATAGATGACAGGCACATATAGGGGAGGTCCCGCTTAATTATGGGAACTCAGATGGGACATCTACAAGGCTGCCCCCATTATCCAGTGGGCTTCAGCTTCCTTCTCTCTGATTCCCAGGACCCTGTGGGCATCTTGTTCACTTCTCTATAAAGGTAATTTGCAAACCTCTCTCCATTGATTGGGGAGACAGACAGAACTCCATCAGTAGCAACTGAGTCCAGATGAGAAGCTATGAAAGCTTGTTCTGTCGGTGCCAACTGAACTTTACTGAAAGGGAGGTGTGTTGGTTGACATGTTATCTCTGGCTGATTTTGTTCTCCAAGGGCAGAGTAAAGTAGCTGCCGCAGATACCACAATTCTGGCAAAACCTAAATAATGCAAAGTCTGGCCCTTTCCAGAAAAGGCTTGACCAATCTGTAGGAGGATTCACAGTGGGTCTAAAGGCACTCAAATGATGCCTTGAGAAAGCTGACTGGAACTAGGAAGATTAGCGCATCATTGGCATGAGATAGCCCATATTGTCTTCTCCCACAGGACCTCCTCTTGTCTTAGTTCTTTTCTTCTGCTTTTTTTTTTTTTCAATTCTTGGCCTGCTTCCCTCCTATTTTTTCCTTTCATTTCCATACCGGCATGATTCCTTGTCACCAAGCATTATTTTTAAAGAATAATTTATATCATGCTATATGATGTCAGTGTAACATAAATAATACTATTTTAAGCAGTTCTCTGAGAATACCATACATGTATCTAATGTATTCTGGTCTCAAGATGAACAAGGAAGTCAAGATAGACACAACTACATGGTTTAATTCTGAACAACAAGTATAAGAAGGAAGAGAAACACTGCATCCCTACGAACAGCAGCTTCTAGAGTAAGCCAGGCTTCTTTCTTACTCTTCTCTTTCTGCCCTCTTACACAATCGTAATGAATCCATCCTCTCTGCCAAGCGTCTGTGATTTAAGCGGGCTGGCTTCAGCGCTTCTGTCATTACAGAGACACTGTCTGTAATCGGGCCTCCCACACTGCGGCATGTTGGACACACTCGTAAATCATACCTGTGATTCATGGCCATCGGATCCGTGAAACTGCTCGAGAGAAGAGTCACTGACTATGTGGAAAATATTATTGCTGTCTTTTTTTTCAGTAATCTTGTAAAAACAAAAAGTCAGGCCACCCCCAAAGTCTAATTTGTGAGCGTAATTCTGCCTACCAGGTTTATGTGGGAAGACTGATTTGACTTTTACAGCTTTTTTTTTTTTTTGATGGAAGCTTATTTCTGATTATGAGAGTCTCACCTTCTAAAGAAGGCTACATAGTCAGCATGGTGGAAGGAAACACTCTCTGCCTTTAAAGATGAACTCTCGAGCTCTGCTGTCTCCCAGCCATTTTACTTCAGTGCCTCAGTTTCCTCCTCTGCAGCATGGGCTTACTCATAATGCACTATGTCAAGAAAGACTGAAGGGAGTGCTTTTGAATGCAAGCAACTACATCAGTCTGGTGGAGAGTGGGCGCCTGGGAACAAATGGCCTTTTATGAAAGACACGAAAGCAGCGAGAGTCCTTGCTCTGGAAGGGCATGCAAGGCGCGTCCATGGAAGAGTCCAGGAGGAAGCTACGCTTCCTGTCTCTGACTCAGCCACAGCTCTGCTAGAGCAGAGAGTCATCCGTTTGAAAGCACGGAGGATGAGTCAGGGGACCTGGGTCCTGCTTTACTGTGAATTTGCTCTGTGATTCTTGCATAAGCCACGGCTGAATTTCGGCCTCTGTCTGTACATCCCTAACACGAAAGCTGGCTTTCGAGGGGAATTTCTCTGAGTGTTATAGTACTTGATGCAAAGATGGCATGGAACTGAAGCAGTGGGAAAGTGTGTCTCTTGATCAAAGAAACCCGGGATGTTTATGTTTTATTAAAAAATGAATAGACAGGGGAAGACCATTCTTGCTCAAGTACAGCAAGCACTTTGAACACACCCTCCTATAATCACCTGCTTCCCATCTCACATCAGCTCCCCAGACCCTTTACTTCTACTTCCGTGCTGTGTGTACATACATGCTTTTACGTGTCTACAAAATCTAGGACCTGCACGTGACAGAACACGCACACTGGTTTTCTCTCGGAGGCTGAGAGTCTTTTTCCCTTTCCATGGAAACAATGTAACTACGTTCTTCTGCGTGGCTGAAGGAAAATGGACTGTGCGTATACACTGCCGTTTTTCACCCTCCCTCCTGTTAGCAGACGCCTAGGTGGGCTCTGCTAACTTAAGTATTGTGAGTAATGCTGCAATAAGCACTCATGGTACAGACAATGCTTTTTTCTTTAAATATCACCTTGAAAAATAAAAACACATCGTGCAATTGTAGTATTTTCTGGGCCACCACACACCTCCGTATACTGAGTTTTCAAGCAGTCCTAGGATTTGGGAAAGATAAGTGTGCTGTAAGAAGGCAGATTTGGGACCACATAGCTTAAAACTGAATGTACCTGAACCCTAACCCAAGCCTAGCTGAGACTAACTTTTGACAACTTTCTCCTTTTGAGGAGAATCCTTTTGAAAGCTTTGACTGGTTACCTTGACAACGCCAGTTGCCAGCGATTCACATTTATTGCTCATGTGTTTTCCGTCTGATTGGAGGTCTGCTTGCTTTGCTCTGGGACTTCTCGGCATGAGGCATGCATTTGCCCGGCGCTGTCTTTGTAACGTTCACTCTGTATTTTATTGAAGGAGAGTCCTCAACCAAAAAAGGTTCCCACAGAAGGCGGGCACTCTGAGCTCTGAGTTTCCCGAGCTACCCCGAGTGGTGGCCAGAGCCTCCTGTCTGATGGTCTTTGGAGAACACTGCATACGAACTGGATTCACCACACACTTGTTTGCTACCCAGCAGAGTAACCACTCAAGCAGAAAGGAGACTGTGACTGCTACCAGTCAGCTCAAGACAAATCCCCATCCTTGAAGTCTCGGTGTCCCCATGGGCAAATCTGTAAAACAGCGCTTGTTGAATGTGCCCTTCACCTTAACCCACAGGCCTAAAGGCTTCCTCTCTGGAACCTTCCCTGTTTCTCTCAACAGAATGATATGTCCTTCTCTGTGTCCCCAAGACACAGTCTACTGCATCAACGGCTTGTCACGGGGCAATTCTGATTATGTATTTTTATCCTTCTCTCCCACTGGGCTGTGAGATTCACCAAGACAAGAGCTGCATAAACACACATACATACACATGTATGCATTTGAATGTGTATTTTCAGGTTGGTTCAAGTCTCCTCGAGATTTCAGACTCAACAATTGCCATATTTGACTCTGGTGCTATCATAATGTCTCAAAGCGCTCCTCACAATCCTGACATTTCCATCCTGGGTTCCCATTAATCACCTTCCCACAGCCTCACTGGCTTTCTTGCTATTCTCACTCATGAGGTGCATACCTGGAGGGATACTTTCCCTCTTTCTGGAATGTTCTTCTTCTAGAAAGACCTAGGTTGACAGCATCCTCTTCTTTCTTGGTTTCTTTTGTTACTTTAGTTTTATTCAGTCTTTTCCGGGATCCCATCATCTCAATAAAACTAAATTTGTCCTGTGTTAAACTCTACTGGCTCCTCCCTAAGTATTCTGGAATTCCCATTTGGGACACTGTTAACCTTTGGCTTGCAGTTTAGGATTGATATTTTCACTTAGGATCTGACTCCCACTTCTAAAATGGATTTTTTTATGACAGAATAGACCTTTGGTTCACTGGTTTGATTGTTACTATACCATTCCTATAACAAGAGACCAAGTAACTTAAGGAAGGAAGGGTTTCTTTTGTCTCAGAGTCTGAGGGGACACAGCCCATCGGAAGTGAACTAACTGGTCTTACCACGTCCACAGTCATGAATGGATGCTCACGCTCACCAGGCCTTCCTCCACCTTTCTCTCTTTCCTTCAACCCAGGACCTCAGCCCATGGGATCTGGAAATCTAGGATCTGCACACAACCTCATAGATACACCCAGAAGTACTGATTCAAAATCTAGTAAAAGCACATCTAATCATCATAATAAATTTGTGCCATTAAGATGGTTCGGCGGATGAGAGGTGCTTGTGGGAAAGCCTGACAACCCAAGTTTGATCCCCAGAAAGTTGTCACCAGGGCACTCACCTGCCCTCACATACATACATCCCAGACACAAATATAATAATAAATAAACTAATAATAACTGGTCAAGTTGACAGTGAATACCAGCCATCATAAACAACACTCCATGTTCCCAGGAGAGTAGCAGGCATGTAGTGAATGCTCACAAACTCTTGGTGGATTGTGTTAGGCCTATTGACTACATTTTATTGACTGAGGTATTAAGCCCCTCCAAAAGAGTCAGGCGAGGCTTTCAGCTACACATTCTGTGGTTCTTTGTGTAGGCAGGTCTCTAAAGAGGCAGAGTCCTAACATAGAGTTTGTCCTGGGAACGTAATGACCCCTTCTATACAAGGATTTTGTTACCCGCATAAAATCTTGCTTTTCTTTATCAAACATCTTCAAAACTGAATTTGCATTGAGTACCGCCAGGTCCTTGGAAGATGGGATGGATTGGCCTGCCTCGGAGACTTGGGGTTGGAGCAGGAGCCCTTTCCTTTGTCTTGTTCTCCTCATTTCTGCTCCCCCGAGTTCTTGAGTCATTGACTATCCTAATTTGTCAGAATGAAGACAAAGCTACCAGTTGCTTCTTGGATTATTATGTAACCATGCTGAATACGGCCACGGCCCTCTGAGACTCGGCCCCTGACTCTGCTTGGGAGTGATCGCTCGGGGATTTTAACTCAGCCAGTCTTCGAGCAGAAATGTTTATCATTTTTCTTTTTATTGTTTCTGGCTCCTCCCCTGCCTTTGAAGTCTCTGAAATCTTGAAGCATTCGGAGGGGCTCTGCACACTGCAGGTCTTCTGCCTGGAAGAGGGCCCCTGGCCAAGAGAAAGGAATTGGAGCCCCCCTCTCGGCTAGGCCCATAAAACAATCAGATTTCTCCACACGCCTGTCATCTGAAACGTGAAGCCGTGCTAAAAGTACAGATAATGCAGCGGGTTCCAAGGAGGCTTTCAAGAGAATGGCAAGTAACCCTCTCTTCTCCAGAATGAAGAGCTGTCTCCAAGGGATCGCAAGGGGAAGGGCTGCGGCTGGACGTTCTCCACCAAATGCCTCACGCTCTCCGCTGGGCCGGTCGACGACACCCGCCTGTTAGTAGTTTTCCTCTTTCAATCTCAACAGTCTCAGCTCCTACGGCTTCCTCACAGCGCAGGCAGACTCCTGTCTCTGTTCATCTCCTCATAGGGAAGGCAGACCCTCGTGTCCCTGCTTCTCCTCTCGCAGGGAAGATACACTCTCGTGTCCCTACTTTTCTAGTCTCAGAGGAGATGGACCCTCATGTCCTTTTTCCTCTCTTCACACGGAAGACAGACCCTCATGCCTGTTTCTCCCCTGATAGGTGAGGTGGACCTTCATGCCGCTGCTTTTCTCCCCACAGGAAAGACAGATCCTCATATTCCTATTTCCCCTTCTCTCATAATGCCCAAAGGGACTCTTTTCCTCACTTCTCATTCCTTCCAGAACTCTTTTGATAATTTTCAAGAGAAGTGACTTGTTCTTGCTTCCATGTCATGGGGGGGGGCGGGTCCGTGGATGTCCCATCTCAAAGCCAAGAGTAAATATTTGTGTTAAAGAGAAGTCGTATCACAGGCTTGACTTTGAGTCCATATGAATGAGCTCTGTGCTTAAACTGGCTTTATGCGCCCAAAGATGAGGTGGAAATCAAGACATTAAAACACTGAGCTGGTTGGGCTCATCCAACTCCAGTGTCAGTTCTGGATTTTAAAACACATCTTTTTACTTTCTCTCTGTTTGCTGCCTTTCCCACACAGTCCTCGGAGCTCACTCGCGGCCTCCTAGCAGCCCCGTGGTGAGAACGCACTCAGCTGACAGGGACAGGAGGAGGCACGCCTGCCTGCTGAAGTCAGCCAGGTTAGGTGAGTGTTAGCAGGGCTCAATGTGGCATCATGAAGTGCCATTGTAAGGAGTGGAGGGGCAGACAGGGTGACAGATGGCTGCCTGCTGTGAACACATGGTAGAACCAAACCCACCTGTGATGTGGCCCAAACCTCCAAGGACACTCAGCCCTGTGCAATAAGAGCTGGGTTAGAAGCTGGGTGGGTCAGGTAGCTGACGAAACTCCAGCCACTAACGAAATAGGGAGTCACTTTCCTGCTGGTCTGGTGAGTCAGAGAATTCTGGACCTGCATCTGGTCCGACTTTAATTCCTGCCGTTCTGCAGAGGGACTCCACGGAGTAGTTAGAAGGGCTATTGTGAAGAATGATAAATATCCCAAGAGTTGAAAGGGTCACCCAGGGGATTCCTTGTTAGTTCCCAGTGGAAATGCAGAAACCAGGTACCAAATCACGCTACTCCTGTCTCTGTATGCATGTTTATAGCACTGCTGAGTCTCCAGTCCCCAGAGGCAACCTAGTCTAGAAGCCTTCCTCACATTCTTAGACTGCTTGGATTAATAGAATTGTGCAACAGGAAGTTCTGAATGCCCGTTGAATTGAAAGCCTCCTCTTGAAATAACTGAGTTCCCATGATACTATTATAGTCAGCCCCTCCTTACGAATAGGTTTCATATCTATGCATTTAACAGCTTTGGATCAATCATATTCTGGAAAAAATGCATCTGCACTGGGCACGGACAACCCTTCTTCCCTTTGGCCAACAGCACAGTGCATGACTGTGAATACCCCTCCACACTGTGGCAGACATCGTAAAGAACCCAGAGCATGTGTGGAATGGACAAGAGAATACTGATGGAGCATGTTCAGATGCCATGACCCTTTATGTAAGAGACTGTCTGCGGATTTTGTTATCTGTATGGGATTAGCCTCCCACAGAATTTGAGGGTCCACTGGATTTCTCATGAATCCCCAGACAGAAAAAGAAAATTCTTTTTTTTTTACATATTTGAGAAAGGGGCTAGTTGTCCTCACACCTAGTAGCCAGAGCTCAGAACAATGGCTACTGCACAGAACCCTGGCCATTTTGCACTACCTCAACCCTAAGTGATATTAGATAAGTAACTTGAGCACCCACTCCTGAATTCCCAGCACTGTAGGTCCACACAATCCCTTTACGGCAGTGGCAGAGCTAAGGAGGAGCTTGTTGTCCAGTCTGTAGCCCATGTCAGGGACCCCTGCCTTTTTCCTTCCGCAGAGAGAAAGGGTTACTTTATTCTTCAAGCAGGCCTACAAAGTCCCCCTTTTGGACTGGCTGGCTCCCTCCACACTGTTAGAGTAAGATCTCAAGTGTGAAAACTGTGTGCGTGCACACACACACACAGAAACAATTTCATATAAAGCATTTGAAATAACTTGTTGACTTGGGTCACTTTCTTAAAAGCAGACTTGGAGGTGACAATTCAAGAGCAAGTGATATATTAGGACATGTTCCCAGGAGAAGAAAAGGATAAGGGGATTCAGGACAGGAAAGCAGAAGAAGCCAAGCCAGGGAGTGACTTCAGGGAGTATGCAGCTTCAGCCTGATCCCAAAGGGAGGCTTTGGAAAAGAAATTACAACCTAGAATTGATCCAGACTTGAGTACAGAGAGCCAAGGGCTCTGTTTTTGCACTCCTGCCAATCCCTAGGGGCAGGGAAAAACAAAACAAACAAACAAACAAAACCTCTTAGGTTCTAGAGTTGTCTGAACAGCTGGGTAAAATGTCCCTAATGGCCCCATAGGGATCACCTGTAGCCAGAGAAGAGGCACGCAGCGATGCAAGTGGGACTAATAGAATCTGTTCAGCGCATCAACGTGGTGATTCTTTCTACCATGCCATTCTCAAATAATGAATTTTATTAGCTTTGGAATTTATGTCCTTCCATTCTGTAACTTTGTCTCTCTCTATGCTAAGAAACAACCTACCATCTTTCAAGAATATTGAAATAACCCCTGAGGTGGGTTTGCTCAGGAAGTTCCTTCCTCATCTCAGGTTCTGCTGAGTTGGTAGAGCCACATGGCTCTTTGTTGTACATTCATATTTTGATGAGTATTATTCAAAGAAATCTTTTAAATGAATTCTACAGAAGTCACTGCCAAATCCTGTTTGGTGAGTTTCCTTGTGCAAATGAATTTGGTCCCGTCCCTTCTTTTACTAGTCTTTTTCTGTATAGCTGACCATCGATTCACTCAAATCCCCTCTCAAAAGAAGACAGAGATTTCTCTGAGCAAACCTATGAGCCCAGCAGTCAGATGCTGGTCCTCCCTCTCAGAAGGCAGATTTATGTAAGCAAAATCTCCCACTGGCAGCTCCCCCGTGAAGACAAAAATTTGAATAAAACTATTCCTACCTTCTTTACAGTAAACAATCCAAAATTCAGCAGATGGCTAAATCAGGCCTTTATCTTTATGGGTATGTTTTATTTAATTTTCAGTAATAACTTCTAGAGTCCTGATTTTCCATCATTTTATGCCCAGGAACCCATTACATGATAAAGAAATCCAATGTGAAGCTGTTTTCCCCTCTTTCTCCTTGTCTCTCTTCCCTAACTCTCTCTCTCCCTCTCTCTATATCTTTCTCTCTCTGTCTCTCTTTCTCTGTATCTCTTTCTCTGTCTCTTTCTCTTTGTTTCTCTGTCTCTGTCTCTGATTCTCTCTTAATTAAAAGCATATGTTCCTTTCTTCTCAACTCAGAAACAAAACAAAAACAAACAAGCAAACATGCAGAAGAGCGGGCTGGGGACATGGTCCAACCAGTAAAGTGTTTGCCTTGAAGCTCCAGGACCTGAACTTCATCCCCAGAGCTCAGAAACAAAGCTGGGCTTGGTAGCCCTAGGGAATGGAGACGGACAGATGCCCGAGGCTTGATGTCCCAGCCGCTCTAGCTTTCTTTGTGAGCCCAGGCCAATAAGTGACCCCGTATCAAGCCAAATGGTGGACAATACCTGAGGAATGGCATCTCGAGCTGTCATCTAGCCTCCACATGCACACGCATATGGACATATACATACATACACACAGCAGTGCACACACGCAGAGACAAAATGCACACATGAGATAAAACCCTAGAAAACAGGACTCTTCAGCTACAGTCAGCCCACTGGCCTCATATAACTAGTTATAAGAATCAGTCCTGTCTCCCTTGTCACCCGTACTGATCTCAGGTAGAAGCAGACCTTTAGTGGGAGTGGACTTCCTGCTACTTCTGCCCATTCTTTCAGTGGCCCTCATTCTGTCAGATTTGTTCCTCTTCACTGTTGTTCGAGACTGCTTCTTTGTTTGTTCCATTGCTCATCTGGTTGTGCACTGTTCCCGTGGTTAAACAGGCACACCTACCCACAAAGACCAAAGACATATTTTTGTGTTTTCCCAATGTACCAAGAGTTTTCTATGTGTCATCTTATTTGACTCTCCGTGAAGTGCCCCGGGAATAGTATCATTCCCCAGGAAAACTGAGGTGCGGAGTTAGTCAGTGTCGCTTCCAGATGACATGGCCATGAGGACAGCGCAAGGCAGCACTGAGTCCACACTGAGTCGTAGCTAAGTCTGATGACGTCTACCCCAGTCTCTATTTCAAGAACACACTCTGCGTCTTCAACTCTCACAGAAATGCTATAGGATGTCAAATAGTTTTGAGGGGCCTAACAGATGGCTCAGTAGTTTGAAAGCATTTGCTATTTTTGTAGAGGACATGGGTTTGACTCCCAGCACCTATATGGTGGCTAACAACCCTCTGTAACTCCAGTTTCCTCTGAGGATACCAGGAACATATGTGATTCATACACATACATGTACATAGGCAAAATACTCATATGCATAAAATAAAACAAATCTAACATTTTTAAAAAAATCATTTTAAGCCTCTAAATTGGTGATCCAACTATGAGCATGGAAACTCTTGATTTGCTTAACTCTTCAAAGAATCAGCTAGCAAATGCTTAGGGATGGCTTCTCCTGTATTTGAAAATATCTGTAAGAAACCAACTGGTATTATTGTCAGTCATGAATTAGACTGAAAGAACTCTTGTTTATGATTTCTAAAGGATTATTTAGTCATCCAAGGGCATGAAAGCCTGTTTAATGCATTGTTCAATCAAATGACAGTCCCTAGAGCTTGCAACTCAAAATGTCCCGGTGGCGAAATCATCGTTAGTCACCTGCTATAACTTCACTGGAATGGGCTGTGACATGGAGTCTATAAAAGCAAACATAGCCTTGTTAAGCTATTTGGTCACATAATGTAGGGCCTCATGTGTGGATACAGCCGTGAAGAGAAAAGCTTAAACTGGCTGCTTTAAGCATATTGTGAAACTCGTTTCTAGAAACCCAACTTTTCATTGAACGCTCTTTAAAGTCACGCTAATGTACTTCCGACAGTTGTAACAACGACGTGTGAGTCACACGTATGGTTTCGAGATTCCTCAACTGGCTGTGAGGCTGCTGATGCAATCAGAAATCACCTCTGGGTCTCTGAGACTAGCAGACTGAGTCAAGAAGCTGCTCGGCCAATGAGATTGCCGCTTTCCATTACGGCAAGTGCCAGGACTCCAGTCTTCTCAGACTCGCGATCTCAGTGAGAAATCGAACATCAAAATCCTCTTTCCATTTGAAATGTGTCTCTATCACCAAGGAAAAGATATTTCTGGGATTCAGCCTGCAAAGTTACCTTGATTACAAGGCACTCTGCACATAAATCTAAAACAGGAGAAAGAACTGTGGGATTGAGCATCTGGCAGATTTTTGCTTGAACTCCAGCTCCACAGTTTCCTAGCTGAGTGATTTCAAAAAGGTTGCTTCATCTCTTTGAGCTCTTGGTCCCCAACCTGCCAAAGCAGGAAATGATTCCCACCTCATTGGGTTGTGAAAGTATAAAGTTAGTCACTGAACGGCATCCTACCAAACAGTGGTGGTGGGGGGGGGCATCCAACATGGACCTCAAGGGAACCTGGTGGCTAGTCTCCTTGGTTTTAAATACAAAGTGGTCAAAACAAGAATCAGTTCTGGTTCTGGGTGCTCTTCTTTCTGCTTTGTCTCCAACTTCTAACCAGGGGTTCATTCAAACTTCCCAGGTGCACACAAGAAAGCAAGAGGAAAAGTGACAAAGAGATGGGACTGCAGAGACAGAGCAGCCCGTCCACCCTGTCCTCGGGGATGCCAGTTGTCAGTCACAAGATTGCGAGGAAGGAGGGTGTGACTGAAATAAAACTTTGAAGATCGTAACGAGGTCCATTGCCATGGTTCAAGAGGAGCATAGAAATCCTACAGTTTCAGCTGGGCAGAGAAAAACTAGATGAAGATGTGCTTTCCTAAGCACAAAACGACCCACTGGGTCGGAAAGAATAAGACCCTTTACAGCAGAAGAGACCAGAAAAGATTCGCTCTGAGGAGCACTTTGTAATACCAGTCTCATCAGCCTTCTTCGGCCTCTCACTGACAGTGCGAGTCAGAAATCAAGGGATAATACACCATCTGAGAATTCTGGACCATCTGAGAATTCTGGACCATCTGAGAATTCTGTATGATCATTCTAGAAAGAAAATTCCCTGCTATTCCAGAGTTAGACATTTTTTAATTGCTTTTACTGTTTGTGTGTGTGTGTGTGTGTTTATGTGTGTGTGTGTGTGTGTATGTATTATTGCTCTCCCTTTTTTATTGGTGTACATTAGTTGTAAAAAGTGACCGGTTTCATTAGGACATTTTCACAATGAAATATGCATAACGTAGATTGATTGTATTGTCACCCTATCTCACTCTCCCGTCTCTCCCATCTCTCCTTCCCATCCTGCTGGTCCTACCTCTACCTAAGTACTTGAACTCTTCCTTAATCATATCATGATATTGAATTAGATCTAGTAGATCTGGGGAAGAGCACAAGGTATTACACAGCCCACAAACTTATTTCAGGTTTGTGGTTCTACTCCAAATGAAGCAAGAGGGGAAAAACTTAAAAAATGAGAAGTCCAGTGAAAACGCTGGAATTGAGCTCAACAGTATGAAGGGACTGTTTCTAAAGGTTGGCTGTTGTAGGAAGCTGCTTGTTCATTTCCCAACCACCCAGACTCCTGAAATAATCACACAGAAACCATATTATTTGTAATACTGTTTGGCCAATAGCTTAAGCGTATTTCTGGCTAACTCATATGTTAAATTAACCCATCTCCATTAATCTGTGTATTGCCACGAGGCTGTGGCTTAGTGGCTTACTGGGTAAAGTTCGGCATCTGTCTCAGGTGAGGCTACATGGCTTCTCTCTGACTCCTTCTCCTTTTTCCCAGCCTTCAGTTTTTTAGTGCCCCCCACTCCAGCTCTATTCTCTGCACAGGCCTAAGATAGTTTTTTTTTTTTTTTTTAACCAATGGTATTTACAGTATACAGAGGGGAATCCCACATCAGTCGAAGAAGAATTTTTTAAAACTGGCACCTTTGTCTTACTGAAGGATGGTGTGCAAATGAGAAAAGGCTTTCTCATGTCAATAAGAATAAATGCTTGCCACACTCTCAACAGCAGTGTAAGTAATTTGTATTAATCTTCCCCTCAACCGAAGAGAATGAATATTGTTAGTATCTTCTCAAACTTAATTTTTATAATTATCATATAAACTATTAGATATCATGAAGGCATTTTCAATAACAGTGTGTTTTGACTGATTCTTTCCCCCTTCCTCTCTCTTCCCTGTGTCTTCTCCCCAAGCCCCCAAGTCTACTTTCTGATTTCTCCTCATATGTGTCCTTTGTACTTCCCTACTCCTTCCTCAGCAACCCTTTACCCTCTGTCAATTTCCTTTCCAGATTTTTGGGGCTTTGTTTACATTTGCACCCATTTATAAACACACATATATACACCACACATTAAGATCTACCACATAGGAGAGAGAACAGGGAGCTGTTGACTTCTTGAACTTGGGTCACTTTGTTAAATTTACGACGCTCCAGCTCCATCCAGTTTCCTGTGTATCTTTCAAAACGAGGGCAAGGAGCCTGTGAGGCACTAAAAGTCTAGCCCAGGACACTCAACTTCTAAGTGGCAGCATCAGGACCGAACACATCCTTATCCATCCCAGAGGAAACACATTGGCAGATTTCAGTTTTTGCACTGAATTATGAAAAAGTCACCTGTGATATAGGACCGAGATTCTGAGGGAAGGAAACAGTTGCTCAAGATCCTCACACAGCTTCTCCAAGGCCATACAAATAGAAAGGGAATGGTAAGATTCAAAACTTGTTCAGAGCTGGCCAAGAGCTGGACCCCAAACCCTTGAGCCAAGAATAGGACAGGACAATTTCTGTCTTCATATCTGAGATCATAATTTTTGAGGACGAAAAATTTGGAGGTTAGTACAAACCTTAATTTCCAGCAAGTGAGTCACTGTCATCATACAGAAAAGCTCACAGCAAATTGAGCTGTTTTGCTTACGGCCAAACTCGTCCACTTAGTTATCCACCAATGCCTGGTGGGTGCGTGAGCATACATGAGTGTGCCAGAGAGCCATGCACACAGAATGAGCAGAGACTTACAGAGAAGTCTCTGCTCTTGTATTCTTTGCAAAGCCCTCCAAGCACCCTCTTCCCCAGGCACACTTCCCCAACATTGATAGAAACAGAATCCATCTTTAAATCTCCATGGTTTCCTATTACCTTCTACCGGAAAGCCCCATTGTATTAGACGTTGTCCACTGTTTGTGTGCTTGTTTGTTTTTAAGGTTCTAGAGAGTTGTGAGTCCAATAAGGCTGACCTGAAGTGACAGTTTGACTAATTCTTCATGCCCTCTCTTTAACTAGTGTGGGTTCTTAACATTTTGTTCTGAGCTATTGTGACTGCAGACAGTACCATAGTATGTCCTCAGAGCAACGGCAGGTGCCTGATGACTTCTCAAGCACAGAAACCTCCACAAGTCTCTTTGGAATACCCTTAGAAAGACATAATCTCCATTGTTCCCATGTTCATCATAACACCTCCATGGCCTGGAAGAGCCAATGCATTGAAAATCCTCAAAGCGTTGACTGAAGCATATCTCACTTGGCTTCCCTCAAATGTACAGAAAGACTGGAAAGAAGCAATTATTGGGTAAGATGACTGGCCTTTAGCCGTCGCCAGTTGACACTGCCAGGTCCCGAAGAACTATGATCTAATTTCCACTTCAAGGAGACTATAAACAAATGTAAACAATCAGTTTCCAAGGCCACTGTCCAAGTCCTGGTGTCCTAGTCCCCGCTGCACTGCAATGTATGTCTCAGTATCCTGGTAACTGTTGGAGAGATGCTCTCTGTTGAGATGACCAGTACAGATTGCAATCGCAATAGCGGGGTGGGAATAAGCACATCTTTTTACAGTTAACAAGATCTTGCTATTTCCAGAACCTCACACAGTACCCGTGATAATGTCAGAAGGCAAATTAATATTAAAATGTAAACTCTCATGCCACAGACAAACACACTAAAGTATACAGTTTCAAGACTGGAGTTAGACAGTCTACCAACTACAATTTTCCTTCTCTGCTTTACCACAAAATAAGGTTATTAATCTAATAAGAAGCTCTTACTTGGAAGTTCTTTGTAAGGGTTGTGTTCCACACATAAACACAATATCTTTTTAGATCTATAGGCATATACATACATATATACATGCACACACACACATATGCATATGGCATCTAGTCCTGTGTATGACATAAAGTAGTCCCTCAGCAAGAAATATTTTTCTATGTAAAGTAGCATTGTATAATGGTTCAGCTATGGTTTCTAAAACCAGGTCAAATAGCTTGAGATAGTATCCTAACCTTGAACTGTGTACTAATCTTCTCTGGGTATCGGTTTCCTCATGTGGAAATTGGAACAATGTTTAAAAGTTCTATAGAGATACTATAAGTGTCTACCAATGTAAGATAGATATTGGTGAAGGAGCAATATAAGGGAAATAATAAATAATATATAAATAAATCTAAATAAATAAATAATAAACAATGAATAAACCACCACCTTTGTAAGGTGGGAACTCCTCCCCCTCTCCAGATGTCATACAAGGACTTCTCAGGCACGTGAGAAGTGGAAGATTCAACTGCATTCTGAAACTCAGAGTTACTGATAAAAATACGACATGAAAATGTTCTACTCAGAGATTCACTGCCATCATGTTGAACATGAATATTGGGCTATTTGGCAAGCATCTCGAGGCTTTGAAACTCAGTGTTCAGTTCTGTGACACCCTGTGCCACCACATCAAAGATCTTGGCACCTTTCAGGATATTGTATGGGACCTGCCACAGCATGCTCCTTCACCCCAGGCTCTAGGACAGAATGACAACTGTCTCTTATCTTGTAGGGCCAGTTCTGCCTCCTTCTCCACCCTAATACCAGTCTCCCGCAAGAAGTTCCTCAAACAGAGGCTCTGGGATGGGAATAGCAATGGGATATTTTCTAGTTGCTTTTCCTTTTCAGGGAGGTCACATAAAATACATTATTAGTCCTTTTAGGAAGAAAACAAATGTTCCAGATGTGGTTCTTCAAGCTCCTGACATGTGGGAAATACAGATTACTATCCCGATGCATTTTCCTGCCAAGAATAAGAAATGGGAGGAAAATAAGTTTATATATATACATATATATGTAAGTACTTGTGTGTGTGTGTGTGTGTGTGTGTGTGTGTGTGTGTGTACATACATATCATGTTGGGGCAAAATGTTATTTCATAAACACCCAAATGCTATACAAAGACACTGTCTTTGCAGTCCAAATGGTATATGAAGACACTGTCTTTCACAGTGTCTTTCACATTCTATCACAGCATGCTTTGGTACTTCTTTTCTATGCTTTGTTAAAACAAGGCAGAGCCTCAGACTATGAAACACTGACACAAATACTTAGTCATATAGACCATGACAGGCTATATAAAATGAATGGAAATACCTTTCCTTAATATAGTTTTAGAATTTGGCATCTATTGTGTGTCAACATAAATACAGTTAATAGTCTAAAACCAGCAGTACTACAATAGAGCAACATACTCTGACTACACAGGCTTCATGCCAGAAAGAAAAGGATCATTCAATACAAACATGTTGATATCCAGATTACATCATATGGTTAAAATGGGGAAAACAAAGCAAAATAAAAACAAAGAAACAAAAAATCCAGAAGATCATCTCAGTTAAACTTGCCATCCTGTCTTGATGTACAAGTGATAATTCTTACATGGCAATGAATATCAGAAGTGAAATTCAAGTAAGCATCAAATTTAAGAATATACAAATGCCCACTACCAGTTGTTAATATTAAATATCCTTCTACAAATTTAAGTCAGTGAAATGAAGTACAAAAGGATAGAGCTATTAAAAGGGGCTCACTATTTTGTTTCTTAATAGTGAAAAAAACATGTTAGACTTCAAAAACATTATTGACTATAAATAAATACGTAAAACTCCAGTAACTTCCCCTACATAGTTACAGGAGATAATTGAAATGCTAATAGAAACACAAATTCATTATGAAGGTCAAATGTTACAAGCTCTATCAAAATAGTTTAATAGCATCATATGACAAAGCCCCCAAATTGAAAGAGACCCAGATGCAACTGCAACAGCTGAATAACTCTTAGAAGAACACACAGGAACAATTATTCATGACTTTGGGTCACACAGAGTCTCCTTTTTCATGGCACAAAAAAGTCAAAACTAAGAGACTGTGGATAAACCAAATATCATGTCATTGAACTGTGTTACACGTGGACATCAATGTCAGACCTTCTAGATGTGAGGGCAAAGCTGAGCTACACAGTAGAGCCAGACCCTGGCAATACCGCTTTGGCTGCCATGTCAGAGGACAGAGAAAATCTGGGGCTGTTGAACTAGGCTGTAACTGGGGTAGGAAGAGTCAACCAAGTGGAGAAAACTAATATAAAGTCATCCTTTGGAGATAATTAAGAAAAACCCAATCTCTCCATACAGTCACAGACTGAGCATGTAGTCTGTTATGGGGACATACCAAATAGAGTAGCTGAGAAATCTAGAATATTCTCAGTACCCTCTTAAAACAGAAATCTAGACTATTTTCACCATCCTCTTAAATCTTCACCTCCAGGTCCTGCTTCATTGCTTCACTGACTTCATTGCTTATTTGCTAGAATAAGCAGATAAAAGTTATGTGAAAATGTAATTTATGAACCCCAAAGACTCCTGGGTAGTGTGCTACAGTAGCTGGTACGTTTTGGATGTCAAAATTATTAGCACCATGATCTGGATAAGTTACTTCACAAGCCTGAGTATCAGTTTCTATTCCACTGAAGAAGAGGGAGGAGCCTCTACCATCCAGGACTACAGCAGCACTGGGGAGAGCCTGGCACCGGCTGCAATCAGCTGACATGGCTCTTCTCCCATTCTCTCCTCACTGCTACATCCAGCCTGCAGACTTCAAGCAGTCCTCCATGTGAGCCTCTGTGTGTTCTACAGCTGCTCTCCCATGTTATTATTCTCAGGGAAGATACAAAGAAGCCACTGTGACCTGTCACTGATCCATTGCACGATCAGTCCATATCCTTCATCTCTGCCTTAGTTAATGGTCTAGTTAGCAAATCTACATTGCATTTCTAGCCCAAGTGATATTTGCATAAGCTCAGAGATGTTGCTAAGTCCTTTACTGCTGAAGGTATCAGACAGCTGGCACTCTTGATTCCTTCCCTCTACTGGTGCCTCCCTTCCTGCAGTGTCTTCAGTGACAGATTTACATGCTTGATGCACTACTTCTAGAGTCTGCCACCGTCTCCTAAGGAGAGGGAGTGGATGATCATGGGTAGCTTTCTATTGGATCTGAGCTAGCCATGTGTGGGTTCTTCTTCATTTGAGAAGGAGGCACACTGATCCCAGAATGGTTCTTGACAGACAATAGGTAAATGAGGCAAGAACAGAGACACAGCGAACTCTCCCACTATAATGGCTTCAGTTACTGCTCTTTAGATATAAGCTGAGGTCTCCAAGAAAGCAGTTGTCACTCCCAGGTCACTGCCACCTCTGCTGAAGTGTTACCTATAAATGAATTCTTCCCATGATTACCTGAGAAGGTAGAGTGTGGTTTAAGACAACATGCCTCCTCCCCAACGAGTCCATGAGTCTTCCTCAGCTGTGATGTTTATTTCTGAGTCATTCAGTGAAAGGTTGAAAGCACCTCACATGACCAGGCCCCATGTTGGGTTTTGGTAACACAAAGAAGATGGAGACTGAAATGATGTCACTGCCAATACCATAGCTTGACATGTAGCAGAGAATGGGCATAACCAGTGTGTGTACAAAATGAACATGAAAAAAAAAGTAGTAGGCCTCTACTTCTGCTTTCCCCAGACTTGTCTCAAAAGCTTCACTTCCCAAGTCTAGCCCATGCCATGGAAGCAGCAGTGGAGCTTGTAACGCAGGGGGTGATTTGACCTCAGTCTGTTTTAGAGAGCAATAGTCCATCACTAATCATTTCTACCAACATCTGGTGTCTTTCAGAGGCTGGGTACAGGCATGGAAAGATCTGTGCTCAGAGCACATCGTCTTCTAGGTTAAGGGGTACCAGCTGATACTGCAAGCTTTCCCCACACTCCTGGCAGAGTTCCATCTCTGACCTGGTCTGATGTCACTTCTTGGGTATATACTAAGGCTGTATCCTTTCAAATAACCTTCTAGAGAGCTGAGTCCTACTCCAACTCTGTACCTTTCTAGCGGTGCATGGAGTATTTCCTAAACCAGACAGGCCCACAATCAACCATGCTAATTGAAGTAGGAGAGACTCTGGTTTGGGCTCATTTCTGGAGAACACTTCCTAACAGATCTTTATAGCATATGATAAGATAGTATATCCCTGTAGAGCAGATTCTCAAACTCCACCGCCTAGTAAGATGCTACTCATTACCTCTGTCAGACTTCCAGGCAGAAAGGGAACAACTGGTACAATGATCTGTCACCTGAGCAAGCGAGCAGAGTACACAGGCCTGTGAGGTCCTAGAACCTGGTAGGTATCTTTCATTCATATATAGGAACCCATCAAGAATTAGCCTTCTTGTTGGGCACACACCTAGCCATCTGTGTAGTCTAGCCTCGCCAAGTGACCATATCATACAAAGCAGTTCCCTGTTTGTTCTGAGATCCAATGCTAAGACACAGAAGAAATAATTTGGATTTTATTTTTCATGATCTGTTGGTCCTTCTTCCTGGTTCATCAAACCCCTTCATTTGTTTAACACCATATTTTTCATCTATCTCTTAAAAAGAAACAAATCTCATTTCTCATGGGCTTAGCCTTGGCTTTGATTACTTTCCCAATAACTCACTCTGCATGTTTATTTATCTTGCCGGATCCAGTTCTCCTGGAGGGTCTGTCTTTATTTGTTCTTAACAAGTATCACTTAGGCTGACCTGCAAGTCAGGTCCTGAGCAGAGATCTGGAAAGCATCTCTTGCCTGCTTGTCAATATCTTTATCATCACCAGCATCACTGGCAGCTACTTAGCATCTACTTGGGGCAGAAACCAGGACCTGTATCTTCTAAATCTGCATAATCCTCACAATCACCCAAAGACAGAATCAGCATGATGTCTCCATTTACACTCAGCTGGGAAGAAATCAAGGTCAACTTGAGCCTTTCGGAATTTCCGGTGACCCACTGAGCAAGAATAGCAGACTGCCTCCTGGCTTGAAATGGCTCGTTGATACTGAAGATGCTCTGAACATGTTCCTATGCCAAACCCTAGTTAGACTCTTAACAGAACTCCTTTGTAAAGAAAAGGGAGATGCTCCTCCATCCCATCACTCAGAAAGTAGAGCCCACTGGGGCCAAGCCAAGCTATACAAGCAAACTGGTCACTTCCAATGTGGATTTCATAAATTTGTGTGGTTATTTCATGTTCGCTTGGAACATCTTAGTGTGCCTTTCTCACACACACTGTGTGTCTTTATCATAGTAACTCTTCAAGGTCATTAAAAACAGGTATCACCAGGCTCGCGCATTAATGCAAAGGTTTATGCTGTCCCGTAGCTATCAGCTGAGTGTTTACCTTAGCCACGCTCTATGCTAATCCACAGAGAATGCAATGTGAATAATGCCTGAGTGACTCTCAGGAAGCCTGATCTAAGGTGTGTAGAATTCTCCTGAATGGCAATGAGCATATTCTACAGGAAAATGAATCCACTTACCGTGGAGGCGGAGCTATCAAGACAAGGAGCTCTCTACCAGCACACCCAGAGTGGTTTCAGGCAGCATGGGGAACCAGAGGGGTCAAGATCCACACAAAAAGAGCTTGATGCCAGACTAAATGACTAAGGGCCATGAGCGTTAGGCTCAAAACAGTTAAAAGTGATTCCAGAGAGGATTGGGTTTTTAGGCTATTCCTGTCCTAAAGAGGGACATAGTGATTTAGGGACCCTCAAGAAAGCATTCTCCAGGTGAACTAAGGGAAAGAAACAGCATGGTGGGATGGGAAGAGATCAGACCAGACAGAAGGAGGAATGTTGGTGTTCGCATTTGTTACTTTAGGGCAAGGGTTGGGTCAAGGGCAAGACATCAATCCCATATTAAAAGTGAGCATTAATCCAGGAGCCTGACTTTGGGAGGTACAGGTTCACTTTCACTAGTCATGAGATCTTGGGCAAATCACATTTAATCCTGAACAGATGAGAAGAAGATTGGGGCTTAAGGAATGTTACCACATTCCCTGAGCAAGGTCATTGGACATTCAGCAGCAATGCTTTGTGATTGTTTGCCGATTTGGATAGAAGATGATGACAAAATCCCATAGACATCTTTAAGACAAGAAATCTGAGGGCAAACAAAAAATTGGGTGCAGAAGAGAGGCTGAGGATTGAGAATTGGGTATGGGTGGAAGTCAAGATTCACATTACAAATACTGACATGTTCCCATAGGTCCATCTCTTCATCCTCACAGATCAGTTAGTTCATCCTCAGGTCCATCACTTCATCCTCACAAGTCCATCACCTCATTACTAAGTCCTTCAAGGTATCCTCAGAGGTCTGTAGCTTCATCCTTACAGGTTCATCAGTTCATCCTTGTATGTATATCACTTTGTTGAAATCACCTTCTTCTTTGTTTTCAAAATAGATGGAAGGTCTGTCTAATGCCAAGGATCTTATTTCCCTAAGCTACAAAACCAGAAGGAATATCTGTAGAGCCCACAGAAGAGAGAATAATCACAAGACTTCTGCACATAGCACCCTCCTCGCCCCAGTCCTGTTTGTGTGACTTTGATATCTCTTCCTGTTTTCTATAGTGAATTTTGCTTTCAGGAAAGCTGAGAACTCATTCGCCTCCACGTGGAAAAGAAATATAGTAGGGCTTTTCTTTGTGCTGCCAGCTCATAGAAAAATAACCTGGAGACACATTAATTCTGAAAGTTTGGCCTTAACTTAGGCTTGTTTCTAACTAGCTCTTATGACTTAAATTAACCCATTTCTATTAATTTACTTTCTGCCTGGTGGCTCTATTACCTCACCTCTGTACTGCCCATCCTGCTTGTCCTGGGTCTCCCGGTGTCTCACCTTCTTCTTTCCAGGGTCTTCTCTGCCCGAACAGAAATCCTGCCAAGTTATTGGCCATCTAGCTTTTTAATAAACCAATCAGAGTGATGCATCTTCACAGTGTACAAAAAGTTTATTCCACAACAAAGAAATAAAGTCAAAGGAAAAACAAAATCCCCAACACCTTCCAAAGTCCCTGTTTGGTAGATCTAGCTGGTGCAGCTGGGAACTCCTTCCAGTCATTATCTCTCCCCTGGCAATAATTTCCCAAGCCTGTTGATCGCCTTTTCCTAGCTACCCTCCAAAATAGAGGCAAATTTGCTTGGGAAAATCTGAAAATGAAGGGAAGCAGAGAGACCTGCACTAGAGCTTTCTAGAGGAATGGAGCAAACAGAATGACTATATATAATGGGAGAGACTGTGTTAGATTAGCTGACATGAAAGGGGCTGGGTAGTTCAACAATGACTATCTGCACAGTGGAGAGGCCAGGAGCCTGGTAGCTGCTTCACCTAGGAAACTAGATGTTGTGGGAGTTCTAATCAGGCACTTTAATCTGCACTGAGAGGTAGATTTTGATTGGGTTCCAATGTCAGGCAAGAATAGTAGAAACAGAGGCAAAAATGGGTAGGCAAAGTGACACTGCTTTTTCCCGCCACGCTCTTTATATCTGGGATGCTACCAGAAGGGGCTGTCCACTGTGAAGATGGGTCTTCTCCCCTCAGCTGAGTTCCTTCCTGGGAATTTCCCCACAGACCTGCCCAGTGGCCACTCTTAGTTGATTCCAGATGTAATCAAGCCAACCATCAACATTGACTGTCACAAACCATTTTAAAGAGCTCTTTACATTGTCCTCAGAAAGGTCCCAGGAGCACCCAACCTCCGCTGCTACTGGTCACGGCTGCCGTGGAGATGTGACCAAGTACCCACTCCCTCAACCATAGACCCGAGAAACAGTTCCAAGGCCAGTTTGGTGAGCCAACAAGTTACTGGGCTTACTTACAGGAATACAGGCAAGGGCCACTGGGGTGGCAAGCCAGCTGCCTCGCTGAATTGTCCCATCCTAGCTTGAGTGACGACTTCCCCAAAGCTCACGGATGGGGGCATTCCTTCAGTTAACCCCCATCTTCTATGACTCTAGCAAATGCACAGACGTGGGCAGCTGAGGGGTGGAGCCAATAGCTATAGTCTCAGAAGATGAGGGTCTAAATGATTTTCACCCCAATTCCTTGTATGAGAAAATGTTCATAGAAGCCCCTCTTCCTAGTGTTTACTGTGGATAGCCACAGCTACCCTGATTTCAGGTGCTAGCTTGTTATGCCTGGAGGACAACATTCTACAGCAAGTGATGATCAGCCACACCTGTCACCCACCCTTTATATTGACCTTTGACCTTTGTCCTTTCCTCCTAGCCTCTGGCTCTTATTCATGGAGATTGTATCCCCAGAAGCAAGGGTTTGCCTACAATGTCATCTCAGGCTGTTTCCTGAGGATCTGGTTTTAAGAGCTCCCTCCCTGTTTTTTGAAAGGAAAAGCGCACCTCTGTCTGTTCTTTCTATTGGTGCCTCTGTTTGATGTTGCTTTCAAACAAATGAGCCCACTAACAAAAGGAACGAGACAGAAAAACAGGAGAAAGCAAAGGAAAAAAAGGAAAAGAAGAAACAAGGGAGGCAACTTCTAGCCTTCTAAACAAATCTGTAGCCCTCATATTGGCATTCAAGGTCCTTCAAGCCCATGAAGTATATTTTTGGAAAATCACCTGCTTTCGAAGCAACTCAACCTACATAGCAAGACCATCCTGTACCTCCTTTTGAATTCCTGTCCACACTGGTCTCAGTGCCTGCTGGCTTCTTACTTGTTGACTGTATCCCAACGTGAGTGCCACCTTCCCTATGATACCCCATGAGCTCCTCTATCCTCACCACACCTCAGCTGCCCACCACTTTAGCTGCTTATGGCCATGTGGTATCAGTCCCCACTGTTACCATCATACTGACATTTCCTGAGGTCTCGCAGAAGGCTAGGACTCTGCTAGCTGCTTCAAGGGGCCCTATTTCATCAGCTCTGGAAGACCATGTGTGGTATGATGTCAATGATACAGCTCCAGACAGGAACAGTGAGGCTGTGGAAGGTTCAGGAGCCCATGCAAGAGTAACACAATTAGAGAACTCTGCATGTCTCCTAATTCTAGTAAGACCTTGGGGCATTTGGAGCCGGTGGTTGAGTCCTACACATCTCAGTAACTTCCTTAGAACGTTATTGAGGATGAATTCTAGCACAGAAGACAATTCTGGCCCATGAAATGAGGCTCTATCAGCCTATAGGGGAAAAGGCCCATCTCACTCTGCATATTTCCTGGCTCCGCACCTACTGTCTCAGACATTAAACCTGAACTTGGAGACTCCTTCCTGCTTTGAAAGCCCCAGTGTTTTCTCCTTCAGAAGAATACGAACTTTTCTTGAGTACTTTATACAATGAATTGAGTCCCAAGTGAGCCTGTAATTGTTGTCGTCATGATTTGATGGCATTGTTTCTTTATCACAGCCCCTGTGGTCTCAAGGACAGACAGCCTTGCTTGCCTTCATGCCAAAACGAGGCTAGAAGCAGCAACGTTAGAACAGTACAAGGGCAGGGCAGGGCAGGGCAGTGGAAAGAGGCCCGTTTGGGGTGGCAGCCTGGTGTTTTCCCCAACTGGACCAAAGCCCCATGGTCCTGTGGTCAGCCTCAGAGCAGACCTTCGCGTCTCAGACCTACATTTGGAAGTGGCTTCTCCGGCTTTATAAACAAAAAACAATCAGAGCAAATAAACACATTATCTCATTGGTGCTTGACTCAGATGCTCCAGGGGTCTGGGGGCAGAAGGAGCCAAAGAAAGGAGAGGAAGATGAAGTGGGAGTGGCCCAGTGCCAAGGAAAGCTCCACCCAGTCTGGGCCCGGGTTAGAATAGTGTACGTGCTCGTGGGGAAAAGGATGGGTTGCCTTTGGATGCCTGCAGTTAATGAGGCCACCTTTACTGGTATCCTGATCCTAGCCCATCCACGGCAGCTAACTCTCACAGAGGTTCACATGCTCCCTGGGGCACCAGGTGGTAGCCCTGTATCCTCAAGGCTAGCACAGGAGAGCTCTCCCTTTTGGAAATGGAGCTGTGGAATCTTCTAGCCAATATCTGTAACATGAAGGGCCTGCTAGTTGGGGTTTCTGTCCTGTCCAGTTCCTGCAGCCATTTAGCCCCAAAGAAAATCACACAGAGGTCTCCAGAAGATTATAAACTGATTGGCCCATTAGCTCAGGCCAAATATTAGTTCTTATAAGTTATATTAACCCATTATTCTTATCTATGTTAGCCACATGGCTCAGTACCTTTTTCAGCAGGGCAAGTAACATCCTGCTTCTTTGGTGGTCTGGGCAGGAGTGCAGAAAGAGCTTCCTCCTTCTCAGCATTCTCCTGTTCTCATCGCCCCACCTCTACTTCCTGCCTGGTTGACTCGCCTGTACTTCCTGCCTGGCCAATCAGTGTTTATTTAAAACATGATTGACAGAATACAGACAATTCTCCCGCACCAAATATCTGTTTTACCTCCCGCTACAAGGTCAGGTTTGTAAGGGCCATCCCACAGGTGAGAGACAGAAGATGGAAACTTAAGGAATGGGCCTCTAGCCAGAGAGGACCAAAGGAGGAATCAGGATGGTTGTGGAATATTCCTTTACACTGTGTGAAAATGTACCACCGTGATTGGCTTAATAAAGAGTTGACTGGCCAATAGCTAGGCAGGAAGAGGTTATGGGTCAAGGTAAGTTTTAAGAACTAGTTAGGAATAAAACTAAGCTAAAGCCAAGCTTTCATAATTAATAATAAGTTTCTGTGTCATTGTTTGTGAGCTGGAGGTCCCAATGTGGAAGTTCATCGATATAAGACTTGACTCAAGGTCATCTGTCTTTAGCATCTATGTCCTTCTTACGTCTACCCCACCAAGACTAGAGACGTCTGAGCCCATCACCAGGTTCTCTGACCTCCCTTTTCTCCACCAGAGGCATTTGGAAGGACAGAATGAGGAACAGTGAAGGAAAAAAATGGTCACTCTTATTTCTGCCGCCTCTGCTCCCCTATTGCTGAGCTATAGCAGAGCCCTGGCTTGAAAGTCAGGGAGCCTGCATAAAGGTGACAGTCCATTACAACAATAATGTCTTCTGTGCTCTGCAAAGCCACTGGCCCCTCTGGACATAATGTCTCAGACGATGAGTGAATTATTACAGGAGGACTTGACTCAAGCAACTCACTTGGCCGTAGTTTCCTGTCCGGCCATTGGTCCTCCACATTTTGGACCTGTCTGTCTTCAACCCTTTTGCCTCTTCAGACTTTCTATGGATAACAAACTTCAATCAGCACAACACACCCGTTGAGTATCTAGAAGGATTAACGCAGAGCAAGGGGAGGCTCTGCAAGGCATCCAGGGTTGCCCATCCAAGTGGACTCTCTAGAGCATCATGCTTTTCCAAAGATGCAGAAACTCCAAGGAGAACTGTACTTCATTCTCCTCTTTTCCTCATGTGTTTCGAGACTTGGCTCTCCATGGCATTTCATTTTTCCAGACGTGATTCAGAGACGTTTCGTTACACTTTGACATTTTCCACCCAGTCTGAGAGTCCTGCATGAGGCCTATCCTGAGGCTCTCTTGCTGTTTATTTAATAGCTAATTAGTGTTCGTAGAACAAGTGTAGCCTCGAGGTCTCTGCCAAGACCAGCAGCGTCCAATTACCTACTAGAGTAGGAGGGGATGGGATAGCATCCAAAGTCTGCCAGAGTCCGGTGCCACGAGACCACACTGGAGGAGGGTTGGCAAGAGTAGAGAGAGTGGAGGGATGGAGTATCAAATGGTTGCAGAACCTTTGAAGGAAGAAGAGACCTGGATTAAGAAGAGAATTCAGATTTAAGTCATGACTGATAAGTCCTCCCTTCTCCCCTTTTATTGTCTTGTATCTCCCCTTTAACTCCAAGTTAAAACACATCTGAGATGTTGGGGTGGGGCGGTCTTGTGGGTCAAGCCAGGTGAATGGAAGAATCCTGTTGTCCAGGAGAATATGATGCAATTTGGATTTGTTAAATGAACATCTTCAATGGAAAGAGTATCTTGAATATATGAATGAGTGTTGGGGAAAATGGAGAAGCAGACAGACGTGACAATATTGTGTGGAAACTCTGGCTGACATGGTGGGGGAAGGAATCTACCTCTGGCAGGGGCCAGAAGGTCCCTGGTAGACAATGCAATGAGATAGGGTTTTCTAAACAGCCCAATAGAATGTCACCGAGAACCAGCACATTTTGGCATGCCCTGGACTTGCAACTTTGTCTCCAGGTAGCTGGCAATATGTATAAAAGCTAGGAAGTGTGATGTGGCCCAGCTCTATCAAAGGCAATGCACAGCTGCGGATTTGGGTGAAAAGGCATGATTAGCACATTGTTGGCTGGATACGACAAGTGTCATCATCAGGAGATCAGTCCATCAGTTTCCACATCTAGTACTGTAGCTGCTGACCACAGGAGGCAATTAAGTAATTAAAGTCAAGTTCTCCAACAGCACAAGTGAAAGTTTGAACACTTGTATGTTGCCGTCATTTCATACATTCCTGAGAATCTACTGAACCGCGTTGATCTAGACAGTTGAAGGTTAGCACCAAGGAAAGTGAGAGATCTAGGCTTCTGCTTCGAGGGGCAGTGTGAGGTACGGGCTATAGGGAGGCAGAAACCACTGACAAGGAGTCATTTGAGAATCTGTCCTGTGAGTCTTGAATGACCTTGCAGAGGACAAAGAAGAGGAGGGAGGTGGGCGCTTCCTTCTGTTACTCCAGGCAAGCTTTGCTGAGGCTGGAGGAGGAAGTAGGTTAAGTGTAGTCTCCCTTTAAATGCAGGTGAACCTCGGTGAGACTAGAGAAGGGAATGCGAATGAATACAGTTCTGTCAATCACTCCAGAAGAGGCTTGATGAGGTTGAACAGTAGGATAGGAAGGGAACAATCATCCCGCGACTTCCGGTGAGACCTGATGAGGATGAACAGCGCAATGGGATGGATGCTGTCCTCCTGCTACTTTAGTTGGGCTTTGATAAGGTCGAGGAGTAATAGAACAGGTGCAGGTCCTCTCTTACTCCAGATGAGCCTCGATAAGGTGGGAGACGGGAATAGAGATGGCTACGGTCCTTGTGCTACTCTGGTGAGCCTTGGCGAGGAATGAAAAAGGGTGTGGGTAGGTACCACCCTCTTGTTATTTCAGTTGAACTTTGGTGGGTATGGGAATTGGGTAAAGATAAATTCTATTGACAAACTGGTCCCAAGTGTTTTCTGGAGCTGTTACCTTCTGGCGATAATGGGTAGGGGTGCTCTTCATTCATTCATCAGAACTCAATGGCTACCTCATTAATACGTCCTTCTGGCACACAGAATTCTGAAGGTCAGCATCACAAGCAGGTGTTCAGACCCAGACTTCCTAGGTTCAAGTCCTGGCTTGGTACTGACCAGCTATACAGATTTGTAAAAACCTCTAGAATGCTTTTACTGTTTCTCAACGTGAAAACACGGAAAACAATAGTGTTACACTCTGGGTTCGCTCGGGGTTTATTAATCTAAATAAGATATCTGGTTTTGTTTAGAGGTGCTGAGGGTGTAACCAGGGTGCCTGCCAAGCCAGTACTTTCCCCACCTTGTTCCCCTACTTAGCTCTTATTTGTAATGCATATTAAATGAGACCTGACTCATTTTACTCTTCAGTGGGTGTAAGCTCTTACTGTGACCAAGAAGCAATTGGTCTTGATCTTAAATCATTGATTCTAGACCATGTTTCACATACTGGGCGTCCATCTTCGTCACTTTCTTTGATTAGGCTGAGGAGCGATTGACAGTTGGTAGCTGCTGGTGGAGAGAAAGTCGGTTTTCTTCAGGGTTCGGGGACTTGAGAGGCTCCCATGCTCAAATAGATGGACCTAACCCCCTATTTATACAGACAGCACTAAGTGGACTTGGGTTTTTTTTTTTTTTTTAAAAAAAAGACAAACAGCATGTAATGTAGTGATGGCTCCTAGGGAAGGACTTGTAGAGCCGAGCATGAGGGGAGAATCTGATCAAAACATTACACGCATGGAAGAAATTCTCAAACAATAAGAGAAGGATGGAAAGAAAGAAAGCCTTGTTCCTTCCATGTTCACATTTGGCTTCTAACGCTTTTGAGTCACTATGTCCAGGCAGAGATATCAAAGCTTGGACACGGAGGCGGGTTTCCTCATTGACTTAGTGCTTGATTTTTAAAAATTCTTTCCCCAGAGAAATGGAGACCCTCGGCTACGTAGTAGAAGAAGGGTCTCTACAAAGAAATGTGAACAGGGAGCAGCATGGGGCAGTTCACAGGCATGTGGCTCTGTGACCTATGAGTCTACTGAGTGTGTGCTCAGGGCCCAGGGTTACAGACCCACAGTCTGGAGCTGGGCTTCATCGGTTCAGCCCCTTTGCTCCTAGTAGGTTTGCAGCAGGTCACTCTTTACAAAGGGCTTTTCAAGGATCAGAATTTCTCTCTGGTCCTTTTCTAAAAAGAGCCTCAAATAGCTGCCAAGTATATGTCAGAACGCATGGCAGATGGCCCACTTGCCTGGAAACTGCTGAGTGACAGAAATGATGCCCGTGTTTTAAAGCTACTTACTGGCTTCACTAAGTCCTCCACATTCTTCCATGCATGGCCGTGTGCATAAATCAGCTATGATGGTACCATTTACCCTCTGCTTCTCTTTGTCCCTTGATTCTGATGCCAGCATGCCTATCTGCTAGTTTGCTCCTCCTAGGAGATCCTAGAGGAATCTATTTAAGTTGAGCAAATGAGTTATCAATATTAAGTTACTAATTTGAATACACACATTTTTGTTGTTGCTGTTTTTCTGCGACAGGGTTTCTCTGAGTAGCCCTGGCTGTCCTGGAACTAGCTCTGTAGGTGGACCAGGCTGGTCTCAAACTCAGAGATCTATCTGCTTCTGCCTCCCAAGTGCTGGGATTAAAGGCATGCAATCTTAAATATTCATCAGAGTATTTGTGAAAGGAGACAGGAATGACCTTTGGTGTCTGCCTACCATACTCTGGCACTTTGCCTAGATGGGCGCTACTGCTTACTTCTGGCCCTGGCTCAGGGAAGCGAGCACATGGTTCTCTATTTGTAGGGGAGGATCAAAGCCTGGAGAACTGGCTTTGAAACCCCTACCTTTTCCCCGAAATGTAAAGTGAGCATATAGTTTATTGTAAAGAATGGATTCCACCTCTAGGGGGAGGCATGCCTTTGTCTCATCCCTTAAGGGTTAACCCTGGGGGGCAGGTTCCACATCTGGCTAGAAGACCACCCTGTCCTAACTAGGTTTCTGTTACTATGATAAAACACTGAACAAACTTAACATGGGGGACACGGTAGGATCAGTGGGTTCCCTTAGTAGGCACCTACTGCCACACCTGCACTTCCTTAGCTGGGAGGGAGGTTCCCTGTCTGCAACACTGCTGAGTGGGATTGCATGATGGTGAACTGCTGCATGGTGGGTTTAGTAGAAGCATTATGTGCAGGAAAGACAACCCCATAACCAGAGTTAAGTATTAATTCCAGTAAACACAAAACTGAACTGCCATCTCCTCCATGATGGAAGTGGCCCCATACCTCCAGTCCATACCTTAAGATAACTTACTTCTTCGCAGAATTCCTATGCCGCTACTGCAGTCGCTAGCACTGAGCCTCATGTCCCGCTCGGCCTGCCCACCTTTTTGAAGCCTGCCCACTTCTTTTTCTTTCCTTTTTTTTTTCTTTCAGATGCTGGTACAACCAAAGTATGCTTTTCAACTTCCTAACAGTGCTTTGAATTTCCTTCCTCTCTAACCCTTCTCTCATTGGCCTTGCGGCTGCCTGCTGCCAGGTGGCTGGCCTTCATGCCCTCTTATCTCAAGTAGCAGGCTTCTGTCCCTTCTGTCCTGCGTTCCCCTCTTCCCTTCCAGGAAGCTGTGAGATTTACAGCTTGCCTGCCGCGAGATTTCCCTTTAAACTGTAATAAATTGTCATGGAGCTTCTGTCTGAGTCTGTTTGCTTTCCTCCAGCTTGGGGCAGCATCCAGACTTAAATTCTTTTATTCCTGAGACTAAGGACTCCAGGAGGGACCCCATCTTTCCAGGTGGTATGTAAGGGCCCTAATAGGACGCCCTAAAGAGTTCCAGCAATCCCTCTTTCCTGCCTTCTAATTCTTGAATTGACAGAGAAAATGAACCTGTTTCTGCACTTCTCCATGGCGTCATTGCCACTTCTAGCAGTGGTTCGTGAAAGGGACCAAATGAGTATTAACAGCCAGGCCTGGATAGTGGGAGAAAAAGTGGGACATATGTCACCCTACGACACTGAACCTGGAAGGCAAGTGACCTTTGCTGGCTTTGCAGCGTTGTTCATCATCCAATTCTTGTATTGAGCAAAAGGCTTAAGTAGACGTGTGTGTGTGTGTGTGTGTGTGTGTGTGTGTGTGTGTGTGTGTGTGTGTGAAGGGGCAGTTGCAATCCAGGAAGCAAAGGTCCGGCAAGAGTGAGGCTCTCCCTAATGAGTAGTTTTCGTCTATAAAATCTTCTCATGAGAGAAGATGTAGAAAGGAAAAGAATAAAGGAATGAGAAAGGAAACTTTGATAATCCTGACAGAGTTCCTTACGCTCTTACTTTTACACAACCATGCATTGTTTTGTAGAAGTGTGCTGTCTGTGTTCTGATTTCCCCCGTTTAAAAGCTGGCATTGTCTGCTGTAAATTGCAGCAGCGGGCACGTTTGCTGTCCCTTCCATCAGGCGCTTGCGTTCCTCTTCTGTCACTCAATGCATGGCATTACTGAGGTCAGGTACATATTGATCTCACTCAAGGTTTTATTTGGTTTTTAGGGGAACTGTTTCTATAAAACTGGCACATATTGCCTAGGACACCCCCCCATGATGTTGGTCCTAGTAAAGGAAAAGGGGGATAAAAGCCAGAACAGGGCATGGCAGCCTTATTTTGCCCATGAGTTATCAAGCACAAGTAAAAGGCTTAACAAATTGTGTGATTGTGGGTCATGATCTTTCCTTTCCTGTCTGAGTAATGGCCACATTGATGCCAATCTGTGTCTATGCCAAGGGAGCCTTACGAACAATTGAGCGCTAATCTGCCTAACTTTCCATCCATGCAGGGAAGCAATAGGTAGTATCAGAGCCTGTGGAGGGGCTAGTCTGTGTAAGGTTACACTGATGTAGACTTAATTCCGTGAAAGGAAGAACGCCAGGTAAATTTCCCTCTAGTTTTTCTTGGGTGGGTCTTGTTTTGATGATTTTTATTTCCCAGTAACAGATGTCTGGCTCACAGGAAAGCAATTAGAAGTTCACTGAACTGAGCAAAAGATGATACATGCTCATCTCATGAATCAAACAGTATGGAAGATGCTTAACTCTTTCCTGACTCTAAGGAACCTGTTCCAGAGTCTTCTACTCTTTGCTCTGTATGCAATCTTACACCCAGATCCCCCATTCAGATACATTTGCTCAGGAACATCATGAACTACCAAGTCTGGCAAAAAGCACTGAATTGTTCCTTGTGGGCTAACAGATAAGTCCTATCTGTTCCTTTGTGTTCACACATGAATTAAAATGTAGGTTCATAGGTTTGTTGGGAGGATTAGAGCACAATCCTCTAGGACTGGTGAGTTGGCTCAGTGGAGAAAAAGCTTGCCACTATGTTGGACAACCTGAGACACAATGGTAGAAAGAGAAAGCAGAGTCCCTATTTATCCTTTGTCATTCACACGTTTGCTATGATACATGGTACCCCCACACATGGCATAAATACATGCAATAAAAATATAATAACATAAAGAAAATCTTTAGCCAGGCAGTGGTGGCACATGCCTTTAATCCCAGCACCTGGGAGGCAGAGGCAGGAGGATCTCTTAGTTTGAGGCCATCCTACCTGGTCTACAGTGAGTTCCAAGACATCAAGAACTACACAGAGAAATCCTGTCTCAAAACCAAACAAATAAATATTAAACAAAACACTAAAAAGAAAAAGAAAATCCTTAGCACTGGCTGTTAATATCATGAGTGCCATAGGTATAATTGCCATGATCATCATATTTACTCAGCTACTGTATGTATGTATGTATGTATGTATGTATGTGTGTATATATATATACACATGTGTGTGTGTGTATGGACTGGGCAATATTGCCCAGAGTAAAGAAGTAAAGAAAGAGAATTGAGCGTGTGTGGAATACCCACCATACCAGCATAGCTACACTTGACTCTGGGCAGTTCACCTTCAGTAACATATGTTCACAGAAAGCCCCAGCATGACTTCTCATGACAAACAATGAACTTTCAGCTACTACTGACAGAGAAACTGAAGCCTCCCTTTAAAACACATCAGCTCAGGAGCAGACGACCTGTTTGAGCCAAGCCTCTGATGGCCACAGATGGTAACAGAGCGATGAAAGTGGCCAGGTGACAGATGGAGAATGGTGGGCCAGTGCCCGTCTGGTCCATGCCCCATCATAGTTTACAGTGATGAAGGGATAACAAGACAGAGTCTTGTTATGAGAGGCTGCACACACACACACGTAGAAAGGCTGCAGGGGAAAATAAAGCAAGCACAGATGAAAGTGTTACCAACACTTGATGCCTCCATGTATGTCACATGTTCAGAGCAGAGCCTGGAACTGACATACTAGATAGAGCATGTCACCCCTCAGCAGGGCTTCCCTTTAGTAAACCGCATGGGCTTTCTAGCACAGTCTTTTAATTATTTGGCATGAAGAACGATGTAAGACATCCCATAAAGTTAGTTACAAAAAGCAGGCTTAATTGTTTTTAAAGGAGTCTTCCCACTGTTCTAGAAAGGCAGTAAGGATTTCCAACAAAGAAGAGAATCAATAGGGGCTGTTTGTGCTTAGGGAGACCAGAGGCAGGAGTTATGTGGGAATGACTGTTGCTGAATGCTTACTCTATCATGTCGGAGTTCTATGACTAAGGATAAAGTTCTTTTCTAAGCCTCGGTTTCTTCCGTCATAGTGTGGAAAGAATATGCACATCCACATAACAGTGCCGTGGATGGAAAGAGATGATGTCATGCAGCATCCACCCGAGCAGGCAGCAGACCAGCCTACGTCAGCACCTTCTACCCAGTGGTTTTCTCCAAGGAACTCAGTCCTTCTGAGCCCCTCTATGCCTCCATTATCCCCTATCTATTGCTAGGCCTAGGCAAGGAGCCAGGAATCACTTCTCAGGAGGGGTGGTCTCAGAGAGACTCATTCTTGCCTCTTGTCTCATCCTCAGCTCAGAATTCTCCCTTTTCCCTGCACACTGAATTGGAAGGTTTCTTTGTAATTGCTACAGTTGCTCCTGGGCCTCCACTGCAGGAAGAAACTCTCTATTCACAATCATTTCAATGTCATCCAGCCGGAGTGGCAGCGACTTTGCTATGACACACGGAGCCTGGGTCTCAATGCCAACTTCCAGTTTCGATGCAGCAAGTCCCATCAGGCCCCATTGTGAGCAGCGAGCTTATATCCTTGAGTGAGCCCTGCCCAGTATTGTTCTAAGTCACTGGGGCCACTGCGGTAGGCATTAGAGCACGAGATCTGGTCGGCCTGCAGCCCAGAGTGCTGAGGTTAAGTCCTAACACATGGGCCGCTTCCTGTCCCTGTTACCTGGTCAAGTCAGTTTGCCCTTGAAAGCTTGAGTTTCCTCACCTTTATTATGCAAATGAACTGAGCTTGGGAGATGGGTAAGTTAGTCAATAAAATGCTAGTCATACAAGCTTGAGGACCGAGGTTCGATCCCCAGCATCCATGTAGAAAGCCAAGCATGGTAGTGCCCACTGGTGATTCCATTGCCTCAGAGGCATAGAGACACGCGGAATGAGTTATGGGGCCTGTGGGTCATCTTGTCTAGCCTAGTCAGTGAGAACATCTAGTCCCAGAGAAAATCTCTTTCTGAAAACTCAAGGTGGGTGGCTCCTGAGGGGCAACACCCAAGACTAACCTCTGGTCTCCACAGACACATGCACACATATGCACAAACATATGAATATGAACACACATATGAACATGCAATCCCTCCCCACACACACATATGAAAAATATCAAAAACCCATTGCTAGCTCAATATTGTGAGGCTCTAACAAGATCCTGTAACTGAAAATGGTTTATGGATTACTGGTATTTTACATTCAGAAAGAGATTGCTAGTCACATATTGAAAGCCTGGAAGTCACCAACCATATTTCCAGAAGGGGGTGTGGTATTCAGGAACTGTTTCCTGCTCATGTGTGCACATGTACTCCTCACCAAGAGTCATGTTATTGTCCTGAACAGTTAACATGACCGAATCATGACGACACGAGCTTGGACATTGGAAAGGTACAGAACTCATATTTCTACCCTGATGTGAAACCACCCTTTCAACTTGGGGCCCTTGAAACTCTACGGAGCCTGAACATGGAAGCAGGCAAACAAACAAACCAGAACGAAGCCAAAACACCTGAGTAAATCAATCAGTTTTCATCCACTCCAATTTGGTTTGGGAGGACATTCATTGAGAGCACCACACCCGCCAAAGCAAATCCTGGAAGCCAGGGGAGTGTCCTCTTGGACTTGACGTCTCTGTTATCTCCTGTCCACTCATTAGCAAACTGGTCTCCAGGAAGGTAACCGTTTGTGGTAATGGGAACCGTAGGGGCTGGTGGCTGCTGTCAGTAAAAACAGCCACGTGGCATCAGTGGCTAGACGCAAGGCCAAGCTCAGAGCAGGGCAGAGCTGCGTGGAAGGAGGGGCTGTGAGCTTGTCTGGCTGTGGGGGTGGGGATTCAGGGACTCAAGGCATGATACCAAGGTCTCCTCGACAGTACAGATGTTTGCTTGAAGCCAGGCCTCTGCAGCACAGCTTCCCACAAGCTCTTGTGCCAGTTGGCATGGGGGCGGTACTAAGAAGGACTGCAAGAGAACACAGCCGTGTTCTGCATGTGCACACATCTGCCAAGGATGTGTCCTGGGCATAGAATGCTCTACTTGCCTAGGCCTGTGAAGAGCAGGAACTCAAAGAACTAAGAAAAGAAGTAAGGCTAGAAATTTAATTTTTGAAATTAGACATATTTTATGCTTTTGTGCATGTGTCATGTTTTACTACAAAATATGAAGAGTCTGGATTTGAAAATTATACATTATTCCAGATTCACAATAAATATGACTGAATAAATATGAGGAGAAGCAAATATTCAGTTTTTGGAGAGTGTTTATTAGCTCACAAAATTAAAATAATATACCCAAACATTATTGTGAAGAGTGTTTGTATTGATGGTTTCTTCCATGTAGTGCAATGTTAATTTGTTCCTTCCTTTATTCATTTATATCATATTTAATTTATATCTCATTCAATGAATATTTACTAAGTGTCTATTAGAAAGCACTAGAACCAAAGTCCTTTTTTAAATTTTTTTTAAAAAAAACTATCTTTCCTCATTTGACATGCCAAATCCTTTTTCTAGTCTCTCCCTGCTCCCTCCACCTTCCCGTCCCTCCACCCCCCCACTGGCAGTGAGACCAGGATTTATCCCTACTGCTGGTTTTGGCTCTTTAGAACCCATTTTCTCTGGAGGGATACCTTGCTCAGCCTAGATATAGTGGGGAGGCCCTTGGTCCTGCCTCAAAGCAATGTGCTAGACTTTGTTGACTCTCCATGGGAAGCCTTACCCTCTCTGAGAAGTGGGTGGGGAGTGGGATGGGGGGGTAGAGCCAAAGTCTTAATCAGGAAAGAGGAGGTGAAAATGAGGGAGGATCAGGGACAGCAAAGAGACTTGAGGGACTAGGGGGCAAGAAGCTGGGGACAGGCAGCTACATGGCTCTGACTCTCTGACTAGGAAGTCTTCAGAAGATCCTGAATACATGAATGACAGGATCAGATGGGTTGGGCTGCCATGCTGAGAGTTTTCCCCAGGGACCTCTACAGAAGCCCTGGGTGGTTGAGAAGCTATTGCGAGAGAGTCCAGATGAGGGAAGCGTCCTGTGTAACAGGAGAAATGCTGGGTCAGTGTGGAGTTCCAAGTTCTTTCAGGAAAGGAGAGCCGGCCCTTTGCCGATGGTTCCCTTTGCCGATGGTTCCCTTTGCCGATGGTTCCCTTTGCCGATGGTTCCCTTTGCCGATGGTTCCCTTTGCTGATGGTTTGCATGTGCATTTTAGAGAGAATGGCAAGAGAGAATCTAAAGCTTTAAGTCAAAGCAACTGAAAGAAGCTGCCATTTAGAAATGGACTAATTGTAGATGACGTGGAAAGGAACTTGGGGATCCAGTGCCATGCATACTAAGTCTGGGATATGTAGGAAAGGAACTTGGGGATCCAGTGCCATGCATGCTAAGTCTGGGATATGCAGCTGTCATCCAAATAGAGACGCAGAGGGTTCAGTAGTTGACAATCATAAATACATGAGTGACATTTAAGGCTCTGAAACCTTGTGACAGTGGGTGGAGGTAAGAGGGGACAGACATGTCTTCTACTAGATACCAAATAAGATTCACAGAGTATAAGGAATCTTCCACGAGGCACTTTTCAAATATAAGGGCTATGCTAATAAGCATTGGTCACGGTTTGTATAATGTGAACAAGAAATTAAGAACTAAAGTCAATGATGCTATTATTTTACATGTAAGAAAATTGGAAATCAGAGAAGGTAATTTGTTTGCTCCATGCAAATAGCCAATAAAGAAGAGAACAGATACCCCAACCCAGGCACCCTGGTCCCCATTGTCTGGTTTCCTCCATACTGAGCTGCCAGGTGCTGACGCAGCAGCCAATTAAGAAGGGCCTCTTTAGTTTTCACGCTGTTAAGTTTTTCCAAGTTGGAAATAGAAGCCAGCCATCATAACAGGCAAGGGTCCTCCAAGCTGAAGATATTACCAATCTTAGAAAATAAATACCATTATTAAAACCTGCTTTGGGTAAAGTTAAAGTCTGAAAACAATAATGAGAACAGGAGAGAGGAGGAAAGAATGTCACTATCATTTGTCGCCATGCTGCTTTCTCTTCCCACACAGATGTCTGTCCCTGGAGCTCTAAATCATGCTCGTCGTCTCTGGAGGAGGTAGACGCAAGACAGAACATAATCTTTTCTGTCTTCTGAATCAGGAAGAAGGGATAGAAACATGTTAGATTACCAAGTGACATGCGGATGGGAATCACAGAAGGCTCAAGTTGCTTTGCAAAACCCTTTTCCCCTACAGACTGTTTACCACTGTTTTATGCAATGTAAAAGAAAGCCAATAAAATAAAAATCAGATCTGATAATTTTCAAAGCCTGTTTAATCCACTGTTGATGAAAACACAGAGCTACTATGTGTGCTAGCATGTATTTCAAGGATGAATAAGTTGTTTGGAGAGATTAAATAATTTGAATAAAGTTGATACAAAACAAAGCTGCCATTGCATAAAATGTGGCTATCACTGCAGGAAAATCAATTCGAATTCATCCATCCATCCATCCATCCATCCATCCATCCATCCATCCATTCATCCATCCACCCATTAATTATTTGGTGTGTATGTAATATATACATGTGCAGTGTGCAGGTATATTTGTATGTGTGCATGTGTGAGTGTGTGTGTGTGTATGTGTGTGAGAGTGTGTGTGTGTGAGTGTGAGAGAGAGAGAGAGAGAGTGTGTGTGTGTGTGTGTGTGTGTGTGTAGGACAGAGGGATGACTTTCTTCATCTATTGCTCTTAATGTTTTGAGACAGGATTTCTCACTGACCCTGGGGGTTGCTGTTTACCCTAGGCTGGTTTGCTAGTGAGCCTCTGGGATCCACTTGCTTGTCTCCCACCCCCCCACCCTTCAGGGCTGGAGTTAGAGACTCACACAGTCACATCCGGTTTTTATGTGAGTGCTGGGGATCTGAATTCAGGTCTTATGCTTGCACAGCAAGTACTTTACCTACCGAGCCATCACCTCATCCTCACATTTAGTTTAAAGGCGCATTTCACTTTGCTCTTCTGTACCCTACAAAAATCAAGGCCCATTCTGCTTGAGCTGTCACTACTTTCTGGACTGTGATTTAATCTCAACTCTGCTAGCGTTCTCTTTTTCTTGTTTGGACAATATCACTTCTTCTAAAGAACCATCAAAAGTGGTCCTTCTTGAGAGAATGCCTCCAGTCTTCGCCAGTCTAGTATTATCAAAGCCTTTCCAAGGGCAATATGCATGGCAGAGCCTGGCAAAAGCTGGCTGGGTTGCATCGGGCCAAGGGCTGTGAGTGCAAGAAGAGGAGAAAGGTTATAATAGCAGTAAAGAACTTGAATAGTGAGCGAAGCTATGTGTAAATAAGGACGTTACTTAGTCCAGCCCTGGGTTCTGCATCCCCACTCTGGGTGGTATTAATGAAGAAATTTAGTGACTGTGTTAGTTACTTTGGCTTTGCTGTGACAAAATGCCTCACAGGAAGAACTAAGGGAATAAAGGTTTATTCTGATTCCTGACTTTGGAGGGACTTGAACCTGTCATGGTGGGGAAGCATGGCAGGAAAGGTACTGGGTGGTCAGAGCAGCTCAGTTGTGGCAGCAGCAAGATGCACCAACAGCTGTTCATGTGGCATAGACCAAGAAGTCAAGAGCTGGGCCAAAAGTGGGGGCAGATTGTGATGCCGGATCTTGCTGACTTGACAGGATTTAGCATTGCCTAAGAGGCAGACCTCTGGTCACATCTGGGAGGCAGTTCTATGTGGGTTATTTGAGGTGTGAGGACTCAGAGTAAATATGGGCAGAATCAAAGTCAATCTTTCATTACGGTGGGTTTTTTTTCAGGTACTTTTCACAACAACAAGAAAAGAAACGAATAGGCAAGACTTTCAAAGGTCTATCCCTAGGTACCCACTTCCACTAGCCAGACCACTGTTTTTAAAATCAGCCCATGAGCTGGGACTGAGTGTTCAAAACATGAGCCCATGAGGGACTGTTCAGAGTCAAGCCATAGCAATGTCTAACTAAAATGAGGGCAAACATGTCTTTAACAAACCTCAGAAAAACCTGCACCAACAATTCCTATTGTATTTCAGATCTGAAAACTCAGCTCTGTTTTCTTATTCCTAACCACACCTTAAGTCTTGTCATGGTTTCAGCCAAAGAAAACCATTTCAGAATGGCTCATGTTAAGCTTGTTCTCCGTCTCAAGAAGGAAGACAGGAAGTAGGAAATGACATTTAACTTTTTTTTTTTGAGGTTTCCTGCTCAAAGTTGTGACCCAGAAATTTGGTGTGGGTGGTTTGAGTCAAATGAACTAGGGAGAAATGTTCGACACCATTCAGTTCATCCCGTGTTTGTTCTGGGGACAGAAAGTCACAGCCGTTAACCCCCACTCTTGGGTTCCTACGGCAGTTGTTCTGCCTAATGAAAATGGAAAATAAAATGTAGGGATAAGAATACAGTAAGGTAGAGCATTGTGCTAAGAGTTGATAGCAATAGATTATGGGAAACGTGTGGTCACACTTAATTGGGAAAGGAATAGTAAAGGGGAAAAGGGCTTGTTTGGCAGCGACATTTGAAACAGCCCTTCAAAATGTGTAAGATTTTGACATGCAGGGTGGAAAAGAGGACACTTAAGCAGGAAGAAAGAAAATCAGAAAAGTGAAGGAGACAGGGAATCTCAACCTGAGACAGTAGATCCAGGGGGCAGAGGGTTTTTATGTTTGATAAGAGCTATTTGGACAGTCCAGTGAAATTGCATGAACTCTGTATTGAAGGAAAGAAACCCTGATTGATCCAGAATACACTGGACTAAAACCTGTATTTGAAAACATGCCAAGATAAAGAGAAATGAATCAAGCAGAGATGTGGTGTTCAACCCATAGCCCATAGACACAGATAAAGTAGAAGAGTGGGCAATTAATAATTAAATTGCCATTATTTAAGAGACAACCAACATGGGTGATGGGAGGTGATAGGTGTAGTGCTGTGGGAGCTTCAGTGATGGGACTACCATCATACAGAGAAAAAACAAAGAGCAATGTCCTGTAGAAGGGACATTTACAGGGGAAAATTTGGACCTGTGAAAAGAGGACCTGGAAATCATTCCATATGGAGAACACAGTACAATCAGGGCACGAATGTATCAGGAATGTTTAGAAAACTACCATAAATTTGAAAGACATGGTTTTTTTGTTTGTTTGTTTGGTTGTTTGGTTGGTTGGTTTTTCGAGACAGAGTTTCTCTGTAACTTTGGGACCTATGCTGGAACTAGCTCTTGTAGACCAGGCTGGCCTCGAACTCACAGAGATCCACCTGCCTCTGCCTCTGCCTCCCCAGTGCTGGGATTAAAGGTGTGCGCCACCACCGCCCGCCTGAAGGACATGATTCTTAAAGGGTGACATATAGAAAGTAGACCACAGGCCACAGCAGTACCTTGACTCGACAGCAGTAGAAATCAAAGATGTTTTCATCATGCATTGCTTTCATTGAAGGTGTCTAGGACAGCATGTATAAATATCACAACTTCACAGTTCCAACAGCGTTAGGAATGATGCCAGATCTTGTTAGTCCACTTCCCCTTACCATGACTAGAGTTGTTTCTGAGTAATCAGCTCATAGAGATCCAGGCAGGGAGAATACCCAAAAGCTTGCAGGCCATCTAGGAGTGGCAAACCTAGCAGAAAAACCTGTCTATGACCCTGTCTAAAACAGGATGGAAGACAAGAATGCAAAGTAGGAGCTGCACGTATGCTACACATGTATGTTCTCTCTCTCTCCCTCCCTTCATCTCTCCCTCTCTCTCTCTGCCTTTCTCCCTCTCGTAAGAACCCCAAATCTTGTCTAAACTTTAAACTTCACATTTTTCAGATGCAGAATCTGAGATACAGAGGCCCAGAGATGAATGTTATCTGAAGTGAGATGGGTAAATGGAATCTCGGGCCATAATTATAGCAATCAGGCCTGTGTCTTTTTGCTTACCACAGGGCCCTAACATTTGGACTTAATTCGGGCACTGTGACCTACTTCACTGTATTGGGATCCAAGTTTCACTTGGAGTGCCAGTCTAGTAGTGTCTCTGATTAATACCCCAAGTATTCTAGGACTGGGTACTTTCCTAAGCTTTACATTTCTCTCTCACACACAGATCATATGTACGCAAGGGAAAAAAAAAGTGTCTCTCTTTTTTTTTTCAGAAGAGACAAAGTTTTCACAAAACTGAAACCTGGCCCTAAATTCTGGTCCATGGATCTAGCTATCTGTTTTTAATGTCCTTTATTTATTTATTTATTTTTTGGTGAGCAAGAGTATGCACCAATTTTTAACACCAACGTATGCCCAAGTCCTGTCCTCATCATTCTACATATATGAGCTCATCCATGATTCACAGGCTGTGTGAGATTACACAGCTGATCCATTTTATCAACGCCAAGGCGTCACAGCTGGGAAGTAGCAGGTTAAGTGAAGCTTCTACGAGGTGCCAGGCTATCCCAGGCCCATAGCCTACGCTCTTCAGCACGTGGCATGTACAAAGAGAGTTTTGCCTGGACGACACAATCCATAACAACCTCCACCTCCATCCAAAGGTGCCGTCTCTCCGCCACAGCTCCATCTCCACAGTGATTCATAAAAACGTCTCATTAAATCACCCCCAAGACATTTCATAAAATGTCCCATTAAATGTGATCTGCAGCTTGAGTATAATCTCGCCACAGGCTCTTGGTATTAGAGTCGGTGGACCTTTAATTTGCACATTTGATACAAGTTAGATTGGAGATCTGGCGGTGGTTTCCCTGCTCTCCGCGATGGCCGAGGGCCAAGCCAGGCACCCTCTCCTCCCAGCAAGCAATAGATTGCGTGCATGGAAATGCAGAGCCTCCAAAGGACCCCTGCTGCACTTCATCTTCCAGGATTTGGCTCGCGATTCCAGCCAACTGAGATCATTTAGAAGTTTGATTTTTGTCATCAATCATTTTCTATCCCTCCCAGCTGTGTGTCAGCCACAGATGTGATAAGCAGGCTTTATCTATCTTCGTCTAAATTGCTGATACCAAATATTAAACAGGACTCAGGAACATACCTCTGCTCTGATCCCGAGGACTTAGAAACGGACCTTCATCTCAGTGTTTGCCCTTTGATAGTTTTGATGTTCTTTATCCTCTAGCAAAGGCTTCAAGGGTAGAGCCTTGATAGGGTGTTCCTAGCCACCCTTATTGGGTGTGACGCTGAGGATGGAAGGCACGCTCAGTGTTTGCTGAATGGCACAATGGCCAAAGTTATTGGCTTGAAGTTCAAAGATGCGGGTCTAGGTCATAAACCCCTGACCACCAAAGCAGCAGTGAATAATCTCAGTGTCTCAGTATATAGGAACAATGATCTCAGCAGGCAATTTCATTTGGTCATTGCTGAGTACAAATGACATCATAGATACAAGCACGCTTGTTCCTTCAGGGCCCCTTGGATGTTTATATCTAATTCTTCTTTCAGAAATACATTTTTCTTTTTCTCTCCCATAAGTTCCACCCTCACACCATTCTTTGTCTTCTTATGGAAAGTTCCCCATAGACTCATCATGTGTTTGTGCACTTGGTCCCCGGTGGGTGGGAATGTTTGGAGAGGCTATGGAAACCTTAGGAGGTGGAGCCTCAGAGGAAGAACTCTGGGGGAGGTCAGTGTTCTGTGACTGGTGCAGCAGATCAAATCATTGGCTTAGAGCCAGAAGTCAGATGGCCAAAGGCAGCTCCGAGGCCCTGTGTGAACAGGTATCACATCTGCTGGCTTCTCATTGTTATAGATCAAATTCCGTAAAACTCAGATGTGGTGAAAAGTTGCACGCAAAATGGTTCTTGTGGAGGAGCTTCAGAATTGACCCCTAAGGGATGGAACAGTAGAAGGCCTGGGCAGGCAGGGAAGCTGATCTTCAATGAAGTGGACAAAAGGACTCTGCTAGTCTTGTGGAGAACTTGGCATGTGGATGACTCTTCAGAGTTATCCCAAATAGAAGCAAGAAAACTGAGCCTCTCATCACCTGCCTTAAATGAAGGCTGCTTCCAAGAAGGGGGCAGAACTTTGATCTTGGAATCTGTCTCCCATTGAGAACATTCCTGAACAAAAACAGCTGAGAACCACCAAGACACACAACGGTGGGCAGCAGAAACCACTCTGTGAAACTGGAGAGTCTACCATAGCATCTATGCCTAATGGTACATGATTCACTAAAGCTCTTGAAAAAGATGTTCATTTGTGTGAAGGAAAGGTCTGGCCAAGCTCAAGTGGAATCCAGTTGGATTCCGTAGGATTAATCGCCACCTGTCAGTCTCTGCACCTTTCAGCCCCCTGTGGAGGGCTGTGCCCGTGTTCATGACGAGGATGAGGAAAACTGGTCCTCTTTCCTTAATAAGACCATCCATCTCCGAGGATGGTTGGGGGTGGGGCAAGTTGTTGACATTGAAGCCAAAGGACAAGAGACTTATTCACAACAAGTAATATAAGCCAGTGATGCTGTTGAGAGAACATGGCATACCTATGATATCAGTAGAGCAGGCCAGCTCCTCGCAGACTCCTGTGCCAGATGTCAGACTTTTAACCAGGTACCCAAATCAGCAAGGGGACTGTAGCGTTTCAGTAGAGGAACAAAGGTCACGCTGTCATTATAGAAAGAGTGCAGGGTATAATTATTTGGGCCGTTTTCCATGTGGGGTTACAGTGGGAGGAACCAGCCATCCAAACTCAATCATAGCTGAGATCCCTATGTAGAACACAGCATGAACTGTCCCCGCTACAGGTCCCCTGTGACCTGAGGAAGTGCTGTCTTCTATAGGTATAGTCTAGCCTTGACAGTGAGTTGATGTGAGTCCAACCCCAACGGAAAGAAACAAAGAACAAGCTCGCTTAAAGTTGTCCATCCAGAGAAATCAGGACATCTCTTGGCACACTATACACTATACACTCAAAAGATTATCAGCCAAGGAATACTCCCACCTGAACTCAATGTCCACTGTGGAATACTTACTGCATCTATGGTGTAAGTATGTTACTAGTCTACATCTATAAAGTTTGTTCATCCATGAAATAATAAGAATGGGGACTTTATGCACTCCACTGATAGGGAAATAAAGTTTAAGCCAATGGCATTAATTTTTTTCCTTTCTTTCTCCTTCCTTCCTTCCTTCCTTCCTTCCTTCCTTCCTTCCTTCCTTCCTTCCTTCCTCTTGGTTTTTGGGGCAGGATTTCTCTGTAACAGCCCTGGCTGTCCTGGAACTAGCTCTTGTAGACCAGGCTGTCCTTGAACTCACAGAGATCTGCCCGCCTCTGCCTCCTGAGTGTTTGGATTAAAGGTGTGTGCCACCACTGCCTGGCCATTAATTTTATTTCTATCATACTGACAAAGATGTTTTGAAAGGATGAAGATCAACGCTGATGAAAGCATTCTTGCTTTCTTGCTCACTGTGCGTGGGTATGCTGAGCTGAAATAAGCAACTGTAGGAGGCAAACGGTGAAATTTCTTTTCATGACATGCCCTAAGCAACCAAATTTTCATCATTCCCATTGGAATCATCAATCTAAGTACCAAGCAGTTCTATTCGCTACTCTTTTAAAATTTATTTCAAACATTGTAATATTTCTGTGGTACTTTATAATGAGAATATCATAGGCTTAAATAACTACTACTAATAATAACAAATAATATGCGCTGCTTAACTCCTATAATGATAAAGTAAACACAGAAAGGGACCCTGTAAGTTCTAGTCCTTGCATTTAAGCGAAGGCCCATTAACAGTCATGTTAAGGTGTGGTCCCCTGCCAAGGTCTTTGGTAGACAGAAAGTGGCTTCCCTGCAGGGCCACATTACAGCAGTCCCTGAAGAGTACCTCTTAACCATTTTGCTATCTCTTTATCCATAGTTCCTTTCTGTCCTGACCTTTATCACCTCCATCCTCTAAGACCTTACCCATTATCCTCATTTCTAGTGTTGTTTGTTTCTGTTTCTTCAGTTCTGCTCTCCTGCTGCCACCATACTTCAGGCACGGCAATTGTTCCACTGTGTGTCTCTGACCACGATAATCTCTGTGCTTGCTACAAGGGACATCCGGGGCTTCTCATTGTGGAGTTCATAGGCCATATGTGATCAAGCCTCCATCTAATTCCCCAAGGGCATTCTTGCTTCTTTCTCTACCGCATCTGAAAACACAGCGTTGGCGTCTCACAAACTACCTTAGAGTAGCTCCCCAACTCCCCATTCACTTCTATGCATCCTTTCTTGAGTGTCCTTTCCTCCGTTTCCATACAGCAAGCTCCCATTCCACTTCCCTAGGTGTTTTCTGAGAAGTTGTACTCTCTCCACTTCTCGCCCCTCCCCAGTATTTTTCTGTGTCACCTGTAGTCCTTCCAAGGCCAGGTCAATCTCAAGTCTGTTGCCTACACTGAACAGCATGACCCTCAAGGAAATATGCTACGCTCTTAGGAAACCTTGACACACAGCATCTGTTCCATTCAGTCCATGGATCTGTTAATGTTTTCTTTAATGAATTTTTTTTCCAGAACTATACCCCATGGCATAAAACAAAGCAACCTAGATTTTTCTCTGGCTGCTTCATAATGCTGACTTCACAAAGTCCCCAGCCACCCACAGGATCGCTCAAAGTTGTCATCTGGAGGATAGGGGAGCTTTGGGGGAAAATCGGAGCCCCTCAATTACCAACTCTGACAACTCTTATTTTAGTTCCGATCTCCCCATACAAATAGACAGTTGACATGTGATTGGAGAAGAAATAGAAGTACGTTTCTATTAAAACCATGTTCCTTAAGTTGTCGCTCTGAATTTATATCCCTCTGGCCTTTGCCAAGTTGGCTCTGGGCTATATTCTGTCCTGAAATTAGAGCATTCTTCTTGTAGCCCCAGGAGATGCCTACGATCCTTGAAGATGAAAACCAGACCCTGAAAACATAGCTTTGGGAATTCGCAGAGTCCAAAGTATAACTTCCCTATACAACATACTTGGGATAACCCAGCTTTCCACTGCACTTCTGATTAGAGCTTTTGAGATGGAAGAGGTCACAGCTGAAATGATCGCACCCTAAGAAGATAAGGAAGAAGTCCAGGAAGGGTGGTAAGAATCAGTTACATTGGGGTAAAGGAAAACGCTATCCAAAATGTCAGGGACCCTTGACCTTTAAAGAAAGCAGCTGTGGGCTGTGTGTACATGAAAATCTTGAATTTTATTGTAATTAGCAATGATTTGGTATCTTTTGCTTTGGTAGCATTCGTTGAGTCTGATGAAGGAGGAAAACAAGAGTAAGAAGATTGTTGCTCCTGAACTGCCCATTGGTATTCTTGAACAAGGGTTTGGCTCTGCACAGCTATGATTACCAGTAGATTAGGGCATTGTGAGCCCCAGGAAAGATTAAACTTGAGTATCTGTGCGTGCTGTAGAATGGGAATGATAGAACAGGGTTAGGAGTTCTGCTCTTCAGTCTCCAAATCAGTTGTCTTCAGGGGACAAAATACCGTGCCACTCAGCCTCCGTTTCCTCAACTGGATATATAGCCACTTCTTCACAAAGGAGTTGGATAGAGATTAAATGAGACACAGTGTGGGAATTCCTGGCCCGAAGTAGTACTAGCTTGTTTCCCTTTAGCTGTCCATCAAAGCCGAGACCCAGTGACCTCACAGGAAACCCTGGGGAGACATAGTTTCCAAGAGAAAGTACAGGGAAGAGTGTCTAGAGTACAGAGTGGAGCCCTTTGCCTTGCTTGTCCAGCTTTTCAAAGAACGTCTTCCTGCCCAGTGATCTTGAGGTCTCCCTGTCTTTGGATTTAGAAGATGCTCTGACTTGAAGGTGAAATGTGTTTAGTTCATTTGAATTAAATTTCTATCTGCCTTAGAGATGGAGCTAGGCTCACTACTCAGTCCAAAACCCAAGGAAGACGGCTGCTATATAAGCTTCTCCATTGAGGACCCCAGAGCCCTAGAAGACCACAGAATGCATAAGATGATGAAAATAAACAAAAAAGGCCGAGAAAACAAGGCCTTCCTCACACAGACTTGGCCTGTGGTCTAGAACAGCACACTCCAGCTTGAGGAATCTCAGCTTGGTTTAGGATGGCTGATTGCTGGAAAACTCAGAACTCTGTCAGAAGCACACGGGTGGCTGGGCTCATGTCTCGGCGACTTCTTTCATTTTATACATAGAAAAGCACATTTCCAAATCTATCCGTAAACAGAAGAGATGACCCATGTTTCCTGCTGTGGTTCTTCTTCCAAAATGTAACTCAGCAGAAATGCAGCTATTCCCTTACAGTCGGGCTTGAGGAGCTGAAACCCAACACAGCAGACCAGCAGTCAGACAGCGAGGGTCGGTGGTGACTTAGACCCCCAACTTTTGGGCAGCTCGGAAACAGTTGCTTCCAGCTCTGGTGGAACAGTGTTGTCATCTTTCAAATGGGCACAGAGGTACTTACTTCACAGATGGGCCTATGAATTAACTAAGTCCGTATATACAAGAGTTATAAATCTAAATTTCAGTAAGTGTTCACTTCTGCATCTGCTACCCATGAGAAAGGGAGTAAATCTTGCAATCAGTCTTAGAAATTCTCTTTTGCAAAATTTAGCTCTTTTCCTCGCTCCTCCTGCTATGGGGGGTAATCTGAGAGGTTAAGGTTAAGGATAAGGTAAAAGTACTTTGCACATGAAAAGCACCAGAACAAAATAAAGTCTATTTGATGGTTATTTTACCTACATGAAAGCAATATCCAAGAGAGAAGCATTTGTTTTTAAAGACCCATCTGAACAAGGACTTCAGTTCAGTGGCAGTGCCCATTGTAGTGTGTCCCAGTTCCTGGTCTCCATTCTCAGCACTTCTGGGCTGGGGTGTGTCCTAGCCCATCAATAATTTCTTAGACCCGAGGGCCACTTTAGAAAGACTCCCTTTCACTTGACTCCTAGAACGATGAATTATCATAAAAGAGATGAAGACACTAGTTGCTGTTGAAGTCAAGCCATATTGGCTACAGGGTCAGGCCCAAACTCTTTGAATATTGTACAGCCTCAAAGAAATCAAAGCTGACAAAGCCTTATGCCAGATACATGATTAAATGGACAAAACCTACACACTCTAATCTGAGATCAAAGAAGTACTCTTTCCAACAAGTAAAAACCTCTTAAAGTTAAAACATGATTCATGCAAACAAGACACTTAGGAGTCAAGTAAGCCAGACAGTCACAGCCTGAAGAATTGGAGGTAGATCTAAGGAAGGAGGTACAAGATCATCCTCAAGAAACTTTATGTTCCTAAGCAGGATGTCCATGACCCAAGGCTATCTAAGGTCAAATGGTTTGACCCCTTATAAGAGTCCCCCACCCCAGGGCTACAATTTTCTGGGATCTAAGGTCACAAGGAGAGGGGATCTCCCCCTTCTCTGCTATTCCCAACTTCTTGCACAGATAAATCTTCAGGAGCCTTACTTTCTACATTTGCAGTAGGAAGTCTTCATTATTAATTCACAGACTAGCTTGAACCCTCCTGCGATGTCATGTTCTCTTCCTTCTCCCTCTGCAAGATAAAGAATCCTGACACCGAGTCAAGCATGCCAGCTCGTTCCGTAGCTCTGAGAAACTGCATTTCAGCTGTTGAAATCTATCATGCTTCATTACGGCAGGTACAGTCTAAGTCAGCGGGTAGAAGAAGTGTGTTTCCCTGTCATTCAACTCCACCATCAACCCCGGTGTCCAACTCAGAAGTCTGCAGGGCAGCCTTGACTCTCCTTACGTTTTCTGTCTGCCTAGCCCGATTGACACAGTGTCTCTAACGAAGTCCCTCTCATCAGCTTTGCTTGGGCTCAGGGTTTCTCTGAAGAACTCAACAGTAGGAACCCCTGAGAGTGGCTAACACAGCATCCTTCACCAGCCCCTGTGCCATCAACCCCTACACAATAGCGCACAGTTCTTATGGACACGCAGGGATTCTGGAGACTCTGCCTATGTCCCAGTCTCATGTCTCCCACAGGCGCAGCACCTCACATTGTCCAACACTTCTATCCCCTTCAAATCCCATACATATTTTCCTGGTTGATTATTTTGGGTTTTTGATGGTTTAAGCGTTGACTTGTTTTGTTTGTTTGTTTGTTTGTTTGCATTCTCTGTTTTACCAAGAAAACACACCATTTTCCCCTCTAAAACTCAGCATAAACATTGCTTCCCAATAAAGACTTCTGCAATCTCCCAACTCCTCCCTCTTCAACCAGGAGACTCTCCTGGATTCTCTGAGCAATCCCAGCTCGTAGCTATCCTGATTGTCATAAAAGGGGCATCTTAATTAACTGCTTCCTTCTTGTCTGCTTCCCTTCCTGGAATAACGGTGAGCTTCCAGAGTGAATGCTGCATCTCAGAAAGGCCTAACCTAGGCCTGGGTAGTGGCAAATAGCACAAGACCTGTCTGGGAAATAAAGATGTTCACTGAAGTTCTCAGCCAAGCAGAGAGCAGCCTTACATTTCTTGTTTTATAAAGGTCAACCCTTAGGATATGTTCCTCTATTAGTTGCTTTTCTTATTAGCATCTGATGGAAGCAGTTGAAGGAAGAAAGGGTTTATCTGAACTCACAGTTTAAGACAGATGCTGTCCATCGTGGTGAAAGGCCGAGTGGTAGATGCACAAAGCAATTGGTCACATCGTGGCAGCAATCAGGAAACAATGCAAGATCAGTGTTGGCCCTCCACTTGCTTCCTCTCTTTCTCTCTCTGTATTTAATCTGGTATCCCATGGGATGTCATTGCCGAGGGTAGGTCTTCCTTCATCTAGTAAACATCACTAGAAATGCTCTCATAGATACACCTAGAGGTATGTCTCCTAGGTAACTCCAGATCCAGTTAAACTGACAGTTGAAGATGAACCATTACACTCCTCCAGTTTCATTTGTTCTTTGTACTAACAAGAGAGAGCCCAGACAGTATGGCTGTACCAGGACCTGGAATAACCATCTTGGTCTCTGTTCCAGTTAGGTTTTGCTTTTGTTTGTTTGTTTGTGGTCAACTTGACTCAAGCTAGAGTTTTCTGAGAAGAAACTCAACCGAGGAAATGCCTCCATCAGACCACCCATAGGAAACTCTGTAGGGAATGTCTTTAAATTAATGACTGATGTTGGAGGCCCCAATCCGCTGTAGCTAATACAATCTGGGCAGGTAGGTGGTCCTGGATGGTATAAGAAAGCAGGCTGAGCAAGCCAGGGGGAGCAAGCCAGTATATAGCAGCCCTCATGCCTCTTGCTTCAATTCCTGCCTTCAGGTTCCTGCCTTGACTTTCTGTGCTGATTTCCCATCATAATGGATTACTACACCTGTAGGCTGACACAAACCATTTCTTGCCCAAGTTGCTTTTGGTCATAGGGTTTATTTAGGGCCAGAAAGCAAACGAAGGCAGATTCTGAACCAGGTTCTTTCTAGCTGACTTCCTAGAACAATTTGTTTCACTTCTCTGAGCTTCAGCCTCTGCAAGTGAGAAGCAAGAATGTTGAAAACAAGCCACCATTTCCATTCATTCCTGGCCATCCTTTAGAACCACTGAGCAAGGCCCAGGCACTGATACTTTCAAAGTCTCCCAGGTGACTTAACAGCCAGGACTGAGGGCTGCTGAGAGGGTACAAATGCCTCAGCTGATATAAAGAACACGCAGTATGACTGGTACTGATGCTGCCTTTATAACAGCAGCAATGGCAAAAGATCCCCATCACTGTGCTTCTTGAGTATGTAGCACGCAGACCTGAGGCAGACATGGTAGATAGAAGTAAATACACAAAAAAGGATGGGTGCTATTGAGTCACCATGACAAACCTGCAAGTCTTCTCCCTGTGCAGTGCGTGGGGCCTCAGAGAAGATAAAGTGACTCAGCTGCCAGGATTCAATGCGTCAAGAAGTGGACCTGAAGGTAGAGCTTAGAGTTGACTGTTCACAGAGTAACAGAGTAATAGCCATCTGGGAACTGGACCTGCAACCTCAGCATCTAGTTGGTGCTCAGCAAAACAGTTATTTTAAGAAGGGCACGAACCACTTTGTTGCTGTGTACTGAGTGTGCAGAGTGTTGTGCCATCTTGGGGCATGGCTTTGCAGTAATGTAACCCAGCTGTGCAGGACTGGGGTGGTTGTCAAAGTGTCATTTTACATTTGTTTTAGCATTTTTAGCTTAAAGGGCTAATTACTTCTACAGATTATCAAAATATTTGACAACTAGAGACTGACTCTTAAGATTGCTCTATTATAGATCTGGGGTCCCAAGCCAAGCTCTCTTGACTCCAAAGCTGAAGCTCTAGACTTGGGGCTTTGCTGGCTCTCTTCCTGGAAAGTGCTGTGCCCATGCTAATGAGAACTTCCTTGTTTTCCCATGTGTCTGCATCTCTATTGGAACAAGCAGCTGATGATTTCCATAGACTGAACCCACCCATAGTGGCTTATAGCCCTGCAAACCTGTGTAAGCAGACACCCCAGGCAAGCCATCCTTCTGACCTCCATGGAATGGTGTCTGTGCTCAAGAAGACCCGTGGCTTGGCACAGTTCCCCAAACGAGGCAAATACCCAGAGGGAGACATCCTCTTCAGAGAGCAATTGGACAGCTGCATAGGTTGGGGAACTTGGATGGGAGTGATAGTAGCTGATAAGCTCAGACCTGGGAGAACTGAGGGTCAGAAGCTAGCCCTAAGCAAAGTCACTAAGAGGCCAAGTGTCTATCTAGTGCAGTGATTCTCAACACTTCTAATGTCACGATCCTTTAATAATATGGTTGTGGTGACCCCCAACCATAAAGTTATTTTCATTGCTATTTCATAGCTGTAATTTGCTATTGTTGTGAATCTTAATGTAAATATCCATGTTTTTTGTTGTTCTTAGGTAATCCCTGTGAAAGATTCTTTTCTCCCCAAAGGGATTGAGAACCACTGTTCTAGGTGATGCTTGCAGGGGTAGCCAGGTCTCAGCAAGACTGTAAGTAACAGAGAGGCTTCCTCAGGGAAGCCCATGCATCCAGAACTTGCAAAATTAAAAATAAGAGACCCAGAAATGGAAGCAACTCAAACCTTCAAATAAGTGATTGGCAGCATTCCATCCAGGCTAGTCTTTCCCTTCTACTGGCTTCAAGAAGTTCCTTTGGAGAAATCTCTAGTTTGTAGTGAAAACAAGGGGCAAATATCTAAGGTATCTTATCCTCAGTTGTCTCCTCTGCTACCATCTCCAGAATTTATCCTAAGACAAAGTTTTGTTCTTTAAATACCAAGTGTCCTAAAAATTGACCCTGATGAGAACATGTCATAGGGCAAGAGGATGATGACACTGGCTCCCAAGGCCTAAGGACTCTGCTACTGATCTAGTTCTCAGTGGCAGAGCCTCTATCCACCATTAGGGATCAAGCACTCTGGCTTATTGACAAGTGATGGATGTTAGGTGGATCCACCCATATCAACTCTATCAGCAGAGGGAAGCCTCCCAGTGTCTCTGGATCCTGCTCCTCTCACCTGTAAGACAAGGAATTTGAACTTGACACCCCTAGCTTCAAATATACAGTCCCAGTCTCCATCTATAGTTTGAAGACTGTCCCCTTGTTCCTTCACACGTACAGGTGAAAGGCATGCCTATACGTGGCACATATACTTGAGCATGTCCCAGATTTTATGAAACCATAATCAATTTCCAGGTAAATATAAATATAATGGAAGATGCTACAAGAATATTTAAGTGTCATAACCTTCTATGAGCCATCCAAGTAAGAACAAGTCATTGCTAGTACAGGATGGGAAATGCTGCTGTTTAGTAGAGAAGACATTTGGAACTCAGCCACTGGAGGGGCTCTTGTTTTAGATAATCTGGGAGCTGGGTAAAGATCTAAGTAGTAATCATCAAGGTAGGGCAGATTTGGTAGGTCCAATGGGAAGTTGTGGTTGATATAGCTCCAATTAGCCATCGGCTCCACTCTCTGGTCTCACATACACTAGATCACTAGATACCTCTTTCCATATATGGATCAAGAATCCCTTTAGCTGCTTACCAACTAGTTAAATGTTTTGGGATATTTGCTTGTGTCTATGCTGTTGTTGTTGTTTACTTTCTGAGAATGTCTACACTTTATACACATCAAAGCCTGATAATCTAAAATATCAAATAAAGATATTCAATTGGTTTTCAATGGAAATCTGTCTGTATAATAACTCTGTTTACCAATAAAAAGAAAAAACTGTGCTATGATTTAGGTGTGATGTATCCCCTAACCCCCTCCAAAAAAACCCCTTGCATTCATAGCTTGGTCTCCAGTTGGATCTGATATTTTGGGGAAGTTCTAGAACTCAAAGGAGGTAGGGTCGTGGGGGTTGATATTATTCCAGATCTCCCCTGGGATTTCTGCTTCCATAGTGGATAAAGCTCCTCCTTCAACCCATGCATGTGTGGTCATGATGTTCACAATGTCTTCTGATTGGCATGACAAAGACAAACTTGAACGTGCCCCAGCGAGAGAAATGTCAAATGAAACTTTTGTCTTGAGAGATAAATTAAAGATGTTCTGGAGAAATTTTTTATGCAGAAGTATGGATTTCATTGTCAGAAAGAAGTGACCACAGCTAATGTCTGGGTTTAAAGTGACTTTTCTGGGGATACTCAGACATGACCTTGGTGTAGCAGGGAATAAGTTGTACCCAATGGTGAGCCAGTAATCTAATGTCATGACTAAGAATCAGTGTGTTGAAATCTGCAGGGTGGTAAGAAGTATCTTTGCTAAATGTCACCGATGTCCCAGCTCTGAGTGAGACATATAGTATGCCTGCCAAAAAGTTCTTTCTTTCCCCTGTCTCAGAAATAGTAGACAAGAAAATAATAGAAAGAAAAAAATACTTGAAATAAATTCAATAATGAGAAAAATGTGGTTTTAAATCTCTCCTTTGGTGATTTAGAAATGAATAAACCAGATAGCACCTGAAATAAAAGTGGAGACAAAACAAGTAAGCTTGACAGCGAGCAATCAAATGGACAAATCGTGGATTAACGTTCTTCCGAGAAATGCGACTTCAGCGTCGATAAAAAGTGAAAGCAAATATTATTGGAGCATGATATGCCATGTTCGGTTGATGTCCCTGGGAGGTCTGCTCTCTTCTGGGAGAGACTGAGGGGATGAATCTGGGAAAGAAGGGAAACGGGGAGCTAGCGTCTGGGGAGGGGAGAAGAGGGGAAAATGCTATCTGGATGTTATATGAGAGAAGAATAAAATATGATTGCTAAAAAAAGTGGATACAAATAGACCAAATGACTCATACGATGGTGGAGGCTTGATTTTTTTTTTTTAGGACTTACAAGGCAGGCCAGCAGACTGAGGCCCAGAGAAGAGTTCAGACCTGAAAGTGTTGCCTGGCAGAGCCCTTTCTTGCTTAGGAGAGGGCAGTCAGTTCAGTCTTTAACCCACTGGATAAAGTCCACCTACATTATGGCAAGAATCTATTTTATTTTGATTGCATATATTTGAATATTACACTCATTAAGATTAAAACCACCATGGGGTCTGAGAAATGACTCAGTTGGCAAGCATAAGGGCCTGAGTTCAGATCCTATGAACTCAAGCAAATGTAGCTAGGTGCCACAGCACGCATTTGTAATCCTAGCACCGCGCAGGTCAAGCCAGCTACACTGTTGGCCAGCCAGTCTAGCTCCAAGTTCTGAGAGAGACCATGTCTCAGAAAAGTAAGGAGGAAAGAGATGAGGAACAGTAATTGACATCAGTATCCTGTCTTCTTGTATGAACACATGCTCATACACAGAAGTATACCCATAGACACACACCAATATACACATGTGCATACACACACACACACACACACACACACACAAATTTTTTGTAGAAGCATCCAAAATAATGGCTGACTAAACACCTCAACACCTTGGCCCAACCAAGTTGACACAATAAAGTTAACCATCTCAGCTAGCTTCTAGGACCAATCTTTAAAACTTCACAGTGTTCTTAAGTGTCCGCACAGTAATCTCTTTTAATCTACTTAATACATTGATTATGGACTGTCATGTTCACTCTGCAATGCTGAGAAACTCCTGAAGCGCGTGTAGCTAGCGTGGCTGTTGAGCAGCATACCTGAATCCAAGGTGCTGCATTGATGGCAACACAGATGCCCCAGACCTCAGTAGACATCTGAACGCTTCCCTTGTATGTTTTTTTTTTTGAAGATAGTTATCTGAAAAGAGAGATGAGTGTGAAACTATCCACACGAACAGTTTACTTCCTTATTTGTGGTGGCAAAGAGGAAGGGAATAGTCTGAATGACATTTGTCGTGTCCATCTATTTTTAAAAGATGACCTATGACAATGTTTATTTTCTGGTGCCTTACACTTTTCACGAGGGAAGATCCCATTCTGGTATTAAAGAATATTTTTAAACAGGATGTTTTAAAAGCAGCTTCAAAAATGGAGTTTGTATATTTTTATACATTCACTTCATTACATGTTCAGTGTCTAATTTGTGGGACAATGGTCTTGTACCCTGTAAAGATTTGTCACTCATATTGGTTTAATAAAATGCTGATTGGCCAGTAGCCAGGCTGGAAGTATAGGCGTGGCCGATGGGAGCTGGGAGTGCTTCTCCCGAAACCAGGTGGCTAGGTTTGGGTTCTAAAATTCCTACAGCTGGAGTTCCAATCGCAGCTCTGTCCTAGGCTTGTGGCTAAAAAGCCTCAGGCAAATGGCTTTTTTGTGAATTTATACCCCAGAGTTGGACACCAAATGAAGCATGATTAGTAAAATCTCAGAGACAGATACTGGGGTTCAACTGAAGACCAGAAAAGAAAAGCAGCCAATCACTGGCTCTTACCTCAGTCCAAAAGTGGTGATCCTGCCTCCAGGAAACTTCAGAATGAGACTTGTAACATGAGGGCGGGCTTGTTGGGGTTTCTGTCCTGCCCAGTCCCCCAGCCATTTAGTCCCAGAGAAAATCACACAGAGAGTCTACATTAGGTTATAAACTGATTGGTCCATTAGCTCAGGCTTCGTATTAGCTCTTATAACTTATATAGCCCATTATTCTTATCTATGTTAGCCACATGGCTCAGTATCTTTCTCAGCAGGGCAGGTCACATCCTGCTTCTTCGGTGGTCTGGACAGGAGTGCGGGAGAGCTTCCTGCTTCCCAGAATTCTCCTTGCTCCACCTCTACTTTCTGTCTGGTTGTCCCACCTATACATCCTGGCTAATGGCCAATCAGTGTTTATTTAAATCATGATTGACAGAATACAGATAATTCTCCTGCACCAGAGACTGAGACTGAGAGCTGTCTCCTCCCGTTTTATAATCCTCTCTATCTCTGGGATTAAGGGTGTGCACCACTACTACCTGGTTTCTATGGCAAGATAGTATGGCTACTGAGATTGTGGGTATGTGCCATTGTAGTTACTGGGATTAAAGATGTGTGTCATGCTGGGAAGTGGTGGCACATGCCTTTAATCCCAGTCCTCAGGAGGCAGAGACAGGTGGATCTTTGTGAGTTCGAGGCCAGCCTGGTCTACAAGAGCTAGTTGCAGGACAGCCAGGGCTGTTACAAAGAGAAACACTGCCTCAGGGGTGGGCCGGGGGATGGGGGGGTGGAATGTGTGTGTCATTGCTGTCTGGTCTGTTAGGCTGGCCAGCGTGGCTGTTTTACTTTTCTGATCATCAGGCAAACTTTATTTATTAAAATACAAATGAAATGCCACTACAGTCTAATACATGTCAAGGAAGAGAGTTAATTCCCAGTGTGCATTCTTTAGAAGATATCTACAAAACCAACAGATTTGTTGCATGATTCATATACAAAGTTTAGGAGCAAATAAAATTAAAATCAGAATAGTGTTCACCTTTGTGTGAAGGTATTAATGTGCAGGGGCACAAGGAAGATTCAGGGTGCTGGAGATTTGCATATGCTGATCAGAAAACCTGTAACTTAGGCATTTTTGTATGCACAAGACACTGGCATGTACACCTGGTATTGTGGACTCCACTGTTTGTGTACTGTGTCTCAGTCAAGAAAAGAAACATGATATACTAGAAGAAAAAAAGGAGAAACACATAAAAATGAAACTGTTTCGTTCTTATCATGGGGCCCAAAGTGTAAGCACAAGCTAAGTAAGGAGAATGATGGTGGGCTTTTGCCTTGGAGGGTATAGACAGGCAAGAACTGGTCAGTATCAGTTTTCAAGGTGAAGCCCAGCTTCCGGTGTGACTGGGATGGAAAAGGAGTTGGAAAATTTGCTTGTCATTAGAAAACCACAAATCCATTCTTCCTGAACATCCTGGAGAAAGGGAAATGCACACCTCCCGTGTTTCCTCCAGAAACTGGGTTAAATAAGCAAGTGAAGCCTGATCTAGTGTGGTAAAAATCCTTGGCATGAGCAGACTGCTGGGCATCCAAAACTAGGGTTAAGATTGCTGGAGCCATCGTGGACGGATTGGTGGCTAGGGTCTCCTTAAGGACGTGGTATCTCATCTACAGGGGGATCCAAAGCTGTTTTCTAAACCTTTTAGAAGATTCTGATGTGATGCAACTTCCCAGGAGAATATGCCATGCACTTACCCTTAGGGCCCTTTCCAGGAAAGATGTGGATTTCTATTTACATCCAGGGATGGAAAAACAAAGGAAGACATAGTTCCTGTCCCTCCTTTGTCCCCCAGAGATGCTTTTAACACAAAAGAAAGAAACACTGCCGTAGGCACGGACTTTGGATTTCTAAGAACTTCTTGGTTTGATTTGAGAGCGAAAAGAGAATTTTCCCAAATAGGATCTTGTTGGATTTTTCAATTATGTGCTTTAATTGCAGCAGTGAGCCTGGCCTCTTGTTCTGCAAGTGTGTTTGATGCTGGAAGGCAAGGAAACACACCAAGTCTTCCATGGCCCACAGCGCAGTGACTGCTTTTAATTGGGCTCTCTGCTACCGTCAGGTACACAGGGGCCAGCCTATGGCCCCTGAGATCCTCTAGGAGGATAGTTATGATAGGGAATGACACATTTTTGGTTTCTGGAAAAGCATGCACAAACCCAATGGCTCTACCAATTGAAGTGCTAACAGGGCCTTTCTGAACAAGGCTGTGAAGTTAGAAGCCATCCTAGATGACTCCTGAATATCAAGAGTTCTTAGCAAAGTAAGTTTTACCACCACCAATCTAGGGACAGTGGCCCTGTCTCACGTGCAGACATTCGGATGTCTATGCAAAGCTGATAGTGGCTGTAGCATTGTGATTTATGCTCCCCGTCTTTTCCTATTAGTCAGGCCTCTCCTCAGAGATCCAAGTTACCTCAGTTCTTCCCTCTCTTCCCATTCTCCCTTCTGGGTCCTGAGTCATAACCTTGCTTCGCTTGTCCAAGCTGCTTAATCCTGACCTTTAGCTAGATTTTTCCTTTTCAATATGAAAATTAGATTGAAGGAGAAATTGAGGACAGCTTAGAAGCTATACAACGCTGGAACCTCCTACATTTACATGACAAGCTGCAACAGACCGCCATTTCAGTTGGGAATATCAGCGCCTCTGCTAGTTCTGTGTATGGTAGGTACCTTGGAAGATCAGGCTAGGAGACAGGGAACGGAAACCAAATGCAGAAAGGAGCAAAGCCAACGGTTATTGTGCATTTAGTTTGGGTCAAGCTTCAGACTGGGATCTTCATCTCATTTTGCTCATTTTATACTCCTTGTACATTACAAGGACTTATTTGCTCTATATTATAAGCTACCTTCCAATTATCTATATTTATACCCCTAGACAAATCCTACTCTCAGCCAAATCAAAGATGATTGCAGTGAATGGCAGTGAATACAGAAATGCAAGGCTGCTCAAGATGCTGAGAATCAGAGACAGCTGAATGCTCATCCCTAAACTAGTCCGCCTCCTGAAGGCTCAGGGAATATCACAGAAGGTGATGCAGGAGGAATACAAATGTGGGATTTATGAAGAAGGTCTGTGAAATGCCATAGGCTATCAAAACAAATGTCACCATGATTGCCCGGCACCAGCCTATAGCGGACCTACACAAGACTGGGCCTGACAACTGTCAATCACAGACAACGGAGGGGGTCGCAGGGCCCTAACCCTCTCTGATGAGCTATTGGTTACTGATGGACTTGGAGGGAGGAGAAGACACCGTCTTCACTTAAGCACCACTAATAAGCCTACAAGCTCCAGTGTATAGTTCTAAACCTATTGCCACACTGATGGCCTCGGTTAAACTCAGTCTCAAAGCAAAACAAAATCATGTGAGTCGGAAAGGGACATGTAAGGGAGAGGAGGTGTGGAGGGGAGTTCAGAGATGAGACTGTGAGAAGGATAATAATCAGTGGTCAAAGGACACACTTAATACAAGTTTTCTTTAAAAAGTTAAAATAACATGGTTTGAATGAGCAACTAGGGAGTCAGAGAGACCATACAGTCTAAAACCATGAGACTCTTCATTCAAGTTATCTTTATTCAGGTTATCACTGTGGCTCCTTGCACAGGGGGTTGAATTATCCATGTATTGCAGATGATGAAATCAATTAAGAAAGACTGAGTAACTTGTCTAACATCACACAGCTAATCAATGGAAGAAAAATTCACCTTTATTCAAGCATATTTTCTCAGACGTGTGTTCTTTACATTCAATCGTGCATCCATGGTCTCTAAAATGAAAGAAGCCCTCATTTTCTGAAGCACCGTAAGGCATGTGAACAGCTCTGATAAGGTCTTTCAAATAAGATGTGGAGTAGAAGGGCTTGTTATGGTGAGAGGCCAGGAAAGATCTCCCGTGGAAGGATGCCCTGAGACTTATTGAGGGACAGGGTCTGCCCGCTGTACCACTTCTCAGGATGAAAAGGATACCTCACTCCACTCCAGCCTGAGCTGTTGAGGGGGGTGGGAGTTTTAGTTTTTATTGATTAAGCCCCTTCTCTCTGTAGACATCTTTAAGGGATTATCAAGGAGAAATGTTGAAGGAAATAAATCATAATAGGAAGGGCCTTCCAAAAGTTCAAAACAATTTTTCTGTCTTTAAAAAGCAAAACAAAAAAAATCAGTAATGGCAATCCTGATAGAATAAAGATGACTTTGCCCTGTGAGAGTATCTTTCTCCCAAATGCCTACCGCTGTCTTCAGTCTCCTTATCAGCAATGGCATTGCCTTCTCTGGCCAGAGATGGAGAGCCGCTTCCATAGCACCATCACTGGACTTTTGCAAGGGGGCCATCCAGTGTTGTAGAGAATAAGGGAGACACGTTTAGGGTCCTGTAGCTCTTAGATTTGTTTTTTCTGTTCTGAAAACATCGGGGAGACTCTTGCTATAAAGCCTAGACCTTGACTGGGGTTTTGGGAAGTGTGCTGGACTTAATACTGTCACAGCAGAACAAGTGTGACATTCTCCAAATCTGCTCCCGGTGAGGTCCTCCTGCCCATTGCACCATGCCAAGGTTACATAACTCTCATTTGAGCAATCTGAAGTCTTGCTTCAAATCAAAGATTTCACAACCGCAGAGCTGATTTCCAGGCTTGTGCGTTGCGCTGGATCTATTTGTCAGAGGCTGGGGAAAGAAACCAGGTCAGTTCCAGAACTGGAGGAAACAAGAATCAGTTATGGAGAACTAACTCACTGCATGGGGGCACATCTTGAGATGTGAAACCAGGTGGGTCAGTGGGGTAGAGAGAGGATGGGAAGCAGGCATGGCTTCACCCAGGCAGTCCTGAGCGGAAGCTCTAAGGAGTGAATGGGGAATCTTTATGCAGGCAGAGAGAGTAGAAGAGTTTCCCCAAGAAGAGGTAAAGCAAGGGTAGAGAAGTATGTGAGACCATAGGATGGGCTCTTGACACTATGGAGTCAACATTGCTATGTCTAAGCTCTGAGAAGTTCTAGAGTTACTTTGCAGCACAGAAGAATTCTTGACAACTCACTTCTCAACTCTGGGGCATCTGAGATGCTCCCCCCAAGGACCTAGGTACAGAACATGCTGTGTCTTCTTGGAAGAAATAAAGAAGCCAGCCCTTTAGAGTAACTAAATTTTCGACAGCCATCAGGATTAAATAAAACTGCAAGTGTGCAGAAATCAGGGAGATTCCCCAAGTTCTGTGATGGCCCCTCAGATAAGATTGGAATTCATCTTGGGTCCTAAGATTCAAATCCATCGGTTTCATATGAGGCTGCAATTGGTGACTGCCAAGGAGGACATGTTCTGAGAATGATAGACAGTTGGGCTCCTTAAACAATCCTGTCATTCCCTGAAATACAAGGGATTAAGTCACCCAAGAGAGCAATCAAGCAGAACCATACTGCCTAAGATGCCTGTGCTAACACTGCTCGTGGGAATTTGAGGCAGTTCCTCTCCAGACTTCCCCTGAGCCATGGTCGCTGCTGCTATCATGTAGAAGAAAGTCCATATCCTTGGATCTGCTCTTAATTAGGTCAGAGACTTATTTACAAAGCCTTCCAGCGATCGGATGTCACTTTGGAGCCTGAGATGTGCTAACATAGCTGCTGCAATCCCTCAGCCCAGAACAGCAGCCCCACAGGCACCACATGGCAGTCACGTTGTTGCTAGCAATTACTCAATAATAATGAAAATAATCAATAATAACTAACATGTGGCTATTGCTTTGCTTTCTGACGAATGTTTTTTACATACAATATTTTCTTTATTGTTTATAAGATCAGTTTCAGATAGATATATCTAACAATACCTCTGTTTCACAAATAAGGAAATTTAGCCTCAAAAAGATTAGGCAAATTGCAACCCATCATATAGTTTGTGGGACAAGGCAAAGATGCACTGGCAGCTCTCTCTGACTCCAAAGCCCATTGACTTCTTCAATGTGTTTGCTATTAAAGTCTTCTGAAGTTCTGCAAAGTAATACTCTTTGGTCCTAGGTCCTGTGTTCCTCAGTCCTGTCGTTAGACTATCCTTTTGCTCAAATTCAACTGCTCATCTTGAAGAAAGACTGAGGTTTTATTTATTTATTTTTGTTCAGCAGCTAGGCAGCAAGCCACACATATAGTCAATAGTCTGGAATTCTCTGTGCAACTTCCCTGAAAGCATCCTTGTCTGTCAATGGGACTACCACACTTTCCTTGCTCAACACTGTCTCCGTCTCCTGAAGGGAGTACCTGACAGGCGAGAGGCACTGAGTAAATGCTATGCCAGTTGGAATGAGCATCATCATCCCCAGTTCTTCACAAAAGAGTCTTCAAACTCAGGGAAACAGGCAGCACACATGAGGTCACATAGCCTGAACGAGGGGGAACAGGAGCCCTGATGGAGGCTTCCTGGTCTCCCAGCTCTCACGCCGCCTCTTCCCGCTGCCTGACAATCTTGAATAGTTTTTCTTTTTCTAGTTTAAAGAAAGCTGACAAGATCACCCTTGGATTACCAGATTAGAGATATTCATATTCATTCTCTCTCTCTCTGTATGTATGTGTGTGTGTGTGTGTGTGTGTGTGTGTGTGTGTCTCCATCTCTCTCTGTGTATCTGTTTCTATTTGTATCTCTGTTCATGTGTCTCTCAGTCGGTCTCTGTCTGTCTGTCTGTCTGTCTCTCTCTATCTATCTATCTGTGTGTGTGTATGTGTGTGTGTGTGATGCATACTTGCATGTTTGGTGGGGCGAGGAGGGATCTTTAATGACAAAGCTGTTGATTCCCAGTTTCATCTGCACATCTACAAGAAACTTCAGACAATCTCATGAAGAAGACAGGCATGATCTTGCTCACTATGCCCACTTCTAGGTGATTCTAGGCATCCTTTGAGTGTACTATGGCATTTATGCTGAGGTCATTAAGAATACCTCACTTTGGTGACCAAGAAATATCTTTTTCCCTACAAACCAGATAAGCTTTGGAGACCTGGCAACATGAATATCTTACTGTATCTAAGACTCCACTCTATAGGCTGGTCGTGGGGGAGACATGAATTTCACCATGTTGATGCTCTTTCATCTTTGGGGTAGGAGTGGGGATGCCTTCTGCATCTACAGTCAGCAGACATCTATGATTAACTATGCAAAAATGCCAGTTTGATGATAAAAGCTGTACTTAGCAGTGGCTCCTCCGCTAAAGCAGAAGTCTGGGGAATACAGTATCTGAGGACTCTTTCTAAATGGAAGCTTTTGTTAACATCAGATATCTAATTAACTTAGGCTTTAAAATGACGGAGGTGCCATGTCCTCAAGAAAGATGTTTATCGAAATAGTTTCATCTAACATAATTACCCGAGATCTGCCATGGGAGACAGAATTTAAATGTTTCTTTTTTAAGAACAGCCAATGTATTGAATGACATGGAGGCATTTTGTTGTGGGCTCCCAGTCTATGCAGTTGAGGCTAGATCAACTTACCGACCAGCATAATTATCGTATCCAGAGTTTGTCTCAGGAAATGCCTTCCAGAATCAGGGAAAACACAGTGTCTGTGCCCACAGGACGAGGTGGCTCCCCCTCCCCCCGAGGGAGAGTCTCCATCTGCTCTGCAGTTATAATCAGATTGGCTCCCATGTGCCCCCCCAACCCCCTCCAGCTCATCCTTTACACAGTAATAACAGAGCTGCCAGCCGCTGATCTCCAGAATGGTATTTAGGACATCAAATACTTCAACCACCACCTAGGTACATAATGAGTCCCAAGTGGGTATCTCTAAACACACTCTCCCTCCCCCATCCCCAAGACTCCAACTCAGGTTCTGCAGTGGCCTAATGGACTTCAGGACCTTTCTCTGGAATCTCCAAGGTTTTCAGGGTTAAGCGGCCCGGAATTAGTCCTGAAATAACAACACAGAAACTGTATTAATTAAATCACTGCTTGGCCCATTAGCTCTAGCTTCTTATTGGCTAACTCTTACATAAGGTGATCTTTCCCCTTTGCCTCCAAGCGTGAAAGAATCCTTTGCTTAGATTCCCCGATATTGTTGTCCCCATAGTTGTCTTGCTCACTCGCAGCTCTTATTTTATAGATGGGCACTGCTATTTTAGAGCATATTACAATGTTTAGATGTATACTTCACAACAGTTCATGAAGATGGGAGTTGGGGAAAGAACTCCATTGATGACATATTTGCTGTACAAGCATGAGGAACCAAGTTCAGTTCTCCCACCCACCTCCAGAATCTATCTTAAAAAGCTCACATAGAGGTGCCTATGTGTAATTCTAGTCTGGGAGAGGTAGAAACAGGAGTATCCTTGGGGCTTCATGGACAGTTGGCCTCACTGATTTGGTGAGCCCAGGATACTGAGAGACTTATCTTGGAAAACAAGATGGACAGTATCTTTGCAATAATACTTAAGATTAACTTCCAGCTTCTACATACATATACTATACATGTAATTTCTTATGCACATATATGTGCATACTTCAGTATATACACAGAAACACATACAAATTGTGGAGATAGTATAGTAAGTTACCATGTACCAGAACTATATCATTAACACATCAATGTAGTATGCTTGCTAAAAGTAAACAAGGGTTGACACATTATCATGTTAACTAGAGCTCATATTTTTATTAGTTACTTTTCTCCTTAAAATTAGTTAATTTTATACTGTATAAAACATCATGATCAAAGCAACTTCTAGAAGAGAAGGTTTGTTTTGAACTTATGGTTCTAGAGAGATAAGAGTCCATCACCATCTTGGTTGGGAAGCATGGCAGCAGGCAGGTTGGGGACCGGAACATCTGGGGGCTTATATCTCAGATTGCAAGCAGGAAATAGAGAGAGTGGACTGGGACTACCATATGACTTTTGAAACCTCAAAGACCACTCCTCGAAACACACTTCTTTCAGGGAGGCCACAGCTCCTAAGCCACCAACTGGAGATCAAGTACTCAAATGTCTGAGACCATGGGAGGCATCTCATTAAAACGATCACATTTTGCTAGGTAGCGGTGGCACACGCCTTTAATCCCAGCACTTGGGAGGCAGAGGCAGGCGGATCTCTGTGAGTTTGAGACCAGCCTGGTCTACAAAAGCTAGATCCGGGACAGGATCCAAAAGTACAGAGAAACCTGTCTCAGGAAAAAAAAAAAAAAACTACCACATTTTATACTCTCATAAGTTTCATGGCAATATCATAATGCAAAATACATTTAGTCCCACTTCAAAGCCCCCATTGTCTTCCACAGTCTCAGCGCTGTTTAGAAGTTTAAGTTCTCTTCTGACACCCAAGGTAATCTGTAAGCTCAAAAGAGAAGCTACATACCCCCAGCATACAATGACATATAATAAATATTACCATTCCAAAAGGGATGGACCTTGGGATAATGAGAAAATACTGGACCGAAGCAAAACTAGTAAGTCAAACACTGTAGCTGTTATCAAAGGGCTTAGATGGCTCCGCCCTCCCAGCTTTGCTGCCTACTACTCACCTCTTCTTCACGGGGTGGTTCCCCTTTCTGAATTGGCAGATGTCCCCATAGCTCTAGCATCTTCAACATCTTGGGGTGTCCAGTGCCATCCAGGTTTTCCTTCATAGCTCCATGCAATGGCCTCCCTAGGGCCTCATGAACTCCCAGGGCCTTCACTCAGGAATTATTCTGCTCACACAGAGGACCTCTTAAACCATGCAGGAGAATTCTTAACAACTTTGTTTCCATGTATCCTTCATGACTCTAAAGCCAACACCACCTGGACCACCCAGCCAAGTTCACCTCTAGCTTGCCGTGGCCTCTAGTTCCTGTGAAACACATTTGCAATAGCTTACGTTTGTTGTTCATCTCTAGGAGCAAACATTTTCTTCGGCCATTTCCCTTCCCAAGAGAGAAGCTTAGTTGGGCGGGGCCTTACCTGGAGAGCCACTCCTTTCTCTCTTTATCTCTGCATAATCCTTAGTTCCTACTGTAGTCTTCTGGTTCTCTTTCTCTCTTTGATCTATATATTTTGTATTTCTTTCTGTTCCATTTGCTCATTTTCATTATAAGCCTGCAGAAGAGTGAATCAATATTAGGCTGTCTTGAATTCTCTTCCACCAAAGAAATTATTTCATTATTTTTAAATTTAGCTTCAGGAAAGTTCTTAGGATATGGAGATTAAATAGACTTTTTTTGCCAAAATATAACAAGTAATGTCTCTAACCCAGTTGCAAATACTTTTACCACAGAAACCTCTTGAGTTGCGCCTCCACAATTGATACAGCTCTCAGCGCTACTGTTTTTCAAGCTTCTACTAGGCTTAGTAGAACTTCTGCATTCAACCGCTTTTCTAAGCCAAAGTTCCAAATCATTCCACACTCCTCTAGAAAACGGCGAGTTCAAGTCCGCCACAGCAATAGCTCATGATCCTGGAATCAGTGTTTATATTAGAAACTTCTCTCTTGCTGTGATAAAATGCTATGGATGAACAACTTATAGAAGGAAGGGTTTGCTTTGGACTTTTCCTTCCAGGGGATACAAGTCTATCACCATCGTGGCTAGGAAGGTTGTCAGCAGATGACTGGAGAGAACTCACATATCAAACTACAAGCAGAAAGCAGAGAGTGTGAGCTGGGCATGGCACTTGGATTTTGAGACCTCAAAACCCACTCCCATTGACACATTTCCTTCAGCAAGACCACACCTCCTAATCCTCTCCAAATAGTGCCACCAACTGGATACCAAGTTTTCAGCCATCTGAGACTACAGGGGACATCACATGCAAACCACCACAACGCTATATTCAGATTCTCTTATGTCTTACCTAAGAGCAATTTTATAATCCAGAAATATCTTTTAGTTAATGTGTTTGGTTTCTTTGTGGGTTTTTTTTTTGTTCTTGTTGCTGTTTTATTGACTTTGACAGTTTAGAAGATGCTAGTTAGGAATATTCTAGAATATGCTTCCAGTGAAAAGCATGAACATTGTATTATGATGAAATGAAATCCAGGTTAATAGGAAAGGAGAATGTAAAAGTAAAGTGTCGGCAATATTTTTAAATCTCTCTCTCTCTCTCTCTCTCTCTGTGTGTGTGTGTGTGTGTGTGAGTGTGTGTACAAGCAAGTGGGTCACAATGCATATGTATGTGGACGTCAGGGAGCAATCCCTGGTATCAGATAAGGTGATAAGTCCTTTCACCTTATTTAGACATGGACTCTCTGGTTTTCCACTGTGTGCTCCACACCAGTTGACCCACAGATTGCCAAGGACTTTCCTGTCTCTGTTTCTCATCAGGCCCCTGGAGCCCAGGGATGACAGGCAGGCACACTCCCACTGTATGTGGGTTCGGGGCTAACCATATTCAGGTCCTAATATTTGCACAGCAAACGCTTTACACACTGAGTCATTTCTATAGTCTCCAGCAAATATTTTAAGGCATTGTTTTGGCACTGGACAGAATTGTTCAATGCTTTCATTAGATAGAGGAAAATAATTAGTAATTTTGATGCTGTACTTCTTAAAAGAAAATGGTAATTAGTCATCCCCTTCCAAATATCCAGTTCTTCTAGTGTTAAATTGTGCCTTGTGGATCACTGTATTTCTGGAACCTGGCACTGGTCATGGGACATTTGGGGACTCATTCTATGTTTGAAGATTTCTTATTTTCTTGCCTGCAAAGTGAGGTCCTATAATTTATCTCTGAGGAAGGTTGAGATGATTAAATTAAGAGATCAGAATACTTGGCCTGAGGCCTTGCATATGGGGTTAGTAAAGCACTCAAATATATGAGGTGCTACAATTTTGTCACCATTATTAACGACTGTGTCATGAAAGATACACTGGAGATCCAAAGAATTGACTTTGACCTACTGCATGTGTAAAGCAGTAAATTTAATGATTGAATGGGATCAAGAGTAGCCAAGCTCAGCTTTGCACTCTAGAGAAGAATCTTCTGTAAAATTCATGCCGCATTTAGTTTACTTTGATACCACTTCAACAACCATCAATTTTATCCTTAACAATAGTCCAGATCCAAAAGAAACATAAGACATGGCTGCTAGTCTCAAGACCTTATAAACTGACTGTGTGCAGAGCCAAGTAGAGGAAATGTGGGTGAGAGAAGTTCAAGCAAGAAGCTGTGTCTGTGTGGGCTGGGCTGTTGTTAAGACCAGGGATGTGAGCACTGGAGGATGAATCTGGGCAGGATGATCAGACAGAAAGACTGGAAAAGCCAAACGCCAGTATGTGGAAGGAATTCAGTGCCTGGGAGAAGGCTCTAAAATTTGTGCAGAATAGAAAAAGGGAGCATGGCATCAAGCTCAGAAAAGCAGCGAGGTGGGGTAGCTTGGAAGCTGCCCAGGAGGGCATTGGAGTCACCTGTACTTTTGAACTAGGGAGTCATAGAACGAAGATGAAATTGTAGATATGGCTGTGGCATGACTAGCTAGCTAGCGAGAGAAAGATTAGTAGAAGAAATTAGCGTACTTGTCTTTTAGTCATTTATTCATTTTTGTAATGAATGTACTCTATAAATATTTATGGAGATCCTGTGAATCCCTGGGGTATAAGAGCCTTGATATCTGCTCCAATATGTATAATAGGCTAGAAGGAGAGAATAAAGAGGTTCCTACTGTAATTCAGAAAATATTATAGCAAAAACAAATGGAGAGAAAGTCAGGAAGGAATATAGAGGAGATGGCAGACAAACTCAGATAGATGATAGGTAGGTAGGGAGATAGATAGATAGATAGATGACAGATGGTACAGTAAATATATACACATATCATAACAAAATAAAGAATGTATACAGAGATAAATGTATATCATAGGACCAAATGTATATATGATATATATATGTCAAATATATACAAATATCCACATCATATATGTTGTCCTCATTTGTTATACATACAGTTGTTTTATGACGAAAGTTTGAAAACCTAATTATTAGATTCAAATAGGAAGTAAAGATAAAGCAAGCAGGTAGGAGGATGATCCTGAATAGCAAATTAGAGTGAACTGGAGAGATTGCCCAGGCCAAAAAAAAAAAAAAAAAAAAAAAAAGAGGAATTCCGCAGGTTGGAACCAACAAAGGAAGAAGACAGAACAGGTCAAATACTATGGGAGACAGTAATACTGTCAAACTCTCCTTGCCTGGAAGAATAGTAGGAAATAGTATTGGGGTTGGGGCAGCCTTTTTAGCTATCAGTCACACTACAACAAAGGCAGCTGAGCCCCCTCAGGGAATCGTGGATAAAGCAAGACAAGAGCTGAGCCGGTACACCGTGAGGGCTTCAGACTTTCTAAGAGGTGGGACCAGAGGAGAGGAGCAGCGAAGTTGGGGCTAAAGAACAGTGAGAGAACCTAGTAGAAAGGCAGTCAAAGAAAAAAGGAGTTAGAGATGCCAGACCCTACTGCCACCAGACAGCCAGCCTGCCACCCAGGGACTATGACATCTCATAGCAGCAGCAACGTCAGCAGTAATCATATCCTTTTAATTGTTGTTTGTTTGGTTTACGAGGCACGATCCCACTGTGGAACCCTGGCTGCCCTTGAACTTTCTATGCTCCTGCCTCAGCCTCCCAAGTCCTAGAATTATAGGTATGTTCCAACATATCTAGCTAATAGTGTACTTTTAAACAGTACTATATCTCAAACTCTGCTACTGTTCTGGAAACATTTATAAAACATGTTTTCTAATTTGCCTTCTAAGCTAGCATGAAGCATGTAATAATTTCCAAGAAATGACTAGTATTCTAAGCCAAGCTTGCATGCATATCCCTAGAATATAGATGTTTAAACACTATTGTTACTGCTTTTTAGAAATGGGTTTTTACTGGTTGAACAGAATTGTTAGTGGTATAGCTTAAATCATTGGCTTACTGCTAGTCAGTAAAATCCTGTCTGAAAGATTCATTGCCTTCTGCTCTCTATGAGAGTCTTCTGCTCACTCATATAGGGTTGAGTGGAGCCCAGAATGTTCTTCTCTATCTCTCTGGAAGAAACAGTCTTTGAGGACTAGTCTGTACCTTTTAGAACTGGTCATACCTTTTCTGAAGCATTCCCAAGCCATAGATGTGTGCTGGACACAGGAGAATTTCATGCAGGAGAGTTCGATGGCTGGGAGGAGTAACCTGTACTCATAAGGGAAGTTGGCCAACAGATTGCTTTTCTTTATTCCAGTGGAATTTCTGAAGAGCTTGGGATGCATCTTAAAGGCCAACCACAAATTAGAAAGACCACAGGTCATTGCTGCTGAGTGACTTTCAGTTTAAGGAAGCAATTTTCTCTTGAATGCAAAAGGACAGTGTGTTTTAAAAAGGTTGTTGAACCTATTTAAGCTAGGACCTGCTCTGCAGCATGTTTGATAAATGTTATGCAAATGCTTCCAATACCTATATGAGATGTTCACCCAACAAATTCGCTTAGAGCTTTCATACATCCAGTAGGATATATCTAATGCTGCAGAATATAGTTAAGGAAAAAACAAACATTTTTATTTAAAATCCAAATATTACAAGGGGAAAGAGTAATTCTAGAGCTAAAATAAACCTAGCTAACAACTCCTGTAAGCCACAAGCCGACATCCTGCTCCCAGGGCTTGCTCTAATATAAAACAGTCCTCCAGTTCACCACCACAATCCTTGTCACCCTGATGTCCACATCTGGAAAGCATAGAGGAGAACATGGGTATTTATCAGGATGGACTATGTCATCCACAATCACTCATACAAAGAAGGAAGAGTACAGGATACCAAAGTCGTTTTGCAAACCTTCAAGCTCTTCCTGCCTACCAGTACCCTCCTATAGGCTGATGTGGACATTGACTTTGGTCCATCAGTGACCATAAAAAAAATCATTATCATTCAGAAGCCATGGGCTAGTCTGCAAAAGAGAGGCAGAACAGTGGTTGTGCAATAGAAGGATAAAGTGCCAAGAGGAAGTTCTAATGGGTAGTATGGTTGAGATCAAGGAAATCACTGAGCTGATTTCCTTGTCTTTTGAAATGCTGTTTTGCTCTTCATCCTGAGTTTTCTACAATGACATCCTCTATGCCTGATATTTTTGAAATCACATAGCTATCATGTGTTTGCTTTGGTTTTGAATCAGCTTTGAATGAACATACCAAGGCATGGGCAGTATAGGAAAAGCTGATCAGAGCCATGAAGGCAATGCGTATACCAGCTCTCTGGGTGTGTATGCTGTACTCTAATGTCTGGCATAGTTGACTCTAGCCATTAAGAAATACTTTCAGAATGGATAAAGAAAGTGTGTGTATTTACACAATGGAGTACTACTCAGCAATAAAAAATAATGACATCTTGAAATGTGCAGGCAAATGAATAGATCTAGAAAAACCATAATGAGTGGGGTAACCCAGATCCAGAAAGACAAATATAATATGTATTCACTCATAAGTGGCTTTTAGACATAAAGCAAAGAAAAACCAGCTTACAGTCCACAACCACAGAGAACCTAGACAACAAAGAGGATCCTAAGAGAGACATACACAGATCTACATAGGAAGGAGATCTCCCGAGTAAATTGGGAATGTGGGGGTCATGGGAAAGGGTAAAAGGGGAGAGGGGAGAAAGAGAGGGAAGTGGAGAAAAATTTTTAGCTCAATAAAAACAATAAAAAAGAATAAAGAAATCTTTCAATATTGTTAAGAGAGGGATAAAGAGGAACATGCATGACTCAACTGCTATGGAACAGAAATCAGAGCAAGTAAAATGGAAGCCTGTGGCCAAGAGCTAACTTGACAACTCAGAGAGACACTTCTAGGTCCTCAAGGGGAGGGAGTCTGGAGTTTGGCTGAGTGGCACAGAGTCAAGTCCCCTAGGAATGAGATAGGTGTCTTTCATTGTTGAGGGCATATGCAATTGATTTTTAACTAAATGTTCCCATACTAATTTTGAGTAAATGCTGGGGTTGTAGTAGGGGTTGCAATCTCCTCAGCAGTAGATTCTCACAAACAAGAATCTCAAGCTCTTTTAACATTGTTAGTGCTTTAGGATTTCCATAACTCCTTAATGTCGTGTACCCAGACATGCGTGTAGTCAGCACACACAGATTTTCCTAGAGCTAACTGTCTCTAAAGGCAGAGTAGCGTTTAAGAACGTCTCTAAAATGCATTGTTCCTAAAAACAGAGCAGATCTCTCAACAATTTGCTGTGAGATGGCTAGAGAAGAAAATAGTCACAGCACAGTAATTGAATTTTGAAAATATTTCAATGTTTTCTTAGTGTAATGCCAATGTTTTTAGCAACACTAGTGTAGTGAAGTAGATAGGGTTTCTGCCTCAAGAAATCACAGCCAAATAAAAAGGCCCCAGCTAGTGTGCCCTTCAGTGCAAGGCTGAAGTGCAGTGCAAGGACCTTTCAGAGCCCACCTTGGCAGGTTAGGAGAAAGGGAAATTCCTGAACCTCAAGCGTCTTGTCTAATAAGGATCTAGAGTGATGGGGCCCGGGAATCTCCGTCTGAGAAAGCAGTCCCAGGTAATTCTTGTTGTATAAACTTTGGCTTTTGTTTTTAGATCTCACGGTTGGAGAACACCCACCTAGCTGTGGTGAGGGACCCCATTAACTCAACCCTCCGGAAGCTCTAATGTGCAGGAGACTCTTGCCTACTGCACCTGGAATGGCTGAGTAAAAGGATATTTAATCAAGAGCTTCTCTTTGGCCCCAGAGTACAGGGGCAAACTGCAGCAGAAACGACAGAAATGTGACTCAAGAAAACATCATGATTACACCCTCAGAATTAAGGTGTCGATGTACCCGTTGGGGACAAACCCATCTCTTGTGATCTCAGGTACAACCTGTTGAAGGGGATATTGTGCTTCATATGTTTCAGGGAAGGAGGATTCTTGCTCAGCAGAACCAAGTGGCTCTGCACACACTAGAGATTTTAATGCAAGTCCCTTAATCCCATGTCCAAAATTGTGAGATTCTTTCAACTTCAGAGCAACATTGCTGTAGGTCCATACTGGGGATGCATTGTCTCACACAACAGGACTGGAAAAAGGCCAGTCAGCTCTGACCCCTGGGAACCATCTTGGATATGCTAGAGGTCAACACCCTATGTGGCTTTGGGCATGTTATCATTGCCCATGTAACTGTTTTTGTTTGATTTTGTTTTGTTGTTGTTGTTGTTTGTTTGTTTTTTCAAGTCAGTGTTCCTCTGCAGAACATCCCTGGCTGTTCTGGCTTTGTTAACCAGGCTGTCCTCAAACCCACAGAGATCTGCCTACTCCTGCCTTCCAAGTACTGGCATTCTAAGCTACACTCCAGGGTTGTTCTTGACGTGCCCTGTCACTCACCTCCAGAAAGTAGTCTAGCTACTCATCAAAATATTCTTGTATTTGCGTACCTGTTTCCCATTTTTATTTCTATCACCTTAGGCCAAAACACCAGAAAAAAATCTTCACTGACCACTGCCCTTCCCTCCTTCCATTTTTGCCATTCACCCACCTGTCATACCAATCAACTCTCCCCATGACACCCTACACCATGTTACTTTGACACCCTACACCATGTTACTTCCTTACCTAAACCTTTAACATCCAGCTACTGATCTTAGGATAAAATGAAGTTTCCTACCACCGTGCACCGTGCACCATGCACCATGCACCATGCAGCTGCACCAGCTGTGGCACAGGACCCTCTTCCTCATCCGGGCCACTTCCCATCTTATTTCCCCGCGTCGGGTGTCTTAGTGTTTGTGTCTTTTAAAATTCTGCTCTGTGTTCCTCTCTGTTCTGCAGCCTTCATATATTTTGTTCTTTCCCAGGGGAGCACTTTTCACATCTTAATGCACTCACTTAGCTCCCCCAGTCTTCAGATCTCAGTTCATTAACATGGCCCTGGGGAGATTTCTTCATTATTCCTACCCCCTCCTCCCCAGCGCTAAATCAGTTCCTCTTGTTCCTTTCTCCCCTGGATCCCATACTTAGGACAGTTGACAATTGCTCCTTGCCTGGTGGTTGTCTGTATCACCCACTAGAATATGAGTTATATTAAAATGGAGACAATGCCAGTTTTGTCCAGTGTTACCTTCTCCCAAGAATCTGATGCAAAGGTTGGATGGAGAAAAATAACAGTAAGTATTACTGTGCTTGCTGCTGCTGTTGCTGCTGCTGCTGCTGCTGCTGCTGATGATGATGATGATGATGATGATGACGATGATGATGATATAAAGAGGCTACCTGGTGTCCATCCTGGTTCTCAGTGCTTTGCTTGCATGCTTTCTCTCAAACTCTAAACAGCTCATGAATCAGTTCTTCTGTGCTACTTAATGGATGAATATGCCTCATTTCTCTGAGTTACATTTTCCTCTTGACAAATTGGAGAAGTATGCAAGTGAATCACATCCTAAGTTGAAGTATACTGCTTTACCCTAATTTTTTTTGTGATTGAGAGAATGGAATCTCTTAGTTGATTCCTGAGACTGTGAAAATACACATGCGTGTCCATATACTTCTACATTGGCCTGAAATAGTATTTTCCAACCTGTTTGTTTCTGGGTTGTTGTTCTACTTTCATATACAGACAAGAAAGAAAACTAAATTAAAAATACAAAGCATTTTTTTTATCAATGGATGTATGATCATTGAAAATGAAAATCATTTTTGAAGAAAACGGTAAGATTTTATCATAGCAAATTGGGCTTTGAAGGGATGCAAAAACATTCTTATGATTGAAGGTACCTTTTTGCCACTTCCCAGAGCCAACTTCTGTCCTCTTGATCAGAATAAGATTGTACTTCTCTTTGAGAACGGGTATTCTGAAAGAAGGAATGAGAGAAGAAAAGCAGAAGTGAAAGAAAAAAATGGGTAGGGAAGGATGAAGGGAAAGAGAATGAAGGAGCAGATTGATTGATTGCTGACATCCTCTTGTGAAAGATGAAGGACTGGGGCTAAGAAGCAGATGAAACCCAGCCACCTGCTTGCAGCACTGTGAGCAACCCTATGCTTCTCCCATCCAGCTTCAGCACTCTTCATGTGATGAAACTTTCTTACATTCTTTCCCCTCTCTTTTAATTGGCATGTGGAAAGATGCCAAGTCAGGCTCATCACTGTCCCCTTTTATATTTGAACAGGGGAGACTAGGCATGAACACCCTCTGTTCCCCCAAGGAGCACACTGTTGATGATGGGAAAAGGTAACATTGGGAGAATCAGGTTTTAGAAAGGAAAAGGATGTTTTGGAATTGGAGTTGAAAGAGAGGCAGAACGTTGACAGGCTATGATGGGAGTAAGGACAAGGGGGAGAATAGAAGGCAACAGTAGAGGGCACTTTCCTGGTAAAAAAAAGTACAGGCACACCCAGGAAGAAGGATGCTTCCAAGTGAGCTAGGTTCTAGGTATGTAGGGAATGATGGTGCGGCCTACGAGGAGGAAGTTGGAACTTAGGTTGGAACTGTTTTGGAGAATCTTGAATAACAGGATTAAGGGCTGTCTAGGCACCATTGAAATGTCTACAAATTATACATCAAGAGGATATTTAATTTAATATGGCAACTAGGTAGAAGAAGAAGCAGATGCAGGAAGGCAGGACCCAATGAACAAAGTTTCCAATGGAAGAGGCTGACCCTGTAGGGTACTGTACTGCACAATGCTGAGCAGCACCAGGGACTTGGTCTATTCTGTACCAGTTGTGACCGTCAACCATACTCCCTACACTACCATCTAGTTACTACATGACACAGCACCTTGAAAATTATTGATCTTGGCAATGGCCAGTGATGACTGACTCAAGAGGATCACAGAGGAGAAAATGGTGACCGCCAGGACCACCTTTAAGATACTTTAAGCTCTACAAATGTCACAACAAATGCAAAGGTGATATAGGCCCAAGGAAATGTTTAGATTTCAACTTTGAACGATTAGAAAAACAGCACCGACATTCACCAGCAGGAGTACAGGTACGAGAGAGAAGAGCACAAAAAAAATCACAAGGCTTAAGTGCTTGGTTTAGTGGAATAAATAGAAGTGTTCTGTGAGTAGTCATTCTCTGAAGATGTCATGAGTGGATAAAGATGCAGGTGAATGACATATATCCAGGGAGAGAACGGAAGGTAGGCGTTGGGTGTTGTGAGTGTGCAAAATTACTAAAATAGCATTTTTTTTTAGATGATGAAGGGACAGAAAGAACGTAAGAACCAGAGGGTAGGACTGATTGCTGTGAGATGCCAATTTCTGGACAATGGCATGAACGTACAGCGTCTGTGGAGATCTATGCGACACCTGGATAAGATCAAGTGAGCCAAAATTCTAGCATAGCAGAGGGAGGAGCCAACGGGATGCCACACCTAACTGAGGGGATATTGGCAGCTGATAGCCGCAGGGGGAGGGAGAATCATTCTTTAGTGGTAGCCACAGATAGGTTGCCCATGCTCCAGAGGATGGCGTATACCCATGCCCCTATGGGCGGCACTAAAGGGACTTACTGGGTTATGATTGAAAAACATAAGGAGGAAGTGAAGTCAAGGGTAGAAGTATGAAAGAGGGCCTTGCGGGAAGCTTGAGAAGAGAAATGAAGGAATGGATATAATAATGTTTCTTTGTTTGCATGTGTAAAATTCTCAAATAATAAAATACACGTGAAGAACAGGAAAACAGGACAGAGGCCTGCTTGGTTCCACTTGTGCATTTTTGTAAGTGGTGCATTTATTGCAGAAAGAATATAGGTCCTGTGGATTCTACAGAAGATGGAGTTTTCAAAGTACGTTTTGAGGTAGGAAAAGAGCGAAGATGCTACCTGTTTTCAAAAGCAGCACCAGTGTTGGGGTGGATGCATGTTTCTATAGCAGCGCTTTCACAAGCATCTGACTGGAACCTCAAAGTTAGGGAAAAGATGAGAGTAGATCTTGGAACCTTATGAAATATCTCGTGCCCTGAGCAATGGGAACGCCTAAGCAGCTTAGTCTCTGTGATACAGACTTCACAGCCAGCAAGAGACCAGTGATTTCTACAAATCAGAATATTTCATTGCAATTCCGAGCTTCATCTGAAAATTTCTTCTGCACAACATGATCCGGCTTGGACCTGCACCGAATGCACAGGCAGCACTCTCGTTTACTCCGCATATCTCCATTTGAGTACAGGCTTAAGACAACTGACAGCAAATTGGGAACTTCAAAAACATCAAATGCAAATTCTTCTCCTGCCCCTTACAATGTGGACATCCTGATCACTCTGATTTTAATTTCTCAGTAACAATGGTGGTCCATACTGCACATTCAAACTCCATCGTGAATATCCTATAATATGAAGGATAAGTACATGTTAGACACTAGAGGTGCTCACCTGCGTAATGCTTGGAATGCGAGGAAAAAGAACAGATTCGTGAGAAGAGGAGTGGCTGATATATTAGGAAGACAGCCTCAGAAGCTCGATCCCGCAGGTTAGCGAGGGGTACAATTCTGAGAGTGGAATCATTGAAACATTGTCATTTGGCTCAGAGTTAGTAGATGAGGGCACCTAAGAAACATCTGGCATTGGCATTTGAGTTGGGTTAGGAGTTCACTGATGATGATGTCTAATTGATTTATGAGTGGAAAATGAATAGGAACAAACCTAGATCATTTTCCCCATAAATTTGAAAAGACAAAGCCACAAATGGGAGGCAGTAAGACTGGGAAGAGTTATAAAAATGAACTAGAACCTACTACTCAAAGTTTGAAAGGATCTATGATAAGACAAGACAATAATGGCATAAAACCCAAGTGCCCAAGTGAAAATTTCTAATAAGGTATGTGTTGATTGTAGCCATAAACCTTTTTAAGGCAGACATTAGAAAAACATTCACTGTAGGCGTCTGGTAGTGTTTTACATACACACACACACACACACACACACACACACACACACACACACACTTCTACCCTCAGTGGGGCTCTGTGATCAATAAGAGTATGGCAAATGCTGTTTTAAATAAGACTGGGCAAGCACAGTGCCTTAACTTAACTGTGAATCTGTGAAGCAAAAATATGCACCAAATCCCAAAGTTAGTAATCAATGGAAACGGTTTACTAGAATTTCTCATGACTTGTGTTTGGAGCAAAACTTTAAAATAATTCGCCCTCAAACAAAGCCAGCCACTATCCTTTTCAACACTGTTAGCGTATTGCATCAGCACTTTGGCCAAAGGATCCCCAGGTACTGTAGCTCGTGTCTTTCCCTTGCGTGGAATGCCTGAGGTGGGAAATGACCTGCAATTACAGTTCTCTTCACATCTCTGTCACATTGGCTCAAATCATGGTACACAACCAAGCTGATGATGAGGTTGCTTCAGGAACCCTCCACCTGGTAACTATCGCACATTTTAGACGTCATAAAGGGAACTGAAATAAAAATACGATCAATTCTCCAGGTTGACACTTAGCAGAAAAATAATCTTTATGATGTATTTAAAGTCAGCAGGAAGTACTAGAAACAACACACCTTCTGGCACTCCTATGAATTCTAACAGGCTATTCTGAAATGCCTTCCCATGGGGCGGGGGCAAATTTGCGATGCAGGCCCCTGTAGGAATACCTGAGTGGGTGGAGATGGAAGCCAAAGAAAGGACAGTTTCTACATGGAGTCAGAAATCATGGCCACATTTGATCACTGTTGGTTCTTATAGAATACTAATCAGATGAATCCTTTTGCAGGCTCATGGCATTTTTTGACTTATTTTTTGTTTTTTCGTGTTGTGTGTGCGTGTGTGTGTGTGTGTGTGTATGCGTGTGTGTGTGTGTGTGTGTGTGTGTGTGAGAGAGAGAGAGAGAGAGAGAGAGAGAGAGAGAGAATGAAAGAGAGAGATTTGACTTTGTTTTCATTTAGGACTTTTTACTCTGGAAAATTGATAATGGACCAATTTAAAGGGATAATATTGAGGAACAGAAGTAACTTTATTTAAAAGCATTAAATGTTAAAAAAAACAAACAAAGAAAAATTTGTGCTGATTCTGAAATCACTCCACAAGAGAAATCTAGAATTCCTTTTGTTTATTAGGGCAAAGGGCAATCTATGTCCTGTTGATAGTTAGTATTTTCTTCTCTGATAGTGTCTGTACATTGTTTGTATACAGAGAGATCATGGAAATTTCTGTGACTATTTTTTTTAGGACCTTATCCCATCCAACCACCCACACAAGAACTGAAATGATAATAACACACACAAGTCAGCACACTGTTCTATGACCTCAGCATGCTTTTACAGCCCCTTGTGAAAGAGTTCTGACAGACAGGCAGGACAGCCATGTATCACTTCTGTACTGGCTGAGGCTCGGGCATTAAATGGTGGCCTGAAGCCACAACAGTGAGGAACAGGTTCTGTCCCCTGAGCACTTGTAAAAGCTGACTGCCGTCGAAGGGAGAGGCAGCTGGACAGACTAAGCCCACTTTCTTGGTAGCTGGAGAAATGGCCTAAGTGTGTCTTGAGTGAACTCCTTGAGCTTACCCCAGGTCACTGCTCTTCCCCTCTTGCACACAGGGCATCAGACACACCTACGCTGCAGAAGGTAGGGGTTAGATTCCCCTTGTGCCCTCAGCATCCTTAAGCATCCTGCCGGGACCACTGTGTGGACTTCCTAACTGCATTTTCTTTACCTCTATCCCTTGCTCCAATCTATTTTTTGTATGACCCATGGCCTTTCTACAGGAAGCTTAGAATTTATTGTATTTTCCATTAGAGCTCTGTACTTGCTTCCCATGACAAAGAGGTCAAAGTCCTTCCTCATAATCTTCATAGAGGAAACTTTGCCATGCCATCTGTGTTTCCTTTTAGTTTTAACCCCTGTGTTCTCTTCATGCCTCACAGTGGACCAGCCCTGTCCAACCCCCAGGGTTCTATGACAATTAGATTCTTTCTCAGCTCAGAGGCTGTGCACAAACTTTTGCTTTGGTACGTCCCCATGACATTTCTCCCTAAGGAATCCCAACTCATCCTGCAAGATTCAAACTCCAATCCCACTTCCTCAGTAAATCCTTCATAGAAACGTCTCAACCTCAGGGCAGGGAGCACAAGCGCCTCCTGTGTCCCCTTGCTCCTGCCTATATGCTTTTGTAAGTGACAAGGTAGCTTGTCATGCTCAGAAGATATACTCCATCGTAAATACCATGAAGTGAAACCAAGCTCTGGACATGCTAATTTTTTTCTGGCCTCGGGCAAAACCCCTAATATCTAACTCAGTTTCCTAAGCTGAAAATGAGAATAATGGCAAATGTTGCATAGGATTATTATAATAAATGAATTTTCAAATATGTTAAATCCTCACAAGAGGTCCTTATTCCATGTGAGCATCCAGTAAGCAAGAGATATTAATGTTGGGCCCACTAACTTTTTGATATTTTTGTCAATATCTTGGGTGGACCTTTATCTAGAGAAGTGGATGAGGATCTCCCCTAATCATTTTATGATTATATAACCATAGTGCTTATCTAGTCTATGTCACAGGGCCTGAGCAAGTGTTTATTGAGTTGGTACATTGTTTCTGGGCAATAAAATATCTCCATGACTGCAGAGATTGTATCTCAAGGAACGTTTTCTTCCCTCCTTTTTCCCTCTCCAAGAGAAGGAAGACATTACATAAGTCTATTAACTGCTCTTTGCTAATGAGAGATTCTCGAAGTCAATGCGTGAAACTCTTGGTGGCGTGAGAATTTGGCAGCCAGATCGAAGCCCTGGTTCAGACAGAACTCATGACATTGCAATAGTTTCTTCTATTCATTTGATCAGATTACCTTCCTGATCTCCATCATGTGTCAGGTAGCATTCTGGGTACTGGAGAGAAAGCATTGCATAAGATCAGCAAGGTTTCCATTTTCCTACACTCATATTGGGAGGAGAGGGTGCAAAAGGAAGGAAGGGAGGGACGAATGCACTTTGTCTATCTTAAAAAAAAAAAAGCCCAGAAGGTAAGTGGTTTCAAATATTTTTAAAGCATTAACTGCTCTTTATTTAAATTATCACAAGACTCCAAAGGTATAATAGGACTAAATCACAACTGCTGTGTTTGTAAAGAGACACCACAAACTTCTGCCGCCCCATATTCTCACTCCTACACTCTATCCATCGGCAGCAGGAGGTCTCTTTTCAGAAGAGAAGGGGCCATCAGATGCACGTTCTGTCCTGGGCCCTCTGGACAAGGAGAGGTGACTGGGAAATGCCCTCATTGGGTGTGTCATGAACTGTCTGCAGACAAGAAAACACTTCACTTGGCTAGATTCTATCATGAATACATACAGTTGCTGGTATTGTTGGTAGGATGTCTGGGATCTACTACATGAGTGAATTCTACCTTGTCTCAGAACCACATGTCTTCCAGAGGAGGCCATGACTGCTTTGGGGACGCACCCATTCAACTGGTTTGCCCAGGCGCTACCTATCTGCCACACCTCCAAGAAACATCCCAAGCCCTTCCTTTGTTGCAAAATGATTCAGTGTCATTTCCATAGACACGGGGATCTGAGCATTTGTTCACACATGCCACCTGGCTATATTAGGAGACTTAAAGAGAGCCATCTTTTTAAGATATCAAGACAGCTAGAATAAACTCTGTGGACTTAAAAGATCTGCCGAGCCTAGCATGGGTCCCATAAGCCAAGCTCTCTCCTGAGCAAGTTGCATTGCTGGTAATAGTTGCAGAATGAGTGGGAGTGTGGTTAGTGGGAGAAGAGGAACCGATGAGAGCGTGAAGTATAGGGCATAGGGGTGCATGCCTATCATTTCAGGACTTTGGAGGCTAAGGCAGGAGGCCGGCTGAGAGTTTGAGGACAGCCTGGGGTACATAGCAAGTTCCAGACCAATGTAGACTGTAGATTCAAATCCTGTCTCAGAAGTAAATCAGAAAGTTTGGCAGTATGTGTGTGTGTGTGTGTGTGTGTGTGTGTGTGTGTGTGTGTGTGTGTGTCGGGGGGGGATCTGAAGGAAGATGAAGAGGGGAATTAGTAGTTGATATGATCAAGATACACTGTATATATGTATCAAATTGTCAAAGAATAGATAAATATTTTTAAAAGAAATAATGGATAGATAGATAGATGATACATAGATACATACATACATACATAGGTAGATAGATAATAAAAGAATGACCTCTAGGAAGAACTCACCAGAGATAAAATTCTTGACCCATGACCCATGGACTGGTTGCATTATGCCAGGCACTCTGCTAGCCAGGCCTGGAGAAAGGATGGGAGACATCCAGAAAGATTAACCTGGAGGAGACATGTCTTAGGCTGCTCTAAATTAGGTCATCTTCCTGAAATTAGATCTCAGCTCAAGATCAAAATGTCCATTCAAATTCCAGGTTTCCTGAGAAGCAAGTTCATTCATGTTACCAGTATATGAGACCAAGTGTGACATGTTGTAGTGTAAGGGATACCCTTGACACTATGAGCAGGCGCTTCACAGTTTACACAAGTCTTTCTCAAGCATGAAGAAGTGGAACCTTCTTTGCATTTTCACCCTGCATTTTCCTACTGAGTTGTGTTTACTACTGCTCTGTGAGCTCTTTGGAATTGTTTTATTTGTACACAATATGCCCAGAAACAAAGTCCTGGTGAAAGTTCTTTATATCAGTGTGGGTAGACACAAGGGCAGTCATGCTGGGTCTCTCTGAAGAGCCCCTGGTGTCCAAGGACATTTGTGATGTGATGCTTCATCCTAGGAAGAGTGGGGATTGGCAGAGGAGCTTGGAGCAAGGAATGTAGAAGAAGTATAGAAATTGAATTGATGTGGTCAACATTAGGAATTCTACATGAGAAAGACCACTGGAATGTCCCCTACCTGATTTCCTCATTTTATCAGCCACTCAAGACCCAAACTTCAGGCTTGATCATTTTGCCCTGCTAGTCCACCAGTGTTCACAGAAGAGAAGCTACAATTGGGACTAGAGAGGACTAATTTCCTGGCATACTTTCCTGGGAAGCAGAAGAGTCAACAGAGGTGACAGGGCTTCTGGACATGACATACCTACTCGTCATAGCTCTGCCTCTACTCAGACAGCATGCCAGTGGGAGAAACCTTCCTCTCAGTTTGTTCTCAATGGTCACCAAGTTCTGTTTTCTCAACCCACCTTGCAAAGGATGTGTATATATATATTCTTATTTGACAAATAGGATTATTTGACCCAGAGAAGTTATGTGAGCCAAGTCTCAGAGCTCACAAGACATGCTAGAATTATTTGCTTCTAAAACCTATATTCCTAACTACTCTGTCATCAAGGTCACCCATGAAACAAGAGCAGGGACTTGAACTCAGGTCTCCGAGCCCCACTGCCAACCGGAAGTGCCCCAGAGCACTCCCTCATATCGTTTCACTGAATACTTAGACCTTGCGCTTAGGCCTGGAATTTTGACATCTGGGTCCCCTCCCCTGCCCTGTCTATTTGATCCTTCACAGATTCTGTTGGCAAGATACTACCCTTGGGATGTATCTTTTTTTTTTTTTTTTTTTTGGCAGGCTCTCATGGCCACTGGGAATTCAGCTTGAAGGCCTTGGAAACCATTTCTGATGACTCTGGAAAGAAGGAAGAGTCCAGTGGTTCTGTCTGGATTTTACCCAGAAAACCTTCCTCTTGTTTTATAGAAGCCAGGGCAGGGGCTCGTGGTGTTGTCTAGAGCTCCCCAGGACTGCAAGTGAGCTGACGTGTCTATTTGAGGTTACTTCTGGTCATTTGCAGCCTGAGATTAATGGGTCCCCAATCCTAATGCTGCAATGATGGTTATCACGCCCAGATTTTCATCTTAATCCGGAGAGATGAGCACACATCAAAAAGCTCAGCAGGTTGGCCCAGATCGTTATGATAATGATTAATAACAGGCTTGTTGATGGTGCTTCCACCTGCAAGGCTCACCATTGCCTTTCTACAGAAGATTCTGGTGCTCGAAGGTAAAGGTGAGGAAGGCAGCTGCACTGGGACAGAATGGATTCCCTTAACTAAGTCATTTTCTCTGTAATTCAAAACCAAGGTTGGTTCTGAATTCTATGCTTTGTAACGTCCTTTTGTACCATGGATTTCAAAGTCAGTTTGGCCATGAATATAGATAAAGGAACACTTCATAGAATAGTGTATCATGTACCTTTCTTTGAGTATTTGTGTTTATATGTGTGTGTATGTGAGAGAGTGCACACTCACTCACACACACACACACATACACACACACACACAAATGTGCATGTGGAGATCAGAGGTGTTCTTCTGGAACTTTCCACCTTGGTATTTTGTTTTCTTTGCTTTGTTTTGTTTTTTGAGATGGTCTTTCATTTTACCAATTGACTAGGTAAGCTGGCTACTGAGGCACTTTACTAACTGAGGCATCTACCCTGTCCCTGAATCGTAGAGATTTCTAAGACAGAATGTGTGATGTTGATGTTATCAGCATGTGTCTTTCCATCTAGAGGTTGGAATACACCTTGCTATTTAGCATTTAGCCCAGTGTCCCCAGCCTCGTAGCTACTCAACATGTTAGCCGTCACGCTAACCTCGGGAGGATGAGTCATGGTCACCTTTATGCTAAAGATAAGAAAACAGAAGTCCAGCTCGTGGACATGGATTAACCAAGGTCACTGACCCAATGACTGGAACAAATCTTAATCTTGAAACACTGCACCCTGCCTAACCTCAGACTTCACTTTCCACACCACCTTACAAAGCCTGAGACTGACTGGCCAGTCAAAAGCAGGCCTACCCGGAAGTTCACTATGAGAAAAGTTTGAGAGTTATGGTCTACTGTCTATGTGACCAACTTTTCAGCATACCTTGCACCGTCCTGGGGAAAATACTTTGTATCTGGTTTATTTATTAAATGAAATTAGATAAATCATACTTTGAAATAGGTGACCCAGAAACTGCGAGAGCATTTTCGCCTTGGGTTCCTTTATTTAGCCTTGTCATTGAGAGAAATGAAAAGAAGGCTTCATTTCATAGCATTTTGTAGGAAGAGAAATAATTCTAAGGCACAGGTCAGCATTGCTCATGACATCAGGAAGTATTGAGCAAGGACGCAATTGCCACTGGCTATTAAGTAACATCAAAGGGACAGAGAAGTACAGTTTTACTTGTTGAGACGTAGAATTTTGAGGATTCGTCTGTCTCGGGCCGTCAGTCTTGTGGTAGTTACTGATGTCTAGTCACTGATCCCAAGCACAGAGCAGTGATTCTTGCATACCAGTGCATTTGTAGGCAGCAGTGCACTTTCTCCATGGCCTCTGCTGCACATTGGCCAAGGAAGAAGATAAATGGATTAGGAGAGGACCAAGCTTATTGGCTTGGCTTCTTTTATTCCTGGAATACACAGCAAGTTATTGGTAAAAGCTGTCCTGGATTAGTGACTGTGGGGGCAGTGTGGTTCTAGATTGGTGGCTGATCTCTACTGGCTCAAATGACCACGACAATTCAGGTTCCCACAGAGGGAGGAAATAACTCATGCTTAAATAAAATAACTTTTCTTCCACTGCTTTGGGCCATGACTCTACTCTTTAATTCCTGATGGGGATACATCTCAATAAAATCATTCTAAGTTGAAAGTATATTTTTTAAATGCACTTACGACATCTAATTTAGAAAACATCATAGCTTAGCAACATGGCATGCTCTAGGATCTTGGCGATGTGCCTTTTTGAGCATGTAACTGATCATGTGACTGGCTAACAACTGTGATCCAGCACTGAAAGAGAGTGTCATGCTATGAATTGATTGGACAAGGAAACATAAATATTCAAAAGAGAGGGACAATTTCTACTGCTCAGTGACTTCTATATCAGCATAATGTCAAACATTATAAAGTTGAATCCTTTGTAGTCACAAATTAAGGACTACCTTCAAATGATTAATTTGAAGAAATAAATTTTTATTTATTTGATGAAAAATAGAATTGTTCTCAGCCATTCTTATCAAAAGAGAAAAGGTCTTTATCTGGTTGGTTGTTTTGTTGGTTGGTTAGCTGTCTGTTTGGGTGGTTGTTTGTTTGTTTGTTTGGTTGGTTGGTTGACTGGTTAGCTGGGTGGTTGGGTGAGTGAGTGGGTGGTTGGTTGGTTGGTTGGTTGACTGGTTAGTTGGGTGGCTGGGTGAATGAGTGGGTGGTTGTTTGGTTGGGTGGGTGGGTGGTTGACTGACTGGCGGAACTAGGTCTCATGTGTGGTATAGACAGTTCTCTGACTCATGATCTTCCTGCTTCAGCCTCCCAAATCCTTAGACTGTAGGTATGTACTCCCACACCTGCCTCCAGAAAGTAGCTTTTATACTGCAAGGGGCCAGGCTTAAGAGTCAAGCTATCCTAAGTTCCAATCTTTAGTCAAGGGTGTTTGTGATCAGCAGCTGCTTAGAGAACAGTGATTTCATTCTGGAACTGTTGGCTCTGAAAACTAGCTTTAAATACATCAACACTAGAGAACATTCAAAGGATGTGATATTTCTTCTCCTCTCCTAGAACCTTTAAGATTAAGTTCAAACACAACAAAACAGTCTTGAGTTAAATAGATTCAAACGTGGGCCTTTCTTTCTTTTTAGTATAGTCAGTTGAAGGATGATTCACTTGATAATAAAAGCATGTTGTTATAGGCTACCTGGCACACTCATGACCAGCTGATGTGATTGATCACTCTGCTCCTTGAATGAGAATACAACCTTTTCTGCTAACAAACCTGGGCCAGACCTGTGTTGTAAGACAAGGGTGTATCCTTCAGGGTACTCAGGTCATTTTCTCTATGTGTTAAAGGCTATGTAAAGTTTGATTATGGCCACGCCCAGCAGAAGCACCTGTGCACTTTGTGGGGGAGAGGGATGGGGCTGCTGTGGTATCTATGTGTATGGTGATGGCCAGTGTTTGAGTTTGCGGAGTCAACCTAATTGCCTCCATATTTTTGTACAGATTCCTTGAAATTCAGTGCTTGAATCTTGACCTTCCCCATGAGAGGATCTTTGGAATGGTTCTTGGGTAACTAAGCTTCAGGACTAAGCTTCAGTCTGCTTTACTTTCCTAGACACCATCACAGCTTCTGATGGACTTCAAAGCCTCCTTGAGTACATGCAGAGGCACATATGCATACATGTATACATGAATATGTGATGTAAAAACCACAGTGAAGTTCTTGCAGCACTCTGAAATACATAGAGGTCTTTTACTCTGTCACATTTTTGCCCATTCCTTTCCTTTTTTTTTTTTCTGGGACATGGTACGGCCTCTCATTCCCATACAGTCTTTCTTGAGTCCTGCATTTCCTTCCAGTGCCTTGTCTGTCTTCTCCAAAGTATGCCAGGATGCTCCTCTGTCTCCTTAGCCTGAACATTTTCTTATTGCAATGCTTTCACACCAGAGATCAATCACCTATTGGTGACTTAACTTTCCGCACTAATGCTGAATTTGTCAAGGACCTAGAACATAATCCATCTCAGCAACCCCAGTCCATCACAACACCCGGAACACTAAAGACCTCAACATATAGCAAATGAATGACTGGATGAATGAAGGAATTACTCAGTGGCTGAATGGTTGAATTATGGTTCCAGTGGCAGGCCCAGTCTTAGAAAAATTACAACAAAAATTGGGCAGGGCCTTTGTTTTATAAGGTATCTCAAGTATCAATCTCTAAAGCATTAAAACTTCGACGAGGAAAGAGCTTCCGAAAGCAGGTGCGCTGGTTTAGATGACACAGTGATTCTCGAGTGGCTAATGGATCAAGTAATTTGTCCACTTTCCTGGAGTGATGTTTTAGGCTGGGGCTCGCCTTAGCTCAGAGAGCCCTGTGCATGACGCTGCATGCCTCCTTCAGTGTAGTTCAATTAAGCTTAATATCCTATGACTCAAGAGTTTGTACACCAAGGCTTGGCACTTAATATTGTAATTACCTCTTTTGATTAGAACTGCCTTTCATAAGCAAATCAAGTCAGTGGTTTGACAAGCTTGAGGAATTGCTTTGGGAGCTCACTCTACAAGTTCCACAGGGGAGTTATACTCAATGGTAATTACCGTCCAAACAAGATTCCAATTCTCGAAGGACGGGATGTACTGGGAGGTAAGTGCATAAGAGTCACGCACGAAGCCCTTTTTCCCTCTCGGGATAGGCTGTAAACAAGGAACAAACTGGACGCATGCTCAGTGCAGTCAAGTTGGCCCACAGGCTGAGGAGCTTGGCCTGAGGCAGAGCTCGGCCTTCAGGGTTCAGTATATTGAAGAGAGTTATTTGGCCACCATGTGTGGTGGTTTTGTTTCTGCTCCCTTCCACTGAAACTAGACACACAGTTGGTAAAAACCCACTCATCCAATCTGTGCTAATTTTTGGAACACTGTGGACAATGGGATGTGAGTCTGCACACTTGGTACTCTGAGAGGCTCCTCAAATAACGTTGCACTGAACATTGACACTAAAATCACAAAGAAGCCAGTGGGTAATGATGCAGGACAGGGTTTGGCTCAGAGTCTTTAAGGTCCTAGTCAGTGTGCAGACTCCACTGGTGATGCTCAGAACATGCTAGGTTGCTTTGTACAAAACAGATGTCTCACGGAGACTGAACTCGCTTTCTAAGCCACAAGGGAGTCTTGTTACACAGAAGTATTCAGCCTACAGATGAGCAAAGCTGCCTTTCTGGCCCCATGGCCACGTGCAGGCTGCCCTGGGAAGCTGGACCAAGTCCCTTGTGTTAAAATGCACCATCTGCCTACAACACTCCAAGGAGGCTCTAAGAAATAGTTACTAGTTCTCTTTTTCTTGGAGAAATTCTTTATATGTTGGGGCTCCCAACTCTCTGGAAACCCTATTTCTCATGCCAAAACATCACAACAGTGGTTCCCCACTGTCCACACTCCACAGAGTTGCTGCCCCAAAACCCGGACTTTCCCCTTCATCATCCACAGCCCAAAGATTCTTTTAAAAATTAACAGAAACAGAAGGGGGAAAAATACCACAAGACCAAGATTGCTAGCAGATGTTCTGGGGATGCTGGCAAGTAGACAGGGCATTAGAGGCTGGGGTTCCCGTCTCTGCCCCTTTGGAAGGCTGCACAGAATTACTGGGGACCCAGAGAGCACACCTCTACGTACTGCCTTCCTTTTTCATCCTTTCAACAAATACCCGTTGAATAAGAAAACATGCCAAGCCCGCTGCTGAGTTTCTGAGCCTCAAAGGTAATAAGTAACATTTATTGAGAGCTTGTTAGATGCAAGACACTGCTCCAAACCTTCTGCAGTTTAGAATATACTAACCCGGTTTCCATAACAACCTTCTTGCTCATCTTCAGATGGGAAAACAGTGACAGGGAATGGTAAGATCATACAGGTGGGAGAAAGAGAGCTCAGCATTTGAACCTTGAACCTCTGATTCTTTAGCCTAAGCTGAAGGCCAGCAAACTTTTCCTTGCAAAGGGCAAGATAAGGAATGGCCGAGACTTCATGAGCCAGGTGTCTTCTTGCCATTACTCACCTATGCTACAATAGCTCAGAAGCAGTGCCGGGTAATGCATAAATAAACAGGCGTGGCTGTGTTCTGATATGACTACACGCATGGTTACTGAAATCTGAATTGCATAGCATTTTTATGTGTCATGAAAGAGTCCTAGTCTGTTGAGTAATTTTTCCTAGTCATTTAAAAATATAAAACTCTTACAACATCATGGATTATACAAAATAAGCATTAGTCTAGGTATATTCTCAGTCTCTAAGGTTTGTTGATCCCTGGACCAGGTGATGTTAGAAAATAAGTATCGTGATCCTGAAGGACCTTGCAGCCTCGGTGGGGTGACAGTGTACCTGCAGGTTGATAAGCCTAAAACCTCTGTGCATATGATGCTTATTTGGCCTGCATCACTCCACCTGTAGCCTCCTCTGACCCTGGTTAAATCCTTTCTGTCTGCCTGGCTTAGCAGTGACCTCCTTCTTCCAAGCATCTTTTTTGTGATGTTTGCTCTCTTACCAGGGACAATGTTTCTTTCTAGCCCTCTATCCTCTGTGTTAACAGTCGTTTTTGAGACAGCGTTTCTCTGTGCAGCTTTGGAACCTGTCCTGGAACTCACTCTGTAGACCAGGCTGGCTTTGAACTCACAGAGATCTGCCTGCCTCTGCCTCCTGAGTGCTGGGATTAAAGGTGTGCACCACCAACCACCACCAACTCATTGTTAACTATCTTATAATTATCTAACCCTATGCCTCTAGAGAGAAGTCAGGTCCCATGTATGTGCCTTTCCCTGGATCCTAACCAGACCTTGACATGGACAGGCCACACACTTGTTAATGGGATTAATTTAAGGATGGGGGAGTCTTGCCCAGGGTGAAGGGGAAAAATGAATTTCCAGAATTGGGTTGCATAAAAGAATACTCAGCTATTCTTTTCTGTCTCCCTCTCAAAGAAGCAGCTTCTGTCTCTCCCTTCTCCCCACTTCTCCCCTTCCTCCCCTTCTGTTTCTCTCTCTCTCTCTCTCTCTGCCCCTCTCTCTGTTCTTCTCCCCTTCTCTCCTTAACCCACTAAATAAATATCCAACCTCACTCTGAAAAAAAAATAAAAGAGTACTCAACACCAATAAGATGGAAAAGAATGGTATCCTAGGGGTACAGGGAAGCATGGCCAGTCAAAAAGCAGGGTGAGTAGGGATGAGCAGGTGTGGCAGTTCATGCCTGTCATCCCAGTACTTAGAAGAATGAGGCAGGAGGATGACCATGAATGCTAGGCTGCATAGTGTATGAGGTAGAGTCAGACCAAGTAAAACAGTCAAAAACAATGCAAAAGAAGAGGGACGGGGAAGGAGGAGGGGAAAGAGAAGGAAGTGGAGGAGGTACAGCAGCCTGAATAATTAGTAAGAAGTGTGTCATGACAGGTGACAGTGGACCAGCAAAGCACCAAAGCACAGTGCAAGAGATGCAAAGAGCATGCGCGGAGCCAGTGACACATTTGTGATATGTTCCCACTGGGCATGTTAGCATGCTTACCCAACTTGTGTGACTCTGAGACAAATATTGATGACTTTAGGTTTGTTGTTTGTATGATTTGACCTCCTCCAGGATCAGAACATGTCTCCCCAAAATGTGCTGCCTGGGTGTAATGACTAGAGTGTGCTACAGGCAGCTGAGAGTCAGCAGAGGAAAGAAGAGATCTATACCTTTGCTTTATTCCCTTGAAAGCCAAGCATAGGCTGCCCTTGGAGGAAGATGCCTCTGTGCATCTGACAGAGAAGGCTGCAGCACTCAATGAAGACAGAACCAGGCTGTCAGATGCATCAACCCTTTCATGACAGAGACCTTTGCTTCCTTTAGCTTGCACATTGATTTCCAATTCAAGAGAAAAGAGTGCCAAAAGGGAGTTAGATTCATGGTGTTATCAGGAGAGACATGGTGAAACACTTGTGATCATAGCACTCAGAAGGTAGAAGCAGGAAGCCATCCTTGGCTACATGGCAAGTTCAAGCTCAGCTTAGATTACTTGAAATCCCGTCTTTAAAACAATCAATCAAATTGACTTTCTCTAGACCATTTTAAAGTTTCCTTACAGGGTTAAGATACAGAGATTCCCTTATCCTGGCTAAGGTTTCCCTCTATAATTGGTTGCTGTGAGTCTCTTGTTCCTTAGAAAACTGGCCAACTTCAACATTTGATAACATGGTACTTAATCTTAACAATTCTGTTCTGCCTCGTTAAGACCAAACAATGGTCTCTCATCAAATGGTTAGCAAGCCTAAATCAGGTTTTCTTAAAAAACAAAACCATGAACTTACCCTGACGATAGCCTGTTCAGTTGTAACCAGTTTTCAGTGATCCCTGTGCATGTAAATGTTAATGTGTGTTACGTGGAGAAGGGAGGAGAATCTGTCCTGACAAGGTTTAGGTGCCTATGGACCATCTCAAAGAAGCATAGAGGTGACATAGTCAGATTAATGCCATAGAATATGGAGTCAGATCAGCAAAGAGATGGAACAAATCCAGTTCCTAGTCACATAGTTACAAAAAAAAATGGAGCTGAAGAGGGAACCCAAGGAAACAAATCTAATTCTGTACCCTTTCTGTCTTCTGTGCTGCTTCCCTGCTCTGAGCATCTGGCCCCCGGTTTTCACTGACTGTGTTTAGATGTACCCCACTAAAACAGACCCAGTCACAGTACATGCTGATGAAGCTGCCCCCACCCCTGCAAAGAGAGAAGCAAGAGTTGAATTGTGTCTTTCTAAACTTGTCCCTTGTATGCATCCTGAGACCCATGACCTCTAAGCAACCTTTCTACTCCTCTCTGGGCACGTGCCTGCGTCTCCTGAGCTGCGTGTCCTCGTGTATGCAATGAGTCAATGAGATGCCCTTTAAAGGGCCTCATTAGCTAGGATTGGAAACATTAGAAGGATTCTATTACGCGTGTTAAAGTACCTGCGGGTAGGTTTTGGAAGGGGTGAAAGTTCTGGAAGAGGAAGAAGTAGGGGGAAAGGCATCCTTTTGCTCTTAAGGAACGTTGGGTGAGCAACTATCCAGGGCTTTAGAGGAAAAAGAGGATCCGTACCAGATTAGCTCTGAAGATGAAAACTTGTTAAGGAGATTTAAAGTCTAGCATCTTAAAACCCTTTGTAGTTCCTGGCGCCTGGCTTTTCTTGAAGCTCAAAGTATTTTGCAAACATTAGCTCTTTAATCCAGCCAGCAGCCCTGTGAAGTGGGTAGGTGTGAACATCTTATCCCCACTTAGGAATGTTGAATATAAAGGAGAAGGGATCACCAGCTAGGGAGCTCACAAGGAGAAGATGATGAGATGGACTAAAGAAAATTAATACTTTGATTTCCTGAGTGTTCCCCTGCAGAAGCAATGTCTAGAGTAGAAGAGAGGAGCTTTGAAACCAGCTATACTGTACCTGGATGCATGGGGGGTCTCCTGGCTACTGTGGGACCTCAGTGAAATGCGTCTCCCCTTTGGAAAGGGCAAGTGAGGATAGCTACAACCTCGCTGGCTTGTGATCTAAGACAGTGTGATATCATGTCAAAATCACTTGGGCACTAGAAACTTAATGAATGTGTTTAAGAGGTTTTTAAGACAATAATTTTAAGCTCCTCAAACACGTGACATGATATTGTATGGGATTTTGTCTTCTGGGAATGGTATCCTTGTACTGGGCAGAAAGCTTGAATGGGAGGGAGGATGCATATAGGGACAGCTTCTCAGGTGGGAAGATGGATATATGATGGAGTCCTGGGGAGTGTTGTAGGTTGTGTTTGTTCAGAGAAAACAACCAGCCAGCTTAACCATAGTAGTCTTGAGATAAAGTTAGAGAAAGGGTTCAGCTCCCTGGGAAGGTATTAAGACTAGATTTCATCTAAGAGTCTCAGAAGGCTTGAGCATGGGCCAACCTGGTCAGATCTGCAGAGTTGCTCTGTTCCAGCGCAGGGAAACAGTGAGAGCAAAGACTTTGGCCACTGATGGGCAAGCAAATCTCCTGTAATTCGAGAAGCAAAACTTAGATCATACCCATTTCCCATATCTGGGTGTTCTACTATTACTTTTAGTGGTATATCTTAGAGGAAAACAATACATTTATAAAATAGAGTATTAAAGTATTTAATATTGCTGAGATACGTTTACTTCTTCAGTGATGAGAAGCATGACTCAAACTGGGGGTGGGGGAACTCACCACATTAGTGGGAGAAGAAGAGAGTACAGAATCTCACAGAAATTTCTTCAAGGCATAAAAGAGTTAATGGACACCTGGGAAGAATAGCAGTGGGTTCACGTGACAATGAAGCCAAAACAATAGGAAGAACCTGCGATATGATACAAAAGGCAGGATAATTCTCGCCCTGATCTCCCTAGATTCGCACATATCCTTGGTGTTCTCTTTCCCCCTTGGTCTGATATAATCATCAGAGAATGCATTCATTTGATTGCACAAAAGCTGTAAATAGCCAGTCGCTATTGCCTTGTCTTTAGAATCCCCAGCACAGGTTATGTTACTCTCTCAAGTCCAGGTTCTCTATCTTACTAAGCACAGTCCTGACTTAATTTCTGATGACCTCATCAGCTGGCCTTCATAAGCTCAATCACACTGGCCAGAATGCCTTGGTGGAATTTGAGGAGAACAAAGACGGCCATGAGAGGTTTCAATGTTTGAAACCAATGTCTTTTAAAAAAAAATCATCAAAGTCAAAATACTGTGGAAGTTGATTTTCTGCTATCTGAAATATGTGAAACCAAAAGTGGTTCAGATTTGGGATTTTGGAAAATTTATATTGACAAGAATAAAGTATCTTGGGATAATGGGACACGTCTGAATAGTAAATTCATTTTGCTTCACATTCATAAAAATGACAGGAAATTTTATACATTATCTTTTGGGATGGATGTCAATCTATCACAGGGGTGGAATTTTTCTGTTCACATTGCATTCAATCCCCGAATATTTCAAATTCTGAAACACTTTGGATTTTAAATTTTGTGATTACAGATTCTCAGTGTGCACTAAATAACGCAGGAAGATTCCTGGGTATGTTTCCGTCTGACTCCCATGCAGCTGATGAGAACTCCACATCTTGAAGCACTTGCCCATGCTACTGCTGTCTTACTGCTGCCTTGCAAACAGTCCCACTCCTTACCGTGTCAGCAGAGGCCCTTGAGCCTGCTCCTCCACCTCCAGTTCCCAGCTCCTCTCAGCCTCATTCATCTTCCTTCCTCCAACCATGCCAATCTTTCGACCTTTTCCAAATACACATTTTTTTTTAATCACTAAATCCGTGGCAAGTGCCTGCTGGGTAATATTTCCTTTTCTTCCTTACGTTATGATGTATTGAAGCCCAACTACTCTGGAAGACTTCCTGCCTCCACCAGAGAGAAGCAACGGCTCTCTCCTGCTTCGTCCCAAAGTACAGAGGCTTAATTCAAGAGTCAATTCACAAATATTTGTTGAAGACTCTCCTAGGAACTCCGTTGCACAGTCCCATACGTCCTTGGCACTTACATCCATTGCAGCGAGCGCCACACTAGGCAGCATTATTTGTTTGCCTGTCTGCAAGGAACAGCCTGGCAACAGGCAGCTATGTGGAATGTTTGGTTAAGACAATGGTCCTGTTCCCTCTCTTCTCCTGACCCACCCAGCTAGAGTCACCTGTACCCTCTATTTCTTAATACAACTCAGGGCAGCAAGCATGCTACCCTGGATCCAGTCCCAGGGAATGCTTGAGAAGACTCCCAATTCTCCTGTTCCCTGTACCCTTTCCATCTCTGTAGACAATATCAATGAGCAGCTTCCTGCGAGTGTTTTATTTTCTTGCTGCCACTGGAAACTATGTGCTGGGTGGGTCCCTAGAACCGAGCTTGTTCAAACGAGATTCTTCTCCTGAGGCTCAGTTTGTGTCAGATGGGCACAGTGATGGCTGGCGTTCTGCTTGCTATGTGCTGAGAACTAAAAACCTCTCAGCGGATATTGCCATGGCCTGCTCTAAGGTCTTTTGTGGCTGCATCCGCTGAAGCGTCTGGTTTGAGCATGCGCATCCCTTCTTCCCCGCCTGCTCAGCTGAATGTCCTCTAGAGCTGGATGTGCACCGCTCAGGGCTCCTGCCCAGAAAGGCTAGTGTTCTGGCTTTTGCCCTGTCCGAGGAGCCTCTTCTTTCCCACGGAATCTTTACTTGGCAATAAAAGGCAGAAGGGTTGAGGCAGGGGATTTGTCACGCTGCATGGGGAAGCTAAGATGACAGAGAAGAGGGCTGGTTATAAACAGCTACAGGGAAATACGTGAGATAGGATTGTGCACACTGGTGAAGAATTTTACAGAAAATAATTACTTGTACTTACTGAGTATTTAGAACATACCTAGAGCTTTACTGTTTTCAATGAAGCGTGTTAACCCGCGCGGTAGCCCAATGAAACAGGTTCTAGCAATCGAATTGCTTTTAAAAGAAGAAACAGCTCTGAGAAACTGTCCGTCAGCTAGGAACTAGTTGAGTAAATGATGGTTTCTCTTTGCCTTAAAAAAAAATCCATCGCTAAGAAGAAATTCAACCCTCAGTGATACTAATTGTCTCGGGGAATTTTGCAAGGGTGGGTGAGAAAATCCATGTAAAGACCTGGGTAATGTGACCTGGGTAATGTGACCTGGGTAATGTGACCTTACATATGAGATCAAACTGAGCAAACTGCCCATGGATAATTATGCATATAGAGTTATGTTCTGTGTATACTATAGAGAGTAATGAACATATTACAATTCCACTTTGGGGGGAAATGGAGCCTTAGCATATGTACATTTATGCTCGATTATGTGTGATTATGAGACAGGTGGAACAATGGGAGACTACACCCTGGTCTGCTGACTATGGCCATCTGGGGGAGGAGACAGCGAGGGGCTATATACCTTTGCATCGTTGCTCTTGTCATGACAAGCATGTATTAACCAGAAATCAATCAGCCAAGAAAACGATTGATAGCAAATAAATCCTCCTGGAACTCCATGGTCTTCACCTTGATGCTAACTACTGAGGAAGGATGTCTGCCCGGACAACCCACTCACCTGGGCCTGCCCAAGATGGTTTAAGGTTCCTTGAAGCACGCCTATGCTCCCTCGACTTCTGGGAAATCCCCCACTTGCCTGGCATGTGGGGTGAGTAGACATTTTAACTTTGACCTTCTGGTTTACGTGTCTACGTCTGTATGCTACTGAGAGAAGCGTGCCTAGCAGGCTCTGAGAGAGGAACTTACAAATTCGCAAAACTGAGCTTCGGACTATAAGCCTGATTCTCTTGTGTTGAAGACATACAATTTTGTAAGGTAGAAGCATCTTTCAAAATAGCAGTTTTTAGATGGGCATGCTGACGTACACCTGCAATCCTGGCCCGTGGGGCGCTAATGCAGAAGGATACCTACGTGTTCAAGGCAAGCTTGTTCTACTTACTTGGTGAAGGCCAGTACAGCCTGAGCTACAGAATGACTCTATGTCTCAAAAACAAAAACAAAAAATTAATAATAACCACAATAGTAACAATAATATAAAGTATTACACAGGTCATTATTATAATTAACCTTCCATTTCCTTTTTGTCTATCATTAGGGCAAGAAGTCATTAGTTACAAGAGAAGTGGACTGTTGATTATAGCCTCACATACATTCATTCAACAAACATTTATTGAGCATCTAGCATGTGCCCTGCGCTGAGGGAGGGTGCAGGGTCAGCCTTCCAATTTGAAGGAACACATTTCCCACAGGCACTGGGCCAAGAGCCATTAGCACATGAGTCCGACATTTGTCTCTACAATTAAAGCGAGTCTTTTTATTAAACTTGAAAGTTTAGTAAACATTAAAGACTTTATTTCAGAAAGACTCTGAATCAAAAATACTTGAAAGAGGTGAACATCATTTAGAGACACTTAGACTATAAATAAATATGGGATGGGTGCGCATGGGGAATGGAGATGACCCAGCATTTTGGAACATCCACATGCTGGACATTTCATGGATGTTGTAATAGCAAGTGTTCCTGCTAGCCTCAAGCGGAGGGTACTGTGTGTCTATGGTTTGTAGTGAGGAGTTCAAGAGGGTGAGAAAAATGCCAAGTTCTTAGCAAAAGTTTTAAAGTCAAGAGTTGCCTCGTTTTCCTATAGAAGTCATGGATTTCTTGCTACCCAGTCCTATTTGCAAAAGGGACTGACCCCCCCCTCCAAAAGCACATCAGGCTTACGTGGCCAAAGTGAAGTAGTAGCTGAAGATGTCAGTCACTCAGGCCATGCACATGAAGTGGAGAATTTTGTTATGAATATAATGCTAATACGAACATTTATGGAAACAGACACATCACCAGACAGCATTCAGACATTCTTTTGAACACTTGAGGTAGGTGTTTTCTAATTGACTGGCCAGGCATCCTCATTTCCTAACATGTCAGTCTCCTGTCCCCCCAAAGCAGCAATCATGGACATCTTCCTCAAACTCAAGCTGCATAGCCCCTTCTCTTGCTCAAAATGCTGGTGTGACATCTTCCCTTACTTAGGATGCGCCCAAAGACTTTAGAGTGACGGGCAGGTCCTGTATGTCCAGGCCTGTCTCTATGTCCTAACACCCCACTGTTGCTTTCCTTGATCTTTGACTAGGTATGAACCTGTGTGTCTTAAATGGCCTTTCTTATTTTAATCAAATTTAACATATTATTATGTATCCACACACAATAGTAAGCCTCTCTGCAGCTATAAAACCATTCTAGGCTCACACCAGGCCTGGGGCTCTGCCCAGGCTCTTTCCTTTAGCTGACAAGCTTTCCCTCAGGCATCCGACTGGCTCACCTCCCCATCCGAGCCTTCACACTAATCTCTTCTTCTCAGCGAAGTCTTGCCAACCCCTGCATAGCCACTGCATATCATCCATATCGCTCTGAGTACCTGTACTATTATCGTTTTCTTCAATATCAGCTATCCTCTTCTAATATAATATATTATTTATTCATTTGCGTAGCTCATTTGCTGTCTCCCTCTTATAGAACATCAGTTATTAAACTTTTGCGTCACAACGCTATATGGGATTATGAAACACAGTGTAGGGGGAGGTCATGAAAGGTGTGGTAACACGGAATAATTTCTGAATGCACACTGACCAAAAATGAACTCAAAAGTCAAACACGGAATGTGTTCCTACCAGCGTTTATCCTGTAAAGCAACGTGAGACTTCACTGCAGTCCTAGTTCTAAATATACAATGAGCTACTTTGCATGCGTGTGCAGCCTCTCACCATGCAGGGGCAACTCATGCCACCAAAACACTTTGGCTCAGATTGGAGAATGTTGTATGGTGTGGACTGCAGTGTTTTATTGTATGTACAAGGTGTTCTGCTCTTATAGCAATAGATTGGTGTGATTTTGGGAAATAAAGACTTCAATATTTTCCTACTGGTATTCCCCAGGATGTAAGTATCAAATTAGTATGTCTTTGGAGTGTATTGAGTTTCATAAGAAATTGTTAAATGAATTTTGGCTTGGATTAGGACAGCATTTTGAATAATTTCTGAAATGACCTTGGACATACTTTTGCTATTTTAGATTATGTATTTATGGGAAGCAATATTCGCAGCACAATTATAAAATCAAAATAGTCAATTGACTCAGAAAAGCATTGAAGATGATCTACATTCTGATGTAGCAAATATAAAGCCAGGATTTAATTCCTCATGTAAAAATAATCACATTCCTCTAGTTAGCATGAAATTTTGATTATATCTTTAATGAATTATATAATTATATGCACACTAAATAATTTGTTTTAAAAATAGGATTTCTTGTCAATAAATATTTGATTTGTGTATCTATTTAATGTATTTATATGCTCAAGATCATCAAATTTTCCCAGGTTGTAAGGGTTATGACTGAAAAAAATTTAAGGAGTTTGCTCTAGAATATGAAAGTCAGAAGAATGAGTTGCCCCGAAGTATGTCCATCACTTAGAGAAGCTTTGCAAGTACTGGCAACCAGTAAACACTCATGACTTTATGAATGAATGTTCTCTCTGTTACTATTACTAAATGAATAGATTCTTGTTCTTTTCAGACTTCAGAAGCTCTAGAGCAAAGTACACAACTGAGGAGAGGCAGAGGCACATCTCGAGGCCACAACGTCTCCTTGGACAGGAATAGAAGGAAGACAAAGCAGGAGATATTTTTCCCATAGAGGAGATTCCATGTCAGCAAGCAACCCGGCCAGCATGGCTTCTATCCTCCTCCATGCTTGCAAAGAATGAGAGGAAGTATGCAAAGATGACTTCTGGTTTTGCTGTCCACCTTGACTGTTGACCCCTAGGACCCTATGCTGGCCTCAGTATTGCAAACCTGCATTTAGAAAGGAGATAAACAAGAGGTGTGAACAATACCCAGGAATGGAAGGAGACGGGCTAAGCCATTAGTGTTTTGAGTCTCTCACACCAAATATTCTTTATACATACTTAATGTCAAATGTGAAAATTAGCAAGTGTCATAAGATAAGATCAGACTTATGCTAAGAAGATACCTGTTTGCCCAACACAACATGCCTGTGTTTGAGACAGTCACACGTCCTCATCACTTCTGACATTAAACACCACCTGTGTGATGAGTGCTGGGAGCTGAGCAGTCTAGGTAAACTTCAGCAGAGACTCCAGAATGATGTGGGATTCCCCTCTGAATGCTGTGAATATCATTGGTTAATAAAGGACTGCTTTGAGCCTATAGCAGAGCAGGGCAGAAAGAGCTGGGTGGGGGGAACTAAAGTGAAAGCTGTGAGAAAGAAGGGCGGAGTCAGGGAGAAGCCATGTAGCCCAGCCTGAGTCGGAAGGAACTTTGCTGGTAAGCCACTGTCACGTGGCGATACACAGATTACTAGAAATGGGTTAAATTAATATGTAAGAGTTATCCAATAAGAAGCTAGAGCTAACGTGCCAAGCAGTGATTTAAATAATACAGTTTCTGTGTGGTTAATATGGGAGTTTGGATGACCAGGAAACAAACAAGCGGCCCTTCTTACAACATCAGAAGGCCATGCTTGGGCTTGATTGTTCATTTATTTTTAAACATGGATTTGTGTCTTGTCATTGTTCATCTCCTGCTAGATTCTGGAAACACAGAACTGAAGCAGGTGGTCGCTTTTAGAAAGTTATTACAATAGAGAGACAGAGACCCAACTGCAATGAAAGTCATATGAGCTTGACTTAAATGGAGGGCTTGGGGAGAAGCTAACAGACGCTAGAATGAGAGCTTCTAAGGTAACATTTAAGTTAGAGAGATTCCCTTAGAAGACAAAACTTGGCCATAAAAGTGCTAAATTATCCCCTGGGCCTGCAGCCTGCAAAGAGACTATTGATGTGAACTGAGTGCTGGAGAGCAAGTGACCTAGAGGTGTCTGCTGTAGACAAGGTCCCATAATGAGTTAGAACCTGAGTGTTGCTTCTGCTTTGTCCTGTAGTCAAGGCCTCCCTAGCAACAACAGGACTATGAATCAAACTCTTTGCTAGGAAGTTTTCGTTCATAGCTTTATATTCTTAGACCAGAAATGAAAGCTCACAGAGCTGAATGGTTTGATGCAAAATTTGACCACTAAAGGCTGCACAGGAATCCAGGATCCAGGATCTAGAACTCAACACTCAAAAGACAGGGCCTTCCTCCTTAGTATTGACAGTCTCATATAGACTGCCTGTTACTCCTAGCTCAGAAGTCTTAGAGAGCTTAAAGCAACATCTGTGACAATAGGAAAGGGGGGGGAGTTGTCGTTGTAGCTAATCAACACCATATTTCACCTCTTGACATCATCATTTGCTAACCTAGGAAGACCACTCTACTTCCTGAAGCTTTAGTTTTCCCTGCTGGGAAGCCATGCATGGTGAGGCTGGATGGCCATAAAGTCACCCACCTGTCCTGTGTTGCAGGGCAGTTAACACGAGTGAGAAGTGCCTCTCCTCTAAAGAATTCCATCCTGAATTCTCATACCAAAATCCCTTTCCAGGAGATAAGTGAAGAAAGCAATGAGCATATGCCAAGAAGCTGTCATGGGTTAAGTTGGGGCCTTAAGTGGGGAAGTTATGCACTGTCTCACAGCCATTGTTCTTGAACAAGAGTGACACACTCCCTATTAGCATGCTCCACTCTCTTCCCAGATGTCTGGACCATGGTCATTATAACCACTGGATGGAAGGCCATTGTCCTGAAAGCCTTGCGAAGCACTAAGATGATCTGATTTCTTCAATTATAAGTCTTTTTAATTTTTTGATAACTTTATACATATATATACTTTGACCATATTCATTTCCCAATATCCTCTCTTGTATTTTCCACTCTTGTCATTCCCACACTATTTTAAAACTTCTTTCATACAATGTATTTTTATAATTTTTCCCTTCTCCAACTCTTCCCAGATTCTTTCCTCTTCCCTCCCCACCCAACCCCATTTCTTTTCTCTTTTCTTATTCTCAACATATCCCCCTTTTCACTTCCCTCCACCATCCTCTCTCCCTTGCTTTCTACCTTCCTTCTGCTCTCTCGGTGACTCATTGTTTAATTAGGGTTGCTTGTGTGAACACAGATGGGAGGTTATTTGCTTGAGCGAGGGCCACTTATCAGTGGTGCTTGGAGGAACTTCTCTCCTCTTCCCCCAACAAGTACTAGCTTTTATAGCTCCTCCAGGAGGAATAGGGACCTCAGGAGCTTTCCCTCCATCCATGGTGGAGTGCTGATGGCTCCAGTCTTGTGCGAGTCTTAGGCAAATAGTCATTTCTGCTTTGAACTTGTGCGTGCAGCAGTCATTCCGTATCCAAATGACAGCATTTCAAGGCATTCCCTTGGCTTCCACATTCCAACAGGACATCTATGTCACTCCCTCTAAGGATCAGGGAACCTTCTGGAAACTGATCCCTTTGTTTTTTGATACCTTGATATCCACCAATTACAAACATCCCTCGCCAAAGGTGCTCGGTCCTGAGTAATTACTAAGAGAACATAGTGATTTCCAGCATGGGAAAGACAGCATAAGTCTCACCGTAATTATGGTGGAAACCTTGAGATATAATCACTAAACAGTCTGCACAGATGGCATCTGCAGACACCGCTGGATTGGGTAGTACTTGCTGTCAAGAACAGAATGAACTAGGGTATACCAATTAATACAATTTTTAAATTGAGTTTTCCCTCATTATGCAGTTAGAGACTTGGGAGCTGTTAAAAGAAATAATGCAGAGAAATCCCCTGCTTCTTTTTACTAGTTGTAGCTAATAATATCTTGCAAAACTCCAGTACAGAATTCTATGCAGGGGTTGACATGGCTCCTGTTCGGATACAGAATGTCTCTACCAGAACAGGGATCCCTCAGGCCCCTTTTAGTGGCCACCCTTCCTCCTCCTTACCCACACATTCCTCCTTCCTTTCGGCTACTCATCTGGTCTCCATTTCTACTGTTTGGTCATTTCAAGAATGTTACATAAATGAAACCACTAGAGTGTAACCTTTTGGAGTTAGTTTTTTTTTCCCTCAGTGTGACTCTCCAGAGATTCATAGACATTCTTCCAAATAGCATCAACTTCTTCACTTTTTATTGCCACAGGCCTGGAGATCCTGGGCCTTTTGCTCATTTCCTGCCGTTGACTTCCCCCGTTGTTGTTTAAGACACAGATCTTTTCACGTCTTCCTTTCCAACGTAGACACTGCCCTTTCTCTTTTTTGAGTCATTACTCTGGTTAGGACTTCTAATGGGAGCTACTGGGGGGGGGGAGAGACTCAAAACCTTGAACATTCAGATATGAACTTTTCAGACAATAAAAATGTATAAAAGACTATTTATACATAGAACCAAGTAAAGGTGGGAACTCCAAGAGGTGACAGAACTCTAATATTTGAGTTCAGGACAAAGACAGCTGCTTCCTTGTGTTGTATGGGTGACAGAAGCTGGGGGCTCGAAGAAGTCTAGAAGGAACCACACGCAGGTGCCTGTAGAGGGAGAAAAGCCTTCTATAGTGATTCCTCACTACTCACCATCATCCTAGGGGCTGCTCAGGCTACTGCTCCCATCCTCCTGGTGGCCCCTCAGCCCCAGTATGCATAAGTAGGGAACTATTTTACAGATCCTGTTTTCAGATCCATCTTAACACCAGTACTGCTATCTGACAACAATGTGCACATTGTCTTAGCAGCGACTCAAGTTAAGTCCAAACCATAAAGAATTTGCAGGCGCCCCAACATAAATGAGTTGTTGACGGAAAAACTACGAAACAGGAAATCAAACGGCCCTGAGTGACAGCTGAAGTCAAAGCACAAGGACAGAAAACACAGTGTTAAAAATATAAACGAAGAGCAAGGGATAACTGTCTAATTTTAGATATCGAAATGAGACCTGAGTGCACTTAAAAATTAAGACAATTTATAATGGGTCAAGTAGGTTTCTATAAGTAAAAAAAAATGCAATTGTGACATGTCATAATATGTTATATCAGATACATGTGATAAATCATATAATATTCAGAATATTGCATATGTAAATAGTTCTATTATTAACCGTTATAGGAGTTTTACACCTTTGTATGTACTACAATTATATATTATACAACCATAAATTAAATATACTAAAGAAACTGTCATGACTAATAAAAAGAACAATTTTATTAAAAACCTAAGAGATAACTTTTTTTAAATATAAAATTTTAAAATCCAATCAATAAGTGGCTGATTACTTCCATTTCTGCCACTCTTACATCAGTATATCTTGCAAGCAGGCCACAGGATTTGTATTGATGACCACTCTTCTCCTCTGGTAGTGCATATGCACATTTGATGGCTTAAGTGGTGTCTTCAGCAATAAGTTCTTTTTTATTATTGATTTTATTGAGCTCTACATTTTTCTCTGCTCCCCTTTCTTCCTCTTTCCTCCCCTTCAACCCTCTTCCCTGGTCCCCCTGCTCCCAACTTACTCAGAAGATCTTGTCTTTTTCTACTTCCCCTGTAGATTAGATCCATGTATGTGTCTCTCTTAGGGTCCTCATTGTTGTCTAGGTTCTCTGGGGTTGTGATTTGTAGGCTGGATTTCTTTGCTTTATGTCTAAAACTACCTATAAGTGAGTAGATATGATATTTGTCTTTTTGGTTCTGGATTATCTCACTCAATATGATGTTTTCTAGCTCCATCCATTTGTCTGCAAATTTCAAGATGTCATTATTTTTTTCTGTTGTGTAGTACTCCATTGTGTAAATATACCACATTTTCCTTATCCATTCTTCGGCCACGGGGCATTTAGGTTGTTTCCAGGCTCTGGCTATGACAAACAACAGCAATAAGTTCTTACCACCAGATTTTGGAGGGTAACCCATGGCACTGACAATGTTGAAAATGTTTGTGGGTGTGCTTGGGCCAATGACTCACAAGATAAAATCCATTTTTGGAAGCAAATGGCTTTCATTTTACATCAGGTAAAAAATATTATTTTTTGGAAACAAACAAACAAAAACAAACTTTCCAAAGCCACAGTGGCACACACATATAATCCCAGAACATGTGAGGCAAAGGCCAAATGATGTATAGATCAAGATCATCTATCTCTTGCTACAGTGAGTTCAAGGGCTTCCTGGGATACATGAAGCCATACCTCAAAAAGAGAAGGAGGAAAAGAAGAAGGAGGAGGAGGAGGAGGAGGAGAAATGGGAACAAAAACCAGATGGACATTCAGACATTTTGAGTAACTTTGCAAAGTTATTAGCAGCAGATTTTCCTTAAAGTTGATTTTAAAGGATGCTGCTCAACTAATATAACTTAAAATGTCACTTAACAATCTGTGCCTGAATGTCCACATTACAAATGAAAATAATAATTTAGTTCAGAGGTTCATAGGGAAGTCATAAGAATTACATGGCATAAGGTTTTAGACTGGCAACTGGCAATAAGACAGGTCACATATGTGTTATCATCTACATGTATTATGGTAAGAGAAAGGTATTTTCCCAGATAAAAGCTTGAGAGTGAAGAATGTATAAAAAATCAGACTTTAAATGTAAGACAAAGTTGATACTAATGTCTTACACAACTAGAATATTTTAAAAAGTTGGCAAAAACAAATGGCAACTAAGTAAGAGGGATTAGAAGTCAGGAGTCTAAGATGCTTGCGTTATTTGGAAGCACACTGAAGACATTAACTTTATAATAGGAAAAGTTGGTATAGTGCTGAGTTTTCTTAAACAATGATGAAAATAGTAGAAATAGAATGTATCATTTCCAAATGACAGAATCATCATGAGAGTTACATAAAAATAAGTATCTTACAGCTACAGAAATACTTGATATATAATACACACTATGCAAGTATTTTTATCTATATGCCTTTATAAAAATCTGGAGTGGTATACAAAAGTAAAAATATTGATTATATGTATATTCATGCTTAATTAGCCTATCTGAATAATTTCACATTTTTATATTATGGTCAAATTGCCTTTTTTTATTTTTATTTTTGAAACAGGGGTTTTGTGTACAGGGGTGGGTGTGGGGTGTGAGTGTAGCCCTGGCTATCCTGGAACTATCTCTGTAGACCAGGCTGACCTCTAACTCAGAGAGATTCACCTGCCTCTGCCTCCTGAGTGCTGGGATTAAAGGCGTGCGCCACGAACACCGAGCACAAACTACATTTTAAAAACACATCTTAGAAAATGTGTTTTAGAAAATTAGAAGACCACTGGAAGAATAATGAGATAACAAAAGACTCTTAAAATTGGCCAAGAAGTTATAAAAGAAACAACTACGTGTATAGAAATAAAACAAAATATTAAGTCATTGAACTTAGGCTCTCGAGGTCTAGGTTAAACATTGTGTCAAATGTGTTAAACAGGAAATGAGAGAAATGGAAAATTGTTGCGAGGAAATCACTCAGAGTTCATCCAACAAAAACGTAGAATAAGAAGATGCAAATGAAGGGCTAAGAGATATTAGTTATAGAATAGGGGAGCTTGGAAGGTTAGATAATATGGATATAACGTCTGTATCATTTCTTGTCAATCAGATTAAAATGACAGTAACTTTCATTTCAGAAAGAACAACTAAAATCTATGTATGAATTGTAGATTAGTTTATAGAAATAATCAGACATAAATCAAAGAATGAGAAGGGAAATTAATAAGAATTTCACCTAGACACATGAATTTTAAATAAAACTTATATGTCTCCTTCAGAAGTTAAGGGCGTATTTATACATGTATAATTTAGATATTATATAGTTTAAATGGGTTTATTAGACTAGTCTGAGAAATGTTATCAATTTTATTATTTTTACAGAGAAAATAATTTCCAATTTATTTAACAATGAACTCAAGGGCTTTTAAAATTACATTTTTTTATGTCATAGTTATCAGTGTAGTCATCTCTGTGTGGTTGAATATAATATGTTTTTACTGTAACATGAGTTAATGTATAAAATACTATTGTGCTGTAATACGTTAGTACATTTAAAAATATGTAGTATGAAGCATCTGGTTGTCTCATAAATAACAACTATCTTATTATTCAAGTTTTTAAATGTTTCAGACAAAATAATACATTTTTATGTCACAGAATTTCAAATTCAAAATACTAAAGATTTTTTAAAGTATTTTTTATGATTTTCTGAAAAGGAAATAATAAATTATATGTTCTAGTCTACTGAGACTTTAGCAGTTATATGAAATGTCATTTTAGTGTGGGTTGTTTCTTTTTAACAACTTATTAACTGCTGCTCCATCATCCTGATCTCAAAAATTAACAAAACAGCAAACCCTAAGGGTGTAGTAAATTCTCAGCTCTCTCGAAACCAAGAAAAAACTGAGATATCTTCACCTGAGCGGTGTCTGTGTGAAGATGGTTCTGGAACTGCCCTGATCTCTAACAGCCTCAGAAAGTGAATGTGCCTGGCCTGCAGTCCACATTTAGCAAAACACTAAGTAAAAGGATTTGGGAGCATCAGCAAATGAAATTGTCTCTAGACATTATTCTGCCCTTGTCATTCTACCTGTTTCTCACCTGGTCTGTTCACTGCCTGGCTGGTTCTATCCCTCCTCTTTCACCTCACCCTAAACTATCATATTTTGTCTTTTGACTGTCAGTGACCCATAATGCCTTTCACCACAGACAAGCTGATGCAGGATGACATAAGATTCCAGGACTCTGTGCTCTTGATCTACTTTTATTCTTGTAGACAGAACAGAGTTCCCAATAAGATTGTGTTCTCTATGATTTGTAATTCTTTATGCCATATACAATTTGTTATACCATAAAAATAATTAAGCTACTACGTTAATGAAATCACATAGTCAGAACAGTAGCCATATAGATAAAAACCACTCTACTTGACAATGGTACAGAACGAATTCTCTTCTGTTAGCATCAAGGTTGTTCAAGGACATCCCAGACAGAGTTTATGAAGAGGACGTGATCTCTGCAGTCATCAAAGATGAGGACACCTAGCAGAGTTCTGGTGGTGGTGGTGGGGAACACACATAATATTGTGAGAGATTTGGCTACACAGAAGCATATCTTAAGATACGTTTGTGCAAAAGTTGTACTGCCATTTCCACTCTGGGAGAATTATAGAACATCAGAAAGGGTTTTGTCCAGGAAGAGCTGCAATTAGAAGGGACAGTAATTATCCTGGACATAGTCATCTGATGCTCCATCCCCAGAATTACCCAAGTTCTTACTGCTGCAATAGGTCAGCTACAGAGTAGCATAGGCGTGTTCTTGCATGTGGTTCCTTGTTTGGGGTTCCTGCCCATGAAAGAGATCTACTGCAAGAAGTAAAATTCCATAGTAAAACTTTCACAAGGAACATGATCTGAATGTAATATTCAAGTACTTCCACATATAAGAGTTCACACATATAGAATTATTATAAAAGGTACATATGAATTATTTGCATTTTCTGTATTTTAACACCGAATAAAATTTAAGTTCTGATAGTTGGGTTTTGTTTCCTAAAGCAAAACTCTTTACAGTCCAGGTCATTTATTTCTCTTTGTCCATCAGGCCATGAATTTGTACGGAATGGGCTCCGGCAGCTCAGGCTCCTTCCCGTTGGTCCTCACAAAGTGTGCTTCTCTGGCCGGAGCAGGCTGGCGCTTCAGCTGAACCCAGATGCCCTTCTCTTTGGCTTCCTTTTTCTTCTGGTCATTCTCCTTCAGCTGCTTCAGGGAGCCGTGTTTGCTCTTAGAGTGTTTGTTGTGTTCATTCCGCACATTGATTCGCTTGGCAAGAATCTTGCCCTTAACTTGCTTATTTACAGTGATGCCAATGATATGCTGGGTGACATTGTCTGATTTTGCCACGGTAACAATTATGTGGCATTCCTTTTTGAACAGTGTCCATTCCCGTGATGTCTATAATATTACCCTTCTTGTAGATTCATGTGGCCAAAGGAACGACTCCATGTTTCCTAAAAGGCCTAGAGAACATAGCGAGTGCCCCTCCTCACTCCCTTTAGGTTTGTCATTTTGGTGAGTTACTGAAAGATGGCTGTCACAGCCAAAAGCAAGTTCTGATGCTTCAAAATCACTTATCCAAAACCAGAGATCTGGTAACTGTCATGCTTTAGACCTTGGGTGATGTCCTTCTGGTTGTCAATACTGTGCTCTTTACACTGACCTGGAAATAAAGCAGGGAACCTGGGCTACCTGCAAATGGGAAGACTGTGTAGAGTCAGGAGAAAGCCACTGTGGTCAAGATTGAAGACCTGGGTTGGCACAATTAGTTCATGTCTGCTCCATTCTTCTGAATTCTAAATTCTGTCAGAGTTTAGGAAAGTTACTGCCACAAAGAATTGAACTTAAAAATTGTGCACAGTCAACAAAAATCAGCTATGCCTCATGCATCTATTATGTTCCGCACTTGAATTTTTCATATACAACTTACTTTCATCATACAAAATGAGGTGGGGTAAATTCTTAGCATTTTCATCTTGAGGCTCAAAGAAAGAGCATCATATGTTTGCCTAGGACCAAGGAGCTGGTGATGGAGACAAAAGCCAGACACAGGATCTTTGATGTCAAATCCAGTGCTCTTCCCAGCAGGCTGAATTGCCACAATAAGCCCAGCCTCTCCCTAATGCTCAAAACACTATTTCAATACAGACAGGGGGGAGATGGTACACTCTGTATCTTCTCAGGTGAGTCTAAATCACCTTTTGTGGTCTTGAGGCTCACCTGGTTTTCAACACTTTCCTTTTCCTGAAACGAAGATCACATCTACAGCATCAAGACCTCCTCTTCAAGGTTTCTTTCCTTAGGTGTTTCTGTCCAGAAGATGAAACGGCTGCAGGAGCTAGAAGGGGCTCGGGAGGGGAGGGTAAGCTCCAGAGTTGGGGTTCTTAGCACCCACTTACATCCCAGATGTATCTGCACGTGCCTGTAACCCCGTCACTGAAGACTGGAGACAGATAGATTCCAGGGGCTTGCTGGTTGGCTGGTCTAACTGAAACATTGTAATCTGGGCTCAGTAAGAGTTCCTGTCTCTAAGGAGTAAGAATAACAGTAACAGAATAGGTTACCTGAAGTCCTCCTCTGGACTGTACACGGGTGCACACACCCACACATACACATGTATTCATGTAAGGTTTTAAATGTAATTACTGGAGCCTCTGGTTAAAACTCTGAAGCCTCTGGCCTTGGGCAGTGTGTAATTAATAACCAATATACCTTTTTAAAGCTAGGAACTAAAAATTTATCTGCTGTTGTTTCAAGTGGAGGCATTTGGATCTAGAACTTGCAGGGATTTCTTTTCATGTGAGACTTTTCAAAAATCATTTTGCTGCTCCCAACTAGAATCAATTTCTACACTGATGAATACTCATGTGCCCCAGGGAGAAGGACTATAAGGAATAATTGGCAAGTTGCCAATGCCTGGCAAATAATCACTATTCAATAAATGCTAACTTTGTTCATGACAACTCTAGCTAAGACTGTGGACGCCACCAGCCAAGTGACCCAGGCAGATCACTAACTCTCCCTGGGCCTCTCTCTTCATCTGCTCTCTTTTGGGTTTTAGTCTTGTTTTGTGAGGCTGGGTTTCACATAGCCCAGGCTGGCCCTGAACTTGCTATGTTGCCAAAGGTGATCTTAAAGTTCTGACCCTCCTACTTTTACCTCCCCAGTGCAGATATTACAGGGATATGTGTGTGCAGCTGGTTTTATGTGGTGCTGGGTCTCTCGGATCATCTAGCCAATCACTCAACCAAATGAGCCTTGCCCTCTATTCAAGCTACGTGACCTTCATACTCCAGCCACCCCACAGACTTAGTAAGTCTGTGCATAATCTTTGCACAAACTAAATTGAATCAAACTGGAAATCCCCTTCCAGGCCCTGTCGCATGATTCAAAAGGCCATCTCTCCAAGGATGATATATTGGTCCCTGATGCCAGCCAGGTTTCTTGGCTGTGATAACCAACAGGACAGAGCGATAACTCACACTTTGCTACCCATGCGCAGATTCCAAGTGGCAGGTCAGATTTGGGAAGCTGGCTAGGCAAATATTAGCATTTATCGCAGCTCAAACAAGCCTACCTGCCAAACCAAAGCAGGAATTGTGCTTCCTCTTCCGCTGTGGAGAATGAGAAATTGCAATGTGATTTCGTCTCGCCAGCCAGCAGATAACTCATTTTTTCTGCCTAGTCAATACATGTAAGTAACACCCTTGGTGTTTAAAGGCCCTTTATGTTCCTATGCCCACTCTCTTTGGAAAATGAGGAACTGGCTAGGATTTCAAGAGGCGCACTGTCACGAACCCAGAAGCTGAAGATTCTACCTAGTCTAAAGAACCTGAAGAGTTTTTAAAATAAAATGAACTATGCCACATCATAGCGGGGAGGGTCCAACTCCATGTTCAGGATGGGATTCATTTCCAATATCCAAAATCTATGTCAGTGCAACCAGTGGGGGAGTAGAGCAACCAAGTGAGAAATTTAAGTGCAAGTGTTTTGTCCCAGGTTAGTCAGCCCTGGCGAGAGCACCGTAAGCATCATGTTATCCTTGCCGAGATCTCATATTTGCATAGGGATTTATATTTTGTAGAACTTTCCACCAAGCTCTCAGCAGTCTCAGCTGTGAAAGTGAGGGGTGGAACCCTGTGGAGTGTGTGTAAGCCTGGGACAGAACTCAAGGTGTGGGCAACAGGACAGGAAAAGCAGAGTCCTCTGCCGGGGTCAGTTAAGATGAAAGCATAAACATCTGATTGTCACTGTGATGCCATATTTCTTTCATTCGGGGATGTCGAATCATCAGCGCTAACAACAAGCATCAAAGTTTAGCAACAGAGTCGAGAAGATGACGTCAGGGGGAGATCATAAGGAACCTAGTGCAGGAAGATTCTCTGTACAGTGTAGGCCTGGTCCTCAGCGCCTTCGGTACAATGGTTAATTTCATCCCATCAGCAGCTTCCTGAATAGGAACCACAGACTGGATTCCAGGCATTGAAGGCTCTGGCGGAATCAGTGATTGCATCGCCAACATGATGCCGAGGGGCTGCTCACTCCCCACCTTCCACCAGCAACTCCTGAGTGTCCCTGCAGGAGCTTGAGTTAGTAGAGCCACGTGAGGCTGTGAAGTCCTCTGCATGTACACCTGCTGATGGGGTTCAGCTGTACCATGAGCTGCAAGGATGCTGGGGACACTGCCACTCCATCCCTTCTCATCCTGTTCTCTAGGTCTTGATCCTACTCTGCCCTACAGTTTTTTCCACTTTACTCTTCCTTACTAACTGCAAGCCCAAGCCACTCTAGCTTCAGTCCTGACCACCCTGCCAACTTAGTGCCTCAAATGTCACTATTAAGCCTCTTAATTGGCTCATCTAATTTGCCCTTTCTGGTATCTTCTAGTACCATCTAGCACAAAGATGTCTTCCTGAGTTCCTTACCTCCAGTAGTTTTGTTATGCCACCACTCTCTGGAACCCCTACTTTGTTCTCCTTCCTTCCTTATTTGATTTCCAATCTGTTATTTGTGGTGAAAATTCTGGAACTTTTTAGCAGGTGTGTGTGTGTGTCTGTGTCTGTGTCTGTGTCTGTGTGCGTGTGTGTGTAACTTTTTTCTTCTTCCCCTCTTGTCCAATGGCAGGATGGTGTTCCTGAAAGTCGTCTAGACCATGAAACAAGCTTTATCTTCGTGCCTTACTACTGAGACTGGAGTTGATTACTGTAGAAGAGCATGGGCTAGCCCAATCAAAACAGATGCTGTGGAAGGCAAAAAAATGCCCCTCCAAGTCACTTGTATGACCCAGAGCTCATAGCAAAAGATATTACAAGCTGGCTGGTGATGGCGCACGCCTTTAATCCCAGAACTCGGGAGGCAGAGGCAGGCGGAGCTCTATGAGTTCGAGATCAGCCTGATCTACATAACAATTCCCAGGCCAATCATTGCTACGTAGTAAGAGAAAAAGGTAGCGTGGTTTCAAAATAGACACAGCTGAGCAGGAGTACAAAGGAAGGAGTGGACTCTCAATGGATGGGAAAGGAGATATTTTAGAAGAGGTGATAATGGGAACTCCTGGGTATGCTGTTGCCTAGCTTAGGAATCACATGTCGAAAAACCTTTGTGCTGGCTGGTGGAAGAATCAAGGAATCGAGTATTTCATACTCTGTTCCAAAAGGGCCAAGCTTCTACTGATGGTCACTTTGCTCAAACCAGGCAGGGCTGCTAAATACACACACTTTTCACCAGGCAATCTAGGGCTCTGTGTGAATGTGAAATGATTTTCACCTACAGGCGGAGAGGTGTATGAGACAAATACGCAGACAAAACCCCACCATCGCTGTACAAACCAGGAAAAGGAAAGGCCAACCTCTAGATAGGAGTGACTCATTCTGGTGCCTGGGATCTGCAAAGAAGGGCGTTCTAGGAAGAGGCCACGGAATATGTAAATAGTCAGCAGTGTTGGGAAAGAGCAAGGGGAGCTCAGGGAAGAGCCTAGGAGTCTCCGCCTCGGCTAACTGGCTGCCTGGGGAGAGGAGGAGAAAGCGGAGCCTAATGTGGCTGGACGGAATCTCGAACAGCGAACAGCGTGCTCCAGATCTCAGATTTCACCCCGCGAGCTGTGGGAGTTGGGCAATGAAAAGGTGTTAAGGAGAGGAGGGAGATGAGAGCTATGTTGTGGAATTTTCCTTCTGGCAACAGGAGGACAGAGCAGAGGTGAGGGACTGGACGGAGGTGAGGAAGGAGAACAGTATTATCTGTGCATTCCTTCTTGCAGCATCAAGCAATACCTTACCGTAGCGCAGTCCAGAGTGACCCTATTCACGAGGCCAAAGCACTCTGGAGAGCCGTCTCTCTTCATGAGATGAAGCCCATGGTTTCCCTGGCATCACAGGCCTCAGCAAGTCTGCAGCATGGAGGAAGAATTTTTGATTAGGGAGATGAGGGGGTTCTGTGTGCGTGTGTGTGCGCCACGGACTTACTTTTCAGGCCCAGAATATCTCATAATCCTTTTGGATGGGAGTCAGTTCGGGGCCATAAATCACCAGGCTCATCATTTCTGCAGGGAGATGTTTGCAACAGGCCTTGGGTTAGAAGGAATGTAAATTTTCTCGAGGCCAGAAAAAAGATGAATAAGGGCTTCTTTGGTTATTCATGCAGAGTACATAGCCTCTCTCTCTCTCTCTCTCTCTCTCTCTCTCTCTCTCTCTCTCTCTCTCTCCTGAAATAAAACAGGACTGTCAACTTTACATGCTTTGCTCTAGGTTTCTGGAAAGTATTACATATTGGGATCCAGGAAGCAATGCCAGGCCTTCTCTCCCTGTAGGAACCATGACAAGCGACCATGCTGAGCAGATTGTCAGTCACAGCTGAGCAGATCTGAGCCTACATGTGGGAGTCATGCAGGGAAAAGAACCACTTTAGTCATTCACCTCTCTAACCAGGATACCCTGAGCCTGAGAGGATAAATGAGAAGGGTAAAAGGTATAGTCTGACAAGTATGCACAGTCTCAAAGCAGACCTTTACCGGGACCTCCAGGATGTACTTTTTTCTCTGTTCAGAGGTCTTCATTCATAAGAGAACCAAGCTGAGACCCAATCCATTGGAAAAATGTTAGAATCCATCCATCCATCATCCATCCATCCATCCTCCATCCATTCATCATCCATCCATTGTCCATCCATTCATCATCCATCCATCCATCCATCCATCCATCATCCATCCATTCTTCAACTATCCATTCATCATCTATCCACCCATCTATCCATCCATCCATCATCCATCCATCTATCCAATGCATGCTCAGTGCATTATCCTTGTCTGCTTTATGTGATTGTGATAAAAACACTTGACCAAAAACAACTTGGAGAAAGGATTTATTTAGCTTGCAGGTCACATTTCACATTGACGGAAGCCAAGACAGGAGCTCAAGGAAACTGGAGGCAGGGACTGACACAGAAACCATGGGAAAGTGCTTATTGCTAGCTTGCTCTTCATAGCTTTCTTTTCTTTTTTTTTAAATATTTTTATGGTTTATTTAACTTTATTTTATGTGCATTGGTGTGCAGGTGTCAGATCCCCCAGAACTGGATTTTCAGACAATTGTGAGCTGCCATGTGGGTGCTGGGAATTGAACCTGGGTCCTCTGGAAGAGCAGTCAATGCTCTTAACCGCTGAGCCATCTCTCCAGCCCCCATCGTCTTGCTTTCTTATACAACCCAATATCATCTGCCCAAAGATGACATGCCCATGCCCACAGCACCCCTTCCCACTGATCATCAATCAAAACAGTTCTTGTGGAAATGACCACAGGCCAACCTGATAGAGACAGAGCTTCAAAGGATGCTCCCTCTTTCCAAGTGACTCTAGTTTGTGTCATGTTGACAGAAATTAACTAGTAGAGAGTTCCTCCTGAGTATTAAGCCCTGGGCTAGCTGCTATAGTTATGTATAGACTCAAAGCCAGAGCCTGAAACAGATCTAGAAATGATTTTCGGTTCAAAAGATTGACAGCAGATTAACACAGAGAGTGGAAGGTACAGAGAGAAAGTCCTTGGGTGGTGGTAGTTGAAACTGTCTAGGAAGACTTTCTTAGAAAAGAAGTAGGCAAACTAGACTTTGAATGGCCAAGCAGAGTCACCAGTATAAACAGAAGCTGTGGAGAAAGAGTCCTTAAGGGTGAGAAACTACAGATGGAGAACCCTTGGGCGTTCCCTTGCCTCTGGGACTGCTTCATCCTTCGTCCATCCTGACCCACTTGTTCTCAAAGTGGCCTTGACTGTTCCTTCCACTGAACATAGAGAGGGCAAGGAAGAAGAGATCCTGGCAACTTCATGGGATGTGGCTACAGGTTACTTTAGATGCCAGTGTGTTCAGTCATATCCTACAAGACTAACAGTATGTTGTAAATACATTTGTCTGCCTCACTTTTCTCATCCAATAAAACATCACAAATTCTCCCATTCCTTTGAAATAGCTGCAAAAGTATATCATAAGATGGAGACATAGAAATAGTCCATATCTTGTCAATCTAAACAGGGCTAAAAACCATGTAGCAGTCTATATTCTAATTTTTGTTTTAGGCTGAATATTCCCAAGGTAGAAAAGGCTTGGCTGAAGAGCAGGTTCAACAGTACATGTTGGAGTGGGTGTTTTAAATCAGAGTTATCAGAGTACTTCCATGTCATAGCTGTCTCATTTGAGTTCCTGTGTTATCATTGTTCATTATCTACCACTCTGTCCACAGCCTAGCCCAACTCATAAACCATGAGGCATGAGTTTGGGGTGGCATCCAACTATCTCTGACTCTCTCTCATTGAGAGTGGAGCCTGGTGTATGTTAAGCTTTCCATGTTTGTTGGATGGAAAAGTGAATGAGCCTATGAGAGTTGCCCAACTTTCCAACTTCCTTATCTGCTTTCCAAGGTGGAGAAAATTATACAGTGTCAGGACTAGGGCTTTATGATAGAGAACACACTTACTCGGTGCTTCATTCTCTGTGGTCTGCTTGCTGATCCTTGAGCTAACAGATATGGTGCTAAGGTGAGAAGCCAACCTCAGACCTGGAGGAAGGACATGAGATGATGACAAGGGTGCGAACAAGACCTTTCTCAGAGGCACGGTTGTCTCAGGTACTCTCAGGAAGAGGAGATACAAACAGGACTTCTGTTGGTTGCAAAGCTTAGGTCAAGGTTATAACACAGCATCGTTCATGATGCCAATAACAAGGCACAGTCTGTGTGTGGGCTCACCACTCCATCTCTGCTCTTCCCTCCAAAGTCCTCACACCGAGGTGGTGTTGCAGACACCAGCTGCTGTGGCTATCGGCAACAGGATCACTTTCAGACTCATTGCTTTTGGAAGAACTTTTTTATTAAAGAACCAAGCTGCAGTGATGTCTCTGCCCATACACACACACACACACACACACAAGCACGTGCACGCACGCACACACACACATGCGTGCACAAACAGTTGCGTCCAGTGTTTGGCGGGAGGTGGGGCTCCTTGGCTGCTGCAGTTGTTGCTTTGCTTTCACATTTCAGTATTTGTCTTCCTGGTGTCTTTCCAGCGAGCCTGGCTACATCGTGTTCTTCTGGAAAAAGCGTTTGTCCTAACCAGAAACTCTCAGCAGCATTCTCAGTGGGTCCCGGTGGATGTTGCCATGTGTGTGGCTAACCGAAAACAGGCCTTCCCCGAAGGGACCAGCTTTGGAGACTAGCTTACAGGTTGAGGGTCAGCCACCACCTGCATCCCTCCCCCACCACCTGTATCCCTTCTCGACCACGTGTATGGTCTCAGGAGAAGGAACACCGGAGAAACAAGAGAAGAAAGTACTTCCACCTGGATCAGGTAATGTCAAGAAAGGCTGGTGGGAAAGGATATTGTCATGTCAGGCTGTCTTCTGAAAGCTGGCTTAGTCCTCTCCAGCTACGATTCCAGGAACAGCGTAGCCCAGGTGGTTTATAAATGACAGAAATTTATCTCTCATAATTCTAAAGGATTTTTAAGTCCAGATCAAGGTGGTAGCAGCGTCCATGGCTGGTGACAGCCTGCCTCCCGGCTCCCAGAATGCTTTCTTGCTGACGATGGAGGCAAGAGTCACAGTGGGTCTCCAAGGTATCTTTTTAAGGCTCATATCCGAACACTCAGACTCTATCCTCACGACCTAATTAGCACCCCACAGCTCCTCCTCCTAAGACCCTGATAAGGAGGATAGACTTCCACATATGCCTTCTAAGGGCCATCAGTATTCAGTCTATGCCAGAGTTGCTGCATGTGTTTAGGGACATACAGGTAAGGCTATTGCGGTTGGGATGGGTGGTTCATCAAAAGTGTCTAGAGTGAAAAGTCACGGGGACAATATGGAATCAGGGCAACCAGGATGGTCAGAGCATGGTTGGGATGGGGATTGTGGAGACCACCCATGCTCTACCCCAGACTCTCTCAGTCTTTGGCCATTGAACTTTTGGGACTGTTACATAACCTTACTATCCCATTCCTTTTCTTTTATCCTATTTGCTAGAGACCGGGCCTAATTGTGCTCACGGATAGACGTGTGCACAGGTGTCAAATCAAGCAGCAGGTACCACTGGGAACTGTCTTAGGAGCTTCCTAGCACTGGCCTGTCAGAGCACCTTCAGCATCGGCACCGTGTTAGCTGGAAAAACTCACGCTTCTGTGTCATGGCATGGACTGTGCAGGCAAAGATTTAGATCAGCCGCAGAAGGAGGAGTGATCAGGTGTAGTTCCTCCTGAGACATCTGCTCCATTTCATATGCCTTATCCCTGTCTGCATTACCCAAATAATAATATTTTAGTGATTATCTGTTCACTCTTTTTCCTTCCTATTGTTCATGTCCCATTCCCTCTGTAGCTAGCAGCCAGCTCAGGGCTTGAAACATAGCTGACATTCACTATCCATTTCTCATGAAAAAAATGATGGGGTGACCACTTGGACTCCCAGTGGACTTAAGGTCCTATAGGTCTACGGGACTATACGTCCTTCTAGAAATAGCAGTATTGGATAACAATATGCTCTATCAGGAGACATTGAGCCCTAAGCAAGGGGTAGTTGGTGCCACCTTTTTCTGAGCTGGACATAACTTCTGGCCCCAAAGCAGTAAAGGGTGAATGTCTATGTAGCTTACTCTTTTTTTCTTGATTTGCTTTTTGCAATTTTTTTCTCCTTTGACGATTTTAAGCTGCACTAGAAAGGGAATCAACCTTCCTCTGCTGTGGCAAGTTCTCACGCTGACATCATTGACCTTCCGTTCTCTTCTCTAGTAGCTGAAGGCGTTAGAGGGCCAGGGTCATGCACTTGTGTGTTGAAAGAAAGGAAAGCAGAGGCCATCTTGAAAACTTTCCCTGTAGCAGCTTAGAGGTTTTGTTCTCCAAGATGCTGAGTGCTCACCAGCAGTGGTTGTAGCAGTGCCCTCTTGGTCAGACTTTCTCATCCCTGGGTTGCTGTTGTAGGTATCCATACCCCAGCTTCTGATCCTGAAGTGATTCCTATGGTGATGGCTCCCACTGAAGATCTACCTAGCTCCACATCACCCTCAGAAGTAAGAGCTGTTCAGGCAGGTCAGTCCTGGAAGATATCCAGGAAGCTTAGTCTAGAGTTGTTTTATATACCCTTGGCCTCTGTAACTGCTGTATAAACATACAAGCATTGATAGTAAACTCTATACTGCTTAAAATATCTAGAATCGTTTATTTTTCTTGCACTTAGACTGATGAGCATACATTTTGTCATTTGATGTCCATCAATTTTTAAGTCTTCCCTTTATCTTGAAGCCTTGAACTTGATACAAAACATGACTTGGAAGAACAGGAAGAAATAAGGAGCTTCTGGGAATGGTCCAGTGCCAGAGTTGACTAACTCCCATGGGGCTTAGCCTCCGGACTTGGCAAGCCACCTTCTGCCTAACATTCTTATACTCCTGCTATGTTGTCTATGCCTTGAAGGCAGAGCAAGGGTCATGATGGGCTCCAGACTTGAGACGTTATCTCCATCGTTTACCAACAGCTAGACACACAAGCACCCTGGAGAATCTGAGCCTACATGCTCAAAGCTATGACAGCCACTCCACTTTGTTCAGGCAGAGGACCATGGGGCACTCCATTTGGAGCATTAGAAGGAATCACTTACATTAAGAGAAAGGATTCAAGGTCAGAGACAGTGGGGCAGTTCCAACTCCAGTTTTGTTTTCTGAAAACTGACTTGACTCTCAGGTTTCCTAGGACACTTCGAAATCTTAAGAATGACCACTTAAAGGTGTCTACCATAAAGAGTGGGTGAGTTATAAAGAGCTAACCAGCTACACATGAGCCCTAGCCCAGGCTCTAGCCATCACCTTAAGGAAATGAAACCTTGGGGGTGTTGGCCGACCTCTAGAGTCTGTGTCAGTCTTTGTAAAATGCCGCTACCCTTCTGAATAGCTAGTGCAAATATCAAATTCCTGAATGCTAAAACCTTTCTATCCAAGCCATCCTTTAAGGACACAAGTAGCCAAGAACTTCTTTGTCTTCCATGTAGGAGCTCAAGTGATTCCAGTGTGGGGCCTGCCAAAGGGGAAGAAGGCAGCAGTAACTACTTGTTCAACTAACAAAGTAATCATTAAAAAAAACCCTAACAAACCAAAAAAATGTAATTTAATCATTTAAAATCCTCCAAACTTTGAGGGCATCTTGCCAAAACTGTAAGTATTTAGGGACAGGACCAGGGATCCCCATCTAACCCACAATTCCCCATCAGTATTCTCTGCCCCTGCCTCATACTTTATAAAGATGTATATATTTTCCAAAATGATTTGTAGGCAAAACAGCACTGATTTATGGAAAGCAATTCATAAATTATCCTCCAATACTAATTTCTTGGCATCTGAGAACCGTTTTACATAGAGCAGGAATTCGTATTTCCTATTGTAAATCACTGCAGGGACCAGGGCTTGCAGAGCTGATTTCCCCAGCACAGATGCACCCACCTGCTCCCACTCCCAGCTCTCCCATTGGACTCTAAATGAGAAGCTAAGAGCAAAGCAAAGACAACACTGGGGGCAACTGGGAGGGAGAGAGGAGGTCTTTTGTATGTGTGTTCTAAGAGCCTTGCAAAACTTTTTCCTTTGGGGAGACGAGAAGAACGAATTGAACAAAGACCTCCCAAGCAATACAAACATATTACGAGTCGGCACCTTGAACCCCAGTGATTCACAAAAGGAAGCCCCATTCCGAGTACCTGAGCAAACACTGTAGCGGACTCACCAGGTTCAGAGAGGGGGCAGCTCTCCAGGAAACCGCCACTGATTTAAGTGAAAACAGTCCAGAAATTGAGGCCCAATCGGATCATCGGACTGGTTTATTTTTCAGGTCTGTGTTCCACGTATCTCCCCTTCTCTCTGCAACCCCCAAGGCAGATTCTTCTTGTGGCTGAATGAGGCTGGGTGAAGAGAACAGGATTCTTGCCCGTAATTTTTTCAGCATATCGAGTTGATTTATCTGTTGATACCGCTGTGTTAACGGCAGTTAAAATGCGCAACATCAGAACAAGCTGGAACAGACTTCGCACATTTATAAAGCATATGAGAAGCACATGGAGGAGACGTGGGAGGAACCGTCCAGATAAGAAAATGAATGCCAACACTCACCATCCCTTGGTTAAAGCTAAAGGACGTACAAGGAGGGCTTGGCTGCGGAACTGTAAACACAGAGATGGAATCTTTGAATCGTCAGCTTGGAGAATCCTTGACAGGGCTCTGCATTCAGACAGGTGAATGGCCCAAGAACATCGGATTAGGAAAGCGTAGCATTCCTCCTATGTGAGGTCTGTACGCGACTAAAGAGAATTTATAATCCCACCTACTTTGGATCTGTGCCCCTAAAACTCTTTTAGGGAGAAGTCAGAGTGCTTCTCATGACTCTCTGCTTTTGCTCTTGTTGTCCTTTGACTTTTTTTAAAGGCACCCTGCCCCGCCCCGCCCTGCCCCGCCCCGCCCTGGGTTGTGTTTTTCCCCTTAGGAGAGAGCCCAAGTAGATAGCAGGAGCGTTACAGGATGCGACTAGAAGCCTGCCTGCACGAGCTGGAACTTCTTTACAAACGTGCTCTTCTTCTGCAAGAGGATAGCAAGGACTTGAGCAAAAGAATGCGGAAATGTGTGTGTGTGACTTGAGAGGGAAGCTGTGAGTCCTTGAACCTTGTAGAAGACATAAACTCTTTCAAATGAAAAAACCAAACCTCATAAAGCCCCAGGAAAGTGGCTGGGTGTCGGCACAGGGTGCTGTCTCTACTTTGAGCTCCACAAACCCAAGAAAGGGAGAACATGTATTTTATACTTGAAAAAGAAATATTTCCAGTTGAAATAATCAGTGCACATTTTGAGCACTTGTTAATGTACAATAGGTAAAATGACATCGTTTTAAAATTCACCACGAAACAAATGTGCAAAATAATTAAATTCGTGTAACCTTTGTCCCACTGAGGCTAATCCGCAAATCTGTGCTTGTTTGATACTCACAGGCTTTTAGTGTTAAACCACAAATTGAACTTCAGATTCAGAAATAAGGCTTTTTGAAGGTTGGCTCTGCCATTTACTAGTTTTGTGATCTGGGGCGGGAAATATAATCCTTCTAAAGCCTCTATTTCTCATTTTAGAATGCGAGCCTTAAATGACTGAATAAAGGTTAAAAAAAAGGAGGGGGGAACAAAATTGTGAGGGTAACAAATCCTAGTCCTGGGGTCTTAACGGGCAAAGGTCAGACTTTGCTGTGCAAGCTTGAGCCAACCCCTTGCCTTTACTGAGCCTTGGGATAAAGAGGATGCCAATCTCTGGCCAGTTTACCTACCTGGCAGAGCTGCCAACAGCACATCAAAGTGTTTACGCGAAGGTGTCTGCTTGACAAACAAGTGGGCAGGACGGCCTTCTCCTGGAAACCCCGCTCTGCCACATTGCTGGAGGCTGAGAAACCACCGCCCCTATCTCATGGATCAGACCCAGTGCGAGGCCAGGGCTGGGGTGGAAGAGTCTTCTATGCCAGAAGTGAGCTCAACCGAAAGTGCCATTAGCTGCCCACTGCGGGTGTGATTGCTGTCACAATCCCTCTCGTCAGCCAGAAGGCTGTGAAAAGCCAGATAGTACCTGAACACAAGCATTACATAGAAAGACCAGCAACTCTCTTAAGGCTCTGGCAAAGCCCACCCAACTCTGGACCAGGGCAAAAATAAATATATAAACAAACAAACAAGTAAATGGATTCTGTCCTTCTTCCTCCACTGCCCTGCAAACCAAAAGCCAGGCATTACCAGGTGGTTTGCAGTCTCCTTTTCTCTCTTCTCTCTCTTTAATCTACCCTCCTCTACTCCTAATGGAGGTTCATGTGATGTGGAATTAGGATCCACAGAGCAGAGCCCCAAATTATCTCTTTCCAACCTTCTGGAAATGAACGGGATATGACTTGTGGCAATAGCTGATGGTCCAGACTATGCTGATTAAGGCATGCCCTATGTTCAGGAGCAGAGCCAGGGCTTTCAGTCAATAGCATCTCACTTCACCTTCAGGTCCCTTCACTTCACACATGGTTCTTCGAGGAGAAGCTAAGTGTTCCCTGTACAAGCTCTTGTAGGTACCGCCTCCCCATGTCTCCACCGTCAGTCTTGGCCTTTATCATTCCGACTGTGGCGACTCAAAGGAGACTTCCAAGATAGCAGACAGGTAGCTCTGAAACCCAGCTCCAATCTCAAATAATGGTGTGTCCTTGACCTCTTGCTTTAACCTCTGCTCTGATCCACGGCTTCCTCCCAATGGCTTCTGCTCTGTGAGACGTGGTTATGGGTTTAACTGAGATAACCTGTACCTATAGGTGATCTCTGCCCCTCTGAAGTGCTGATCACCTGAGGAGATTGCAGCAAAAAATCATAGAAAACAAAGACTCTTCACTCACTGGAGTTTGGCTTCCTTTTCCTCTCTTCTGTACACACTTGCACTCACCCTTCCAGAAGTTCATGGTCCCCTAGGTTCGCACAAACTATGACTTAGAATTCATGCATCTCTATGGCTGGTTGGGCCTTTCTAGCCCGTGTGAGCTGAGGCGCCAGGCTTCTGAACCTATCTCTTCTATAAAGAAACCTTATCTTCTCCTCCTTCCAGAAGTGCTCTAGAGCTAAAGGAAGAAGGGTATAAGAACATACTGGCACAAGGCTGGCCATGCTGGGGAGACCCTTGGGGAGTTTGTTCCTTTGTGGACTAGTCTTAAAAACTGGGTTGAGGTTTCATGCGTTCACCCAGCTGCTTGTCATAAAGGAAGACCCTACACAGCCCGGAGTAAGAAAAGCTGTATACTCCCTAATGCAGCTCCATGGGAGAGGCCGGAAAGAACAACCGGTTTGAAGAGAGAAAGCAAAAAAAAAAAAAAAAAAAAAAAAAAGCCAGGCCTGATGATACAGATCATAATCCAAGCTACTGGGGAAGTTGAGGCAGGGAAATTCCCAAAGCAATTTACTCCATCCTAAGTTCAAGACCTCCTTGGGCTATACAGAATGAATCAAAGGGTTGACCCTCACCACTTGTTGAGACGTTGTCTCAAAATGAAAAACAGAGCTGGGATATAGCTCAGTGGTAGAGGGCTTGCCTGGCATGCATGAGGTCCTTGTTCAGTCACTGGTTGCCATACTCACACACATAAAGAAAAGAAAGAGAAAAATCGGGAGTAGTAGATATCATTTATCAACCCCCCAGAATACTCTCTGATTTAGCAAACTGCTAACACCGTAACCCTGATCATGATCAATAGCCAGTTTGACATGGATGATGTCTTAGCCCGTGGAGCTGCTGTAACAGCATCCTAGAGATTGTGTGACTTTTCAACAATGCCATTTTTTCTCACATCTCTGGAGGCTACATCATGGTGCCCACACAGTCAAGTTCAACCTTGGTACTCTCATCCTTGAGTTTCTGTTATGAGGACTCGACTCCAACCAGGAGAAACCCAGCCTCATGCATTAGGCCCCACCTCCTACTGTCAGCTTTAGGGGTTAGGACTTTACCATATGATGACTGGACCATAGCAGATCTCTTGGTCAGTTTTATGTCATCTGAGAGGAGGGAGCCTCAACTGAGAAAAAGCCTCCATAAGATCAGGGCTGTCGCATGTGAAGGGATGGGTCTTGCAGATCCAAAGCTGCAGGATCCTCATGACACAGGGCAACAGAGGGATAACCTTAGTCCAGTGAGGTCCCAGCATCGACAGTGTAGCAGAAACCAGAGGCCTCGAACCAAACCAACGACTCTTTGCAATGAACACTTGCAAGTAAAGACATATGAGAAAAAGGGTTTACTGCATGGCTCACTGTGTCACACTACAGCTTCCATGACGAGATTGGTTTTTTTCTTTCTTATTTTTTTTCCTCTTAAATTCTATTTTATTTTACTTGAGGCGGGAGTGGGGGGAGGTTGCGAGGGCAGAGGACAGATAAGAAGGGATGTGGAAATGAATGGGATGCAGATACTTGGTGTGAAAGACACAAAGAATCAATAAAAAAAAAGATTTAGTAAAATCAGGATTGTAGGCAAACCTGTGGGACATTTTCTTAATTAGTGATTGACAGGGGGTAGTCCAACCCATTGCGGTGGTTCTTTCCCTGGGCTGGTGGTCCGGGGTCCTATAAGAAAGCAGGCTGAACAAGCCAGTAAGCAGCATTCTTCCATGGCCTCTGCATGGGCTCCTGCCTCGGGGTCCCTGTCCTGACTTCCTTTCCTAAAGAACAATGAAGTGATGTGTAAGTGTAAGCCAAATAAACCCTTTCCTCCCCAGCTTGCCTTTTGGCCCTGTGTCTCACCATAGCTATAGCTGCCCTAGCTGAGATTAATTAATTAATTAATCTGTATTTTCAGGATTACGGAGCATTGTTGTCTTACACAGAGTGGAGCACATTTGATCCATTCGGCAAGCAGTAGCTAGAGCAGAGACACAGATACATTGGCTACCCTAAAGCGTTGTAGTTGGTAAGTCTGGAGGAGGGCCTCTCAGCTGTACGCTTAACAGAGAGGGAGATTCCGGGCAAATGACAGCTCAAAAATCAGGACAAAATTGTCACAGCTGTACCTCCTTTTCGGCTCAGACTGAAGGTCAGCCTGAGATCCCATTTTCCATGTGTTCCCCGTGGTACTCTACTTCTGACTCATTCAAGTAAAGCATTAAAGATGAAAATAAATATGTCAGAGAAACCTCGGGGACTTTTTACTGTAGATGAAACAAAAATGGGCTTGAGGGGGGGAAGAGATGGAAGATCAGATAATGTTGGATGTGAAACCAACTAAGGGTGAAAATTGAAAGTGTGAAATGGTGGGGAAGGGGGCATTCAAGAAAATAGAACCATATAAAGAAAGACATGAAACAGAATGCTCACCTAAGGAATCTGACGTCTGTGAACTAGGCAGTTTACTCTGCGTACACACCACCCCCTTGCTGTGCCTTCTCATGGAGACTCCTCATCCATGGCGGAAGCTTGCTGGAAAATCAGGACATGGCATGTCAGGCGGCCAGCCCTGTGTGTCGTTTTCTTTCTGTTCGGGACCCCATATTCTACTTCTCCACTATTCCTAAAGCCAAGCACTAACTAATTTTGGACAATATTTTGTGTGTTGCGTAGTGAAATTGCTAGTTCACTACAGCCAGCATGTCTTTCTCTGCTGGGTCGCCTGGAAAGGTATATGCACCAAACAATAGCCTATCAGACTAGAACGCCTTGAGATGGATTGTTCAATATTCACATCCAGTTGGAATATTTCTTTGATTTTTTTCCTAAATGAAGTCATTTTAGGAATGCGTGTTGTGGAAGTTTATTATGACTAATATAAAGAGTTTCTTAAAAGCAATAAAAAATGTTATGAAGGCCACCTTTGACCAAGTGTACTTAGTTGCATCTCTGAGAAGACCATTTTTTTTTAACTTTTATTGATTCTTTGCAGATTTCACATCATGCATTCTGATCCTGCTTGTCTCCCCATCCCCTTGCATCCACCCTCTGCCCTTGCAACCTCCCCCCAAAAACAAAACCAAATTAAAAGAAAACCAGACAAAACAAAGAAACAAAACAAAACAAAAGAAGAGAGAGAGAGAAATCATGGAAGCCGCAGTGTGGCCCGCTGAGTCTCACATTTTACTCTTGAATCCATTCATCTTTTCTTGCAAGTGTTCATTGCCAGGAGTCTTTGGTCTGGCTCAAGGCCTCTGGTTTCTGCTACACCACCAATAGTGGGCTCGCACTGGGGCTCCTTTTGGATATCCTGTTATTGTCCTGTGTCATGGAGATCCTGCTGCTTTGGATCTGTGGGTTCGTCTGCCTCACCTGCTCTAACAGTTCATAGATGAGGTGGATGTTGCGATGGGCCAACTCATAACCCCGATTCTGGGTCTGAGTGGTAGCTGGGCTGGTCAGCCCGCCAGCTTTCCCTCACTGTCACCACCCGGGCGAGCTCTCCAGCACTGCCTTGGCTAGGTCACCCAGTGTAGCTATAGCAAGGAGCAGGGCCAGTTCTCCTCTCGGGTCCTCAGGTCAGGGTCACCTACACTCACAACACCAGGGCCAACTCTACTGTTTTGCCCAGACAAGGTACAGGGCCCTCTCTCTCGATTGCTGTACGGGGTGTGTGGGGGTCAACTCTTCTGCTCTCATGCTCGCAGGACTGGCTCACCTGTGCTCCCTCAGCAGGGTCCATTCTAGTGTGCTGCCAGGTGGGGTGCAGGGCTCGCTCTCCTGTGTGCTATGTGCTACAGTTGGTGAGGAATAGGACTGGTTCTATCACTCTCGTCACCTAGCTCTCTGGGTCAGCTCTCTCACCTGCTATGGGAGACCCATTTTAAGCACATTTATGAGTCAAGAAAGGGACACCAAGTCTGACATTCATAAACACTTCCACTCCCAGGCAGGATCTGCTCAAACAGGAACACTACTAAAGTCTTTGTGGCTTAATTGGAAAGCAATGATGATATAAGGTACTGTTGATCATCCTTAAAACTACATTGAGATTCAGATAAGGTGAACAATGACCTCATAGCTGCTTTTGACTAGCAATAATTGCTACCAATTAGTAAATTACGGAGAGTTCACCATATTAGCGGACAGGGTACAACCGTGTCTGGTTTCGCTCTTACATTATTCCAGAAACATTTGAATTATTGCCCGGTTGGCTGATAGGAAGACATGCTTACAGACTGGACAAGGCTTTCTTAAGTTCATAGACATCAGTAAAAGAAGAGTTAAGACAGACACGAATCTATGTTTGCTCAAATCCAAACCCAGCTCTCTTTTCATGGAGACATATGTTCTCTGAAAGCTCAGGCAGTATAGGCTTTAAAAAAAAACCTTACCTGGAGTATTTCTTCTTAAAGATTTATTTTCATTTTTAATTATGGTATGTGGGTGGGTGGGGTTGTCCATGTAAGTGCAGGTACCCTTGGGAGCCAGAAGAGAGGGTCATAGCTTGTGGAGTTAGAGTTACAGGCATTGTTGGCTGCCCAACACGGGTGTTAGAAACCCAACTCAAAGCCTCTACAAGAGCGCTAGGTGCTCTCAACCACTGAGCCCTCTCTCAAGCCCCAGATTTTTTTTTTTTTCAGTTTTAGCAAAGGAGAAAAACGGAAACTCTCAGTGGGAGACTGAGAGTGTTCACCACGCAAGGAAGTGCGGGCCTTGGGTTCAGGCTGAAGTCATTAGGAAGGTGGTTTCTTCTATTGCCTCTGCTTACCTGGAAGGACACATAATCCAGTTGATGTGACTACATGATAGAGGAGTATTAATAAGAAATAGCTCTATTATGCTAAGTCAAGGACAAATGTAGAGGACTCTGTGTGTGTGTGTGTGTGTCTCTCTCTCTCTGTGTAATTAGTTATTCTTTCTTAAATGTATGTATTCATGAAAACATTCCTGCAAACTAAACTAGGATCTTGGTGATAACCTCATCTACCTACCTCATCCTTCTACCACCTCCCTCCCCTGCCTCCTTGCATGCATGGCAACCATTACACTGAACACTCTTCATCCCCTTGCTTGTAGCTATGATTTTATTGTGTCTGTGTCTCTCTGAATTTAAAAAAGTGTATACTTGATTCCAGTTGTTTCAAAACCTGTAAAAAATAGTATTCTGCCACAAATAATCAACTAAAATATAATTTTTACATGGGATGATATTATTAAGATTACATTGCTGAATTTTTCTATTTCTTTTAACTGGTCCACACTGGACTCTATTTTTCTTGTTATGGACATGCCTAGAATATTCTTCTCTCAACATCTAGGGTAACTTATCCAGTTTCCATGACCACACTTATCACAAGAAAAGCACAAAAGAGGGCAGATTGGAAACAACAGAGTAGCCTGTGAAGCCAAGCTTCATCCTTTCCAAGCCTAGTCTTTGGGATGATTTTCCTGTTCAATAAAATTATCACCTCCATTCTTCCTTACTGTGCCGTAGTAAGGATTCGGTGAGACAATCTACCACACCGCCTAAATACTATCATAAGGGAGGAGAAACTCCAACGTGCTTTCTAAAATAAACCATTCATACGCAGACAGACAGACAGACACACGTATGCACACACACACACATACACACACACCTAGCTAATGGCTAATGCTCTTAAATTGACAAATTCAACCATAATAACACATTTCCACCTTGGCTGCCCCCTCAATAAACCTGGGTAAAACTCTTGGCAAACCTGAGTCATCCCTCAACTCGTCCAGAGGTCTCCACCCTTCTTCCTCCAACGGTCCTGATGATGCTCGTTAGCCATCTTTTGGAAAACTGCAGGTGCTGTAGCTTCAGGTTTGTGTGTGTCTACTCAGTGCATGCTGTCTTTCTTAGTTTACATGTGTGTAGATGGGACACAGGTTGACTGAGCTGTAATTTATATCATATAGAGTGGTTTACAAGTTTAAGGACAGAGGATTCAGAAAGTAGCCAGTTCAAATTTTTAATGTTTTTTTTGAGGATTTCATATATGATCACTGTATCTACATCGATTTCTCCCTCCCTTTTCTTCCTCCAACTCCTTTACAACATCCCCAACTTCATAGCTCCTTATTCTTTGATATTCTCTCTCTCTCTCTCTCTCTCTCTCTCTCACACACACACACACACACACACACACACACACACACACACACGCACACGCACACATATCCATATAAATTTATAAATACAACCTTCTGTGTTCATTTAGTATTGGTCAGGGAAAATCACAGTTTTGACAAAAACTAAATCAGCTAAGGTTAAGTCCAAGGCTTAGAACAGACCTGACCCTGAAGTCAGTTCGAGTCTCATTTAAATGCTGCTGCTATTTCTTTCTTTTCCTTTCCTTGGCAGCTTCTATAGAGATGGTTTAGTAAAGGGAGTAGTGTGATTTCAAACGCTGAAGACTGGGACACTTCCTGACGCTCTATCGCCGTCTAAATGTCAAGATCCAGAGCAGTGCTGTGGGAATATCTGCACACAGCTGCCTTTAATGCCAAGTGCCATCTGGATCTCCAGAGCCACCTCCAGTCACCATGGCCTAGAACAGCAAGACTAGGCATTTTAAGAACTGTCTTCTCAGAACCCTTTATTCAGCAGAGATGAAGACCAGATCGTGAGTTTACCAGCCTGCAGGCAAGCTACGATCAGAGATGCTCAGATCTGAGGGTCTTTTGAGCTTTCTTTGCATGGTCTGATGTTGGAAGAACATCTCACAGTACTAGAGAGAAGGTCAGTCATCAAAATCCTTTCTACACAAGTGTGAGGCCCATTCCTAGCACCCAAGTGAAAGGTCAGGTGTGGCGAAGTGCTCCCACAACCCCAGCACTGGAGAGGCAGAGACAGGAGGATGACTGAGACTTGTTGCTGTTCTTCCGTCTCCAGGTTCAATGAGAGACGCTGTCTCAAAGATTAAAGTGGAGAATGATAGAGGACAATACTTGAAGTTGACCTCTGGCCTCCATATACCTCAACATATATGGAAACACACACACACACACACACACACACACACAGAATTTAAAAACAACATGATATCCAGACAGAGACACTTCCTTTACATCCTCAAAACTGGGTTAGAATAGAAGCTCAAAACAGGAGCAGTCAGAAAAGCCAAACCTCCTGGCTACCTAAAGTCAGTTTCTTTGCTGGAACATTCTGAAGACTACTTCTTCAGTCCAACAGAACATGTATCTTTCCAGAGCCTCCTGTGTGCTGGGCACTGCACTGAGGACATCTTTCTGTGACCAACTGTCATAAAACCTGAGATGGCTAGACATGTACAGAAGCCAAACAGACTGTCTCATCGCCTTTGTTTGGATCATGGGTTGTCCAGAGCCAGCAAAGACCTCAGACAATATGCTTAGATCCTGTGCTTGACTGAAGAGTACGGGGTTCGGGTGGGGAGCCTCTAGACAGACCAGAGAGAATTTGCCAATTATTAGTTGTGTAGTCCCGACTCAATTACTTCATTCTTAGGATTGCCAGACTGAGCACACAAAAACACTGGACACCCGCTGAATTTTGAACCTCGGTTGAAAAGTAAATGCTTTTTCAGAGTAGCCCATAGACTTATTGTTTCTCTGAATCTGAATTTTACTGCGTGACTTCAATTTTGTCTCTTCTGATTCCATTTTATTCACCTGTAAAATAAGGATGTAAAAGTTCACCTTGCTTGTCGAAATACGTGTGGTTGAAGTAAATAAGATGTGGGGAAGGGTCTCAGCGTGGAGCTTTTCCTGATCACTGCTTTCTTGTTGTCTTAAGAGAGACCCCAATCAGCAAAATGGACCTGGGAAACAGATCCTGTTCAATAAATGGCTTCCTGGCAATGGGGCTCCTCCACCCGTGTAGGACTTGGGATACACACTGAGGTGAGTATTTGAAAACTGAAAACCAGATTCATACTCACTGCGCACCTGCCTTTGCTACTTTCTCTTTTGACCCTCTGCCTTGAGAATTTGTCTGTGAACAGGGGAGTAAGTCTTCTAACAGGACAAGAACACTTACAGGGCAAGTGGGCAACTCATTTTAACTCCGCAGTCTCTACGGTGAAAAGTCAACTCTAGTGACTGAGCACCCCAAAGTTAGAAATAGAAGTGGACGTGAGAGGGAGACCGAAATGAGAAACAAAAACTGTGACGTCTCATTCCTGATGCATCCAGAGAGGGGGGCCGGTCCTAGACGAGGGCGTCTGAGGGTGCCCTGCTTAGACCTTGTCTCTCTGCTCTTCTCAGAGAACTCACAAGGCAGCTGTGGTAATGCACATCTGAGGAGTAGAGAGGGTGTTCTAGGGAGACCCAGAGGCTCCGAGCAGGAATAGCCACTGCCTTTGGTTCTGTGCACAGTACCATGCCATCAGCATATGCTAAAGCCCAAGCAAGCACAGACCACGGGTTGCTCAGCCATGTGGGGCCACACTTCTTTGTTCAGTTGTGCTTGTGATGTGACTCTGCAGAGAGGGCCATAGATGTCACCAGGAGATCTGTACTGGTTCCTCAGAACTTGTATTCTTACTTGCCATCTTTATTATCTTCGCCTTCTTGGGTCTCCAAGGTTACATGCTACAGGAAGGCAGGGGCCTACTATAAGAAAATCATGAGTCAATTTTAAAGGTATTTTTCTTTTATTTATAAATGCCTTTTGTGCACACATGTACCTGTATGTGTGATGTGTGTGCATGGATATATATTCCTGTTAGCATGCACAGGGCCAGCGTACGAACGTCAGGCTTCGTACTCCTCACTCACCATTTTATTCTCTTGAGACGGGGTCCCTCAGTGAACCCAGAGCTGAGGATGGTGGCCAGCAAGCTCCAGTCATCCCCCTGTCTCCACGCCCCCACAGCACTGCAGTTAAAGACACACACAGGAATACACCAATCCCAGCAGGCTTTTTATACAGATTCTGAGGATTGGAATGCAGCCCGGGCTTGCACAGCAAGCGCTCTAAGCCATCGCCTCACCCCCTCTGCCCCCCAGACCTAGTCTCCACCGGGAAGATGACAGGCTAAAAGTCATATTTCTGCTTTGGGATCCATCTGTTGATGATAAGTACAAAAAGGAAGTGTGTTTTGGTGGATGAGATGGATGGATGGATGGATGGATGGATGAGAGTTCTTGTTTCTACTTCTCAAAGGTTGCTACTGGGATAAACTTAAATTGCTAAGAATCAAACTGATTGATATCTAGAGACCTGTGAAGTCTTTATGTTCCTATCCAAGGGCCTATGGTCTGAAATAATTTCCATAATAACACTAGGTAGGGTCTACTGTTTAAAACCTTTTATGGGTGAAGCAGCAATTTCTAGAGTTTGTGGATACATAAGCAATTACTATAAGAAGCTATTAAAGCTTATGTTCCGTCTCTGTAAGAGTCCAGTCATCATGGACATTACAGAGAACCACCAAAATGTGAAGCGAAGCCAGTTTCTTATTGAACATTGGTTTAACCTCTCATTATTTTTCATAAAATTTATTCACGTTAATGTACAGCAGTCTTTTTACATTCTCCCGGGAACTGATGTGCCTCTAAGTTCCCCAACTTGAATTTCTGATAGGGTAAATATTAATCATGATGTATCTACATAAAACAGATATTTGGGGGCCTTGACCTTTCTTAAGAATATAAAAGTGACAAGGAAGACTGAGGCAGGAGGATCACATGAGTTTAAGATCAACCTGAGCTCTGTCTCAAAAAAACAAAACAAGTAAAACAGGAATTCTAATTCAAGAGACTAATAATGAGGAATTCACAGACCCATAATCTTGCTATTTTTCATTTTGGAGGATCACAAGTCAATTTTTAAAAGAGCTTTTCTTTTCTTCTTATTTATATCTGCATTTTGTGCATGTATGTACCTATACATGGGACATATATGCATGGGCATATATTCTTGTGGTCATGTGCAGAGATCAGAATAGAAACTTCAGGTGTCCTGCTTTGTCACTAACCTTCTTATTCCTTGGCACTCAGAGACTCAAGATTAGCCAGGACATCTAAGTGAAAATAAAAATGAGTGAAGAATTAAGGAAGTCTACATGATTCATAAAGAGAATTGGATTGATTCTTACACCTTTGGTGGCTGTATTTATTCCTCATGGGATGCAAATAGCACTAGAAGTTAAACTTCAGTTTGTACATTTCATCCCATTAAGACTTCTGAATGGGTGGGGTGGTGGTGGCACAGGCCTTTAATTCCAGCACTCAGGAGGCAGAGGCAGGCGGATCTCTGTGAGTTCGAGGCCAGGCAGGTCTACAAGAGCTAGTTCTAGGACAGGCTCCAAAGCTACAGAGAAACCCTGTCTTGACAAACCACACACACACACACACACACACACACACGCACGCATGCACACCCAATGACTTCTGAATGGCCTGACCTATACCCAGAGAAAACGAAGTCTCTCATCAAGGAGTGAGTTTACCACCACCAGAAGTATGTAAGGAAAGTCTGGTAAAACACGTGGCAGGGATGCTGCAGAGAGAAAGTTAAGTACCAAGATGAAGCTAGGGTCAGGGTAGACTGGGGTGGCAGGAGGCTTTCAAGATCCCTGACAGCCTATCCATGTAACTCAAAGACCCAAGGTGGTTTTTAAAATCTCCCAGGCAGCACTTCATTGGCCTTATCTCTAACTATCCCTTGTCAGCATGGGGCACCGGAGGATCGATTCACATGTTGCCTAGGAACATCCCCGCAGTCTTTACGGCTGACAAAACACCACTTATGCTGATTAATGTCATCCTTCCAACTGCCCCACCAGTCAGCTTCCCAGAGGAGGCTCCAAGAGGTGATGTGCGCTGCCCAAAATGACGCAGCTGGTAAATGACATATCCTCCTGGCACCAAGCACTGGTATTCTTGCCAGTGGAGTCTGACTGCCTCTACTCCAGGCCAACGACTGGGCGAGCACCCAGCATCCCAAGCCGGGTTCTGACATCTGCGTCCTCCTCCCGTGGCTCATGCGTAAAGAGAATGTTTGCCCAGTTTGCTCCTGCCAGGTACCAGTGTGCTGCTCACGTAGAGGAGTCCTTTACGTCCCTGGGAACCCGAGAAGCCTGGCGTATTTGACTCTCCAGGCACACTAATGAGCGGTTAGAGTCTGAGATAGAGGAAGCCCTGCAGCAGCTTGAGAAGGCAGCCCAGGCCCGCAAAGCAGAGCGGTACGGCCCCTCCTTCTGCAGTCTGCCCTCTGCTTACCTGTTACCACCTCTCTGGAGTGGCACTTCCACCTGCCCGAGGCCATCCCTCCTTGGGCAGGGAGCCCATCAGATTTTACAAGCCAAGCAGGGTCAGGTCTGGTGAAAACGTGAATGGGAATGCCCAAAATAACAAAGGCAGCAGGCGTCTTCCCTCAGAAGATGGGGTGAGCCAAGCCACAGGCTGGCAGTTGCCAGGCACCCAGAGTGTGACCTCTGCAGACCCCAGAAATGAGCACTGACTGAGGACAGACCTGCTGGGATTAGCCACGTCTTACCAAAACTCCTTTTTCCCCCCCAGAAACAGTGTAATTCTGACACCCTTCAAATCGCTTTGAGTTACTAGAAGGCAAGCAAGCTAGCAGATCAGAACTAAATATAGAGCCGGGTGGGAAAACACTCTCAGAAGAGCACCAGATAGTAACTGTTTTAGGCTTTGTGGACATCATGGTTTTTGTAGTGTAAAATCTCCATAGGAGATGCGGAAATGGATGAGTATTCCTGGTCCAAAAAGCTTGCATTAATGCACACAAACTGGAATTGCATGTAATTTTCGAACATCGTGAAATGTGTTCTTTGATTCTTTTCAAAGCCATTCAGAGCTGTAAAAACAGCATGTTTAGCTCAGAGCTGTAGGAGAACAGATGGGTTCAGTTTGGCTTGGAGGCTTTTGCTTTCCTGTTTCTGCTTGGAGGCCTTACTTCTCAAAATATATGTCAAATAACCCAATTTTAAAGATTTTCAAACTTTCTTGATCCTACATTTGTAAATGTCTATAAAATTAGGCTACTAAAGAAAAGACCAAAGAAGGAGGAGGAAGGAGAAGGCGTGATGGCAGCACTTATGGAGATGCGGGGTTTGAGGGAAGAGCATGGAGGAGGCCTGACCAGCCTGGACGATGTAGTTGAGGACTTGTTTAAAATAAATAAACAGTCTTTGCTTTATTGTTGAATTTCGGTGTAATAGATAGAAAGAAAGAGATAAAGAAAGGAAAGGAGAGATAGGAAGAAGTGAAAAAAGAAAAAGGAAGGAGGAGAAAGGAAGGGGAAAGAGGAAAGGGAGGAGGAAAAGAAGAAAAGAGTTTAGAGAGAGAACATGAATGTGATGGTTTTTTTATGTGGACTTGACTTGATCATACCCTGGCATGGGCTAGGTACTCTTCCTGGGTGTGTCTGAGGATGTTTCCAGGTAAGAAGGCTACATTTGACTCTCTGGGCTCCTTAAAGTAGTCTGTGCTTCCTTGTGTGGGTGGGCACCATTCAACCAGCACACAGAGCACCTGAGTAGAGCAAAAGGACAAGAAAGAGAGAATTGGTTCCTTTTAGGGAGCTAGATACCCATCTCTTTCTGCCCTTGTATCAAAATTTGCCCCACTGTCCTCTTGGGGTCTCAGGTGTTTGCAGACAGCAAAGACACTAGATTTCCTGGGTCTCTCCAGTCTGCACCCAGGAGAAGAGACTGCTCAGCCTCAAAACCACAGGAGTGGTTCCTCATAATGAATCTCATAACGATACACAAATAACCCACCATGCTCACATATAGTTCATATGTACATGTATACATGCATATATGGCTCTGTTCCTCTAACAGTGGACATGGACACTTTGTCAGTTAATAGGCTGTGTAATTGTTTTCCTACTGTGCCTTTTGCATTTCCATTTTCTAAGTGGCATCTTGTAAAGATTAAAAGATCTTAATTTTGATGAAGTAAATAAAGGTTTCCAATCATTCTTTTACAGTTAATATTTTCTCTGTTCTAGAGGTTTAACCTTGCACATAAATCTGTGATTCGAGTTAATCCCTGCTCCTTCTGTGAGGTAATAGTCAAGTCTCTTTTATTATATATTTTTTATATGATCTTCTAATGATTTTCATGCTAATGTGGAGTGGATCACCCTTACCCCAGTGAACGGCCTAGATTCCTTTGTTCACATCATTCAGTCCTGAATTCTGAACTGCCAGACTGTCCAACTGGCCTGTACGGCCACTGTGGTACTACTGTGCTTTTATGATTATGGCTACGTATCGATTATTAATATTGGATGCTCATCATTTTCAAAATTCGTTTAGCTTTTCATGTTTCAGGAACTCTTAGAGTTATATAAAAACAGCCCTGACATTTCAACTGCAGTCACACTGGGCAGTAGATCAAGAGATAATGCATTCTTCATTTATGCTTAATTACATTTAATTTTAAAAATTCATTCAAATTTATCTCCTTAACATTAAGAAACAAAGAAGTGATAATATTGATTATTTCAGTTCAATCAACACATATGTCCTTGTTTGTTAAAAGGCTACCTTGGCTTATGTTAGAGAGAGAGAGAGAGAGAACAAAAGAAAGAAAGAAAGAAGGAAAGAAAGAAAGAAAGAAAGAAAGAAAGAAAGAAAGAAAGGAAAGGAAGGAAAAGAAAAGAAAAGGGAAGAAAAGAAAGCCCTACCCTTCTGAAAAGAAAACAGAAAAAAATATCACATTGTACTCAAGAAATATGTTCAATTATTATGTTAGTTGGCGTCTTAATGATTTAGGCAGCAACAGTTGCATTCCTTGTGGCTCTCTAGGGGCCAGTCTAGTCTTGCCTTCTACAGCTTCTAGGGACCACCTACAATCTCTGCCTGGTGGTCTCGTCTCTCCCTATTCAGAGCCAACAGCCCAAGTCTGGGTTCTTTCTGAGTGGCCATCCCTCTGGTGCATCCCTCTTGCAATTCCTTCTATTGTACTAGTATTGGGCTCATCTAGATACTATAGAAACATCTTTCCTTCTAAAGGCCAGCTCACACGCAACCTTAATTCCATGGGAAACTCCAGTCCGCCATAACAACAGATGTTAATGGGTGCTGGGGCTTAGAAGGCCATCAGTCCGCCTACCGTTTGGGTGATCTAAAATAAAATGAGATTTTAATCTAATAAGATGTACTTCACTCTTCCAATATCTAGAACTCTAATACATCTCTGTGTTTTTCTAATTCAATAAGTTTGTATGGCCATGTGTGTATGTGTTCATGTGGAGTCCAGAAGTCAATGTCATTTTCCACATGACCTTTTGAGTCAGGGCTTCTCAATGGACCTACAGTGATCTCACCATTCTTGCTGTAACTGAATCTGTATATCTACCGAATGCTTGGAAATGTTTAATGCTATAATAAGAATTATACTGTAGATTTTGTTCCTTTTTCAGTTCTTTGATGTTTTATTCATGAATTTCTATAATTAGAAGGTACTTGCAGAGGCAAGGGTTTGTGGGTAAGCATAGCCATTCATCACTCTGAAGTCTTCTTCTCAATGGCTGATAATAACTTTGAGTTCTATGGTTAACCTGGGGTTTTACACTTGCAGTGTGTGCGGTATATCTTTTCCTCACAGCCCAGCTCTGTAACTTTATATGTGCTGATAAGTAAAGCATTTTTCTGCTTCTTTTTCATTATTTTGTTTTTAGCCCCCCCCCCATAGCTGTGTATACCCGTACGTCTGGGTGTACATATGTGTAGTTGCCCATGCGTGAACACAGGAAGGCCAGAAGTTGACACCATCAGGGTGTTGTCCTCTGTCTCTCTCCACTCTGTATTTTGAGACAAGGTCCCTCACTGAACCTGGAACTCAGTCAGTGGCCAGGGTGCCTGGCCAGCAAGTCACCAGGATCCACCCATCTCTACCTCCCGCGACACCCAGAGCTGGGGTTACAGGCAGGTGTTATAACATCCAGCTTTTGCATGGGTTCTAGGGAGCTGAACTCAGATCTTCATGCTTGCAAGGCGAGCGCTTTGCCTACTAAGCCATTTCCCCACCTTTCTTGAATAAAAATAATTATGGTCACCATGTCTTCTTTTTAGGGAAAGTATTCAAACTGTTTACATATAAAGCAATTATTGGTAAGTTGATGTAAGTCTACCATCTTGGTGTTGTTTTTTTCTTGTTGTTTTGAAGGGTTCCACAGGATTTATGTCCCTTTCCTTATTTCCTTTGTTTAGAATTACATTTTACATTTTCTGTTTGCTTCTATTTTAATAATAGCTGTAGTATTGGGAATATAGACCTTTCTCATAATCTATGACAGTCTATATTTGTTAAATGTTACTTTACTTCATGTTGTATGTAATGGTACTACCATGACATATTAATGTTTCATCATCTTGTGCATTGTGCCTACTGCTAAGGAGAGATGCATCTGGGATCCTTATTGAACCCCCATATGTTCAGCCAGCTCACTCCACTGGGACTGGTTAGAATTAGACTGTCTCCCAGCTTTCTATGAGCTCTGGGATTATTCAGTCCATGCTCCTGAGTAGCTTTTCATTGCCTGGAGTTGTGAAATTTTAGCCTTCATAAAAAAGATTTTCAATTTGCCAAATATTCGAGAAAACTCTTATGTGGTTTGGGAGTCGACAAGCTATCAGTTGATAGAACTACACCTGCAATGGATTTGGGGTCTTCAAGAATTAACAATATATCAAGTAGTATGCTGTTGCTTTAGTAATCATTGGTGAGACTTCTTTGGGGGAGGTAGATTTGTACTAAGTTCCAGAACCCAAGGTACAATGGCAGTCCGTAGGCATATGCTTCTAATTTGGAAGCTCATTTTTGGACACCGAAAAGGATGAGTCTAGAGAGTCAAATTGCAACACCCAAAAGTGAGCCCCAGTGAGAACTAGTGCCTGTGTTAAGAATCATAAATTCTGTGTCAAATGATCACAGGCCCTTCACCAAGTAGAGGAAGAAAAATATACCTGAAATGAATGAACAGATAAGTAAAATGCTGTGATTGTTATTCCTGCAGGAGGAATTCCTGAACCATTAGGAAATACGAACACCTAGACATTTCATCTGACTTGAGAGGGGAGCCACAGACAGCTCACAGAGTAAGAAGCATTTGTAGAAGGACTTAAAGAACAATAGCCTTAAGAATAATTACACGTATGTGTGTATTCCTGAGTGTATGTCTGTGTACCATGCGTATGCAGGAGCCCACAGAAGTCGGAAGAGAAACTAGAGCTCCTGAAACTCTGAGGGACAGATTGTTAAGCCTATATGTGGCTTCTAGGAACTGAACCTTGGTCCTCTGCAAAAACAATCGGCGTGCTTAACCACTAAGCCACCTGTCCAGCCCCTGCTCGCACCCTTTTTACATGAACTGATCCGCCATGAGTAGGTGGAATCTTGGAAGTTCCTTATTTAGCCTTAATGGTATTGTTGACTACTTTAGATTTCAATGACTTTGGTATATGGATAGTGCTGTTATAGGTTTTCTGTCCTGTCCAGTTCCCATAGTCGTTAAGTCCCAAAGAAATCACACAGAGGTATACATTAGTTATAAGCTGATTGGCCCATTAGCTCAGGCTTCCTATTAACTCTTATAAGGTATATTAGCCCATTATTTTAGCATATGTGTTAGCCATGTGGCTTGGTACCTTTTTTAGAGAGGCAGTCACATTTTGCTTTTCTTGTGGATGGATCAGGACTGTAGAGGAATGGGCTTCCTCCTTTTCAGAATCTCCTGTTTTTATTGACCCGCCTGTACTTTCTGTCTGGTTGTCTCGCCTATACTTTTTGCCTGGCTACTAGCCAGTCGGTGTTTATTTAAAATATAATTGACAGAATACAGACCATTCTCCCAAACCAGAATAGTATAGACACACTTACACCCTGCACTTTCTTTTTTTTTAAATTATCTTATTGGTGTTTTAGCCTGTATGTATATCTGTGTGAGGGTGCTGGATCCTGGAGTTACAGACAGTTGTACACTGCCATAAGTGTTGGGAATTGAACCCAGTCCTCTAGAAGAGCAGTCAGTGCTCTTAACCACTGAGCCATCTCTCCAGCCCCTGCCCTGTACTTTCTAAAAAAAAAAAAAAAAAAAAAAAAAAAAAAAAAAAAAAAAAAAAAAAAAAAAAAAACAAAAACAAAAACAAAAACAAAAAAAACCCTTTGATTTAAAGCACTTTGATGAATTAACCTGGAAGGAACATAAATTTTCCATGCATGTAAATATGATCGTCGCCCTCTTCCTATTGCTCACTTCTCCATGAATCCCAAATGGAAAATTCAGAAAAGCAGAGGTAAGTGCAGACAGCATCAAAGAACTCATGTTGTTTCAGAACCACCATTTAGCCCAACCCAGATGAACTCAGGCCTGCCTGTCCCCATGCAAGGCTCACGTCACACACACTCATGGATTACAAAGTCCACCTGGCTGCTCTCCTCACAATCACATAAACACTGCCAATCACTCCAGTGTGACTCTACATCGAGAGCTGTGCCTCTGCATGGCATGTACTGTATGTGCTCAGGGAAGCACCTATGGGTGCGGTACCCAGGCCTGGACTGACCCATGGAGGCTCTGGCCTTCCAGTGACTGCCTACAAAGGTGATAGAACACAATCAAAAGTATGGAGAAGTTCATGTTCTGCCCTCATTAGAACCAGGGAGGAAACAGGAGAAGGGGTTGAGTCTCAGAAGTGCCGCAAGTCGTTTTGACACATACACACCCCAACTCCCAAGACCAGACAGTTTATTGCATTTTCTTGGGGTGCCCTGGACAGCTTGCTGTCAGTCCTCCATTTTTTCATACCTTTTCCATGGGGCTCACACAGTATGTAACATCATCTCAGACTCAACCTTGCCTCCAAAGTTCTAAGTTGGTAAGACAGATGTTCAGTATATAGTAGATATTCAGCCAATGCTGTATTCTTTCTTCACTATTAAGCATCTTTTTCTTATACTTCATAGGTTTGCAGGAGGGCTTAGTGAAGATAATATATGATACCAGGAGGCAACTCAGTAGTAGAACACTTGCCTAGAGTGTATAAGTTTATGGATGCCATTCCCAGAAAACATCTCCAAGATAACACATGGAGAAGCATCATGTGACCTTCTTAGCAACTGTAGAACCTTGCCGCAATGAATTAATGCAGCAGAGTGAGCCAAGAAAGTGGCTTTGCTTTCATGGGCATCCTTGTTCTTATTCGGTGCAGAGGAAAGAGTGACAACATATTTTATTTTGTTCTGTTTTATTTTATTTTATTTGCTAGCTGGTCTATGTTGGGAAGGTAACCTCTCTTCTCTAAGCCCATTTCCTTATTTCTAAAATGGAGAGAGCAATATCTAATTTGTTTCACTGTTAGGAGATTTTAATAAAATCATGGGCATGAACTTTCACTATAAACACTTCAGAGTATGGGACTAGAAGGGGTTATTGTTACTAATAGACAAGTTGCAGATTAGTAAATGCTTGTGGGATGAATGCTTAGTTATTCAATATCAAATACTAATTCAACTAACTATCAGAATTTACGTATGTATGTATTTTTATTTTATGTATATAAGTGTTTGCCTATATTATGTATATGCAACGTGTGCGCATCTGGAGCCTGTAGATGCCAGAAGAGAACAGATATCACCCTGGAACTGGAGTTGCTGGCCACTGTAAGCTGCCACCTTGGTGCTGGGAACCCAGTGCAGGTTCTCCACAAGTGTAGCAAGTGATAATTAACTGATGAGCCATCTCTTCATCCTCAGTACCCTGGGATCTTGATGCAAATTAAGTGAGAATGGTGATTCGTAGTGTTTAGATGCTATAACACTTCAGAAATGATAAAATAGAATAGAATTATTTATATAGTTGAAATGGGAGTTGTCAAATACCTTAGAGATTTATACTTAATAGAACATAGAGTTGTTTTTATAGCATCTGTGTTATTTATATCAATATATTATTTTATCAGTCCAACAATACTTTCAGGGGTATGAATTCCCTCATTTTCAATTAGAGAAGTTTGACAACTTGCCTCCAGTGCCAAAGATGATAATTTGTCCAACCAATATTTGAAGCATGCTTGGCCTCATTCCCAAAGTTGTACTTATTCCTCTACACCAGTTCGCGCCTGAAAACATTGTCCTCTGCTATAACTTCCCTCTTCCATTTAGACTGTGCTCTCCAAGATGGAAGTGTTCATCCGGAATCTCAGCCCTTGGGAGGTGGAAGCAGGAGGATCAGGAATTCCAATTTATCTCTGAGCTACCTGAGACCCTGTCTCAAAACAAACAAAAAGCTGTGCTCTCCAAAATCAGCATGACAACAACAATATATTTTTAGACCCCAAGCATAACTACAACTACTGGTCCCTCACAACACAAAACAAAAACTTCTCAGTGTTAGTCTATTTCCTATTTCCGTGGTATAAGCTCCTCTTCAAAGCTGATTTTTACCCCCCAAGTGAAGTGGCAGTCCTGAAGCAAACTAAGAGTCGAGCTACAGCTAAATCATTGACTTTATTCCTCTACCTATAGAATAGAAACTAGAGTCCATGGAGAATTATCTCCAAGCGGCATTTTCTGTAATCATTTCTTTCTTAAACTAAAGCAGCTGCCGTCGCCTTCAGACACGCACAGGTGTTCTTTCCTCACTGGCTCTTCTTTGCTTCATTTGCTGCTTTGAGTTTTCTCGTGCATGCTGACTGTGGGGCATGACTCAATAACTTGCCTTGGGATCCTAATCGCCTTACCAACACCGGTGTTTTAATTCACCCAGTTCTAGGAGCCTCGCGAAGGAACAAAGCAGTGGTAAGGGAAAAACGTACTTAGATTATATTTAGAGAGGAACAAACAATCTAACAGAGGGACATTTTCATCGACACAAAATGTTTCAAAGGTCACTTGTGTTAGTTGGGTAACTTCACCAGAATAAGGATTCAAATGTTTTCTACTACTAGAGCCCAGCACAGGTTGCCTAGAAGCGGTCCTCTAGGCCTCTTAGACAAATTTTTGAAATAATACAAGATAATTGTAGCTGTCCAGAACAAAGTGTTCTGGAAGACAAATCTAAGTAACTTATCCTGAGCCAAGCACTGTGCTCTGTACTTCTCTGACCTCCTGGTGTACCCACTGTGCTTTCAAATCAACTGAGACTCGGAGAAAATGCCTTAGCCAAGACCCCACATAGATTTTCCCACACAATCGTATCTCTGTCTAACACTTCCATTGTCTCATGGTGAGTTCAGATGACAGTACAGTGAAGGTTCAGGAAATTATGCCATGGACATTAACATCATACAGGAGCTAGCCACCCACAGGGATTTTTCTGAATTACGCGAGACAACCTTCCCACCTTGAAGATATCATGGGCGCAAAGGTTGCAATTCCTGTCGTTTCTACTATAGAGAAAGAACACTGGCATTTCTGAAGCTCTCCTCCATGCAAGACAACATGCTCAACTTTCACCATTGTAAACTGAGCAGCTTTCATTGCCACGACACCCAGTTCTCACCTCGCCTCATCAGCAGTGTGGTCACACTCACGCATCTCTCTCTCTCATGCGTACCAACATGAATGGCAATCAACATTCTCAGTGTTTATGGCTAAGGTAAGCATCGGACAAAGAGAACTGGACATTAAAGTGGTCACCAGATTCCATAAATGGCCTGTGTCCCTGGCTCAGGCTCAACAAAAGAGCATTCCCTTTTCCAAGAAAACAACATCTGAGTCCATGAGGCAGGAGAAAAAGGGAGCAGGGGAGGGGGAGAGGGAAACAAAAATAGGAGAATCGCTTTTTCCTAGCCTGGGGGATGGAGATGAAGAACCTCTGGTTTTGTTTTGGGTTCTGGGATTAGCATTTGATGTTGTTTGTGTGTCAATTAATGGATTGCCAAAGCTAGAAGTCATTTTCCCCAATAAGCAGATGCTCTGATGGAAATGGGCACAGAAGAAACAAACCTAAGAGTTCTCAAGGTAATTCTGTGTTTTTCCAGAAAGTTGTTGGGTCCTCAGCCTGGCCCCTCTTCTTGTTTTCATCATTGATGGCCTCTCTTATTGACAACTGGCCTGGTATCATCCAGGGGTGCAGTCAGATGGTCAAAGGGAATAGAGGGGAGATGTCTGCACATGAGTACCTCCCAAAGGTGGGATGACAAAATGTAATTCATAGGCACCACCTCATTTTGTCATTGCTCTGTCTCCACGAGGTAGAGAATGAGACACAAACATTTAAAGTCCTAAGCCTAGGATGATGATGATGATATCTGTAATTCTAACACTTGAGAAGCTGAGGCAAGAGAATAGTGAATTTGAGATCTATCTGGATGGGATAGGTGGGGAGACTTTGTCTCAAACAGGACAATAGGAAGGAAGAGAGGAAGGCAGAGAGGGAGGAGATAAAACAGTAGAGGAAAAGGAGGACGCTGCACATCTGGCTGTGCAAAGCTGGAATTCAAAGTGCGCACTCATTGTTTCTTTATTTCTTCCCTTGTCTTCTCCTGATCATTTCGTCATAAATGGTACAGGAGCAATGCAAACCAGTGTGATGGTTAATCTTCACCGCCAAGCTAAAAGTATCCAGAATTGCCATGAAAACATACTTCGGGTGTGTCTAGGCAGTATTTACAGAAAGGTCTGGCTACGAAAGGGAGCCCTGTTCTGAAGGTGGTCAGCACTATCTCATCAGCTGGGCTCCGGGACTGAATAAAACAGAGAACCAACATACATCCCTTCCTGCTCCCTGGCTGTGGACGTAATACGTCCAGCTGCCTCATGCTCCCGCGTCATGGCTTTCCAGCCACAGTGAACTGTACCCTCAAATGCTGATCAAAATTAACCCCTTCCTTACCCAAATTTCTTTTGTCGGGGATTTCGTCACAGCAGCAAGGAAAATGACTAAGATCGAACAGTGGGCACATCGAACCCTTCTTTCCTTAAGTTGTGTGGTCAGGCAGTTTATCAAGAAAGGAGTAAATTCACTAGTACACCTGGCTCCCCAGAAGGACCATGTCTCTGCTTGCCTGTCCAACCTCTACAGGGAGCAAGGCTTTCTCCTATGGAGCGAGTGGACCTTCCACAAAGGCTGATATAAACAAATCCTCCTTTGATCTCATTTCTTCTACCACCATTCTTTAAATGCAGAAGAGCTCAATTAAAAAAAAAAAAACATGGCAAGGAAACAGTGTCTACAGAATGCTTCATTTGCTTCTACACTGCCTAACACTGTTTGATTATGCTGAAGAACACTGCTGTTCAGCTTGGTCTTCATCTCAGGGGGTCAATGTATGTTGGGGTAACCCCTTTGCCAGTGCAGTCTCCATGTAGGATCCTGCTCCTCTTGAGTACTTGTTAGGCTCACACTGGGGTGTTTACCACTATCAGCTATACTTTCAGATGAGAAATGGAGAGTCGAAGCTTTCAAATCGCTTCTCCAGGGCCCTGTGGTCTTCCAAAATGAAGGCGGCGCTCCCATATCTTGAACTAAGTGTGGAAGCAGAGGGGCTAACTGCGGCTGGACTCGGTGAGCAGACTCCAGAGCGCACGCAGAGAAAGCGATTTTATCCTTTCTCACCGCTCGCCATTTGCTAAGCCCTCAGGATGGGAAATGCATATTAGGCCCATAACTTTCCCAAGCATTCCTCGATAATAAGCCTGGGAGTTATTTCAGCTTGCAAAGCCACTTTCATTTCAATAATTAAAAAGTTCTGTTTAAATTAATAATCAACAGGCTGGCAAGTGTAAATCCTCCCCCTTCTACCTATAGCTCAGTTCTTCCTGTAAGTGTCAAGGACAGCAAGGGTGAGCTACCATTTTGACATCAAGCAAAGGGTCTCCCATGACATCACTTCTGTGCCAGTGGAACACACACACACGCGCGCGTGCGCGCGCGCACACACACACACACACACACACACACACACACACACACACACACACACTGATTCATCCAAAGAACATCCTTGAAGCCTCTCTTATTGGTAAAATGGCAATGTCAACTGTTTCTTAGCATGTTGTGTATGAATGGCCCCTGACATTAAGGTCAGTAGACACTGTTGCTTATGACCTACCCAACCCAAAGACAGAATCCAATATCACATGTATTGGTGAATCAGTGACTAGGAATCAAAGGACTAGAGGATGTCCAGCCTTGTAGAGATTAATAAATGTAACATCAAATTCTCATCCATTAAGCCAGCATTGTTTACTCTGTTATTTCAGGGTGGGTTTTGCATGAGGGCATAGTGAGACAGAATTGTGCTTTATAGACCAGGTTGGCCTGGAACTTACTTAGCCTGGCCTTGAACTCATAGTAAACCCCCCACCCCCTCGCCTCAACCTTCTAACTACTGAGATTATAGACCTGTATCATTATGCTCAGATGCTTTACTTAGTTTAAATCAGAGCTCTTGATCAAAGGAAGACACTTTCATTGGAATATTCATGTATGGCTCGCTTAATAGAAGACTGACTCAAAATGTAAATGTTAAAGAAAAAATTCTCATTAACTCTTGAGTACAGAGCCAGCTACTGGCAGTACTCACACAGAATTTTCCAAGTAAGAAGGTATTCTAGCTAATAGATCTCAGGGATAAGGTACTCCAGGCTGGCCATATTAGTTTTGGAGTTGGGGCATTTACCTACCCCCATCAACTCATGCTAGCTAAAGAAGCTGTGATGGTGACTTTTAATTTTCAGTTTGATACTACAATTAATTGGGAAGAGAATCTCAGTGAGAAATTGTCTAGATTAGACTGTCCTGGGGCCATCTCTATGGAGATTACATTTTTTGTTTGTTTTGGGAAGGTGATGGTTTGAGATAGGATTTCTCTGTGCATTTCTGGCTGTCCTGGAACTTACTGCGTAGACCAGACTGGCCTTGAACCCACAGAGATCTACCTGCCTCTGTCTCCTAGATGCTGGAATTAAAGGCATACACTAATACTCCATGTTTCTTTTTTGGATTTAGTTTTTGGTTTTCAAGACAGGGTTTCTCTGTGTCCTAAGCTGTCCTGGAACTCTTAGACCAGGCTGACCTTGAACTCACAGAGATCCACTTGCCTCTGCCTCAAAAGGGCTGGGATTGAAGGTGTGCACCACCGCCGTGCCCACCTCTGTTGAATCATCTTTATTATGTTAATCGAGCTGGACGATTCCTCCACTGTGGGTGACTCCATTCCCTCGCGGGAACCCATCTGTGTAAAATGACAGAAAGTGGTCTGAGCGTGCACAGCTTCAGTCACTGCTCTGCTCTTGCGGATGTGATGTGCTAGCTCCTTCAGCCGCCTGCTGCTTCAGCTTCTCCCCCGTGATGGACTGTGTTCTGGAATTGCGAGCAAAATCAACCCTTACTCCTTTAAATTGCCTTTGTCAGAATAGTTTATCACAGGAAACAGGAAACAAAACTAAGACACAAATTACCGTGAAATCATCCATCCCATCACCCGGGCCTGACATCATGCTCAAAGTGTAGATTTCTGGTTATTTCCTCAGGTATTACAGTTTCAAACAGCAGTCCCTGGTGTGGCCGAAACAATTTTTTTAAAAGGACCTAATGGTGTATTTAATTTTCAAGCCTCAGTAAACTGAACTAGATTTCCCAGAATCCTCTGCACTGTACAGTTTCAGAAGAAGCTTAGAAGAAGAGCCAACATGGGATGTTGATGGCCAAGGAGAAGCACCCATTGTCACATACAGAGTCAGTCATGACCATATATAATGACATATGTGCCCACAGATTCTCTGCGGACTACCCCTCTGCTGCACCTGCTCCAGGGCACAGCATTTACCGTTCATTGTACATGGTGTAGACCCAGCTCACTGCAGGTGTTTGGCTGTAGATTCAGGGGGTATTGGCCACATGGAGGCAATGGCCAAATTATCCCCACCACAGCCACAGCACATGTAAGAAGAGGCAGTCAGAAGGAGAACACAGAGGGCCATGACTAGAGACAAATGTAAAATTCCACGGTTCTGAGAACAGGAAGCGAGCGGCCATTCTGCCTTGGTATGCAGTAGATGGTAGGCATTTTTCCCCAAGAATACTTAGAGAAAACAGACTTGACCCACATTACAATGAGCTGAGTGTTTATTGCTCCCCAGATTCGTATGTTGAAATCCTAATCCTCCATGTGATGATACGGAGAGGTGGGGCCTTTGAGAACTGAGTAGGTCATGAGGGTGGAGCCCCTCAATTATGAGATAAGTGCCCCCAGAGAGATCCTTTGCCCCGTTCGTGTTATGAAAACAGCAAGAAGGTATCACCGAGACCAGAATGTGGACTCTCTGAGAGCAACAGTCCTGATGACGTCTTCATCCAGTACTTCCCAGACTGAGTCTTGGAAACGGGTGTCTGTGCTTTATAGGCCGTGCAGTCTGTGTTGTTTTGCCATAGAAACCTGAATGGACTCAGAGAAGCACTACTCATCTCTGAGCTGGAATTTAGAGTGAATTGCACATCAGAGGCTTTAGTAGGTTGCCAATTGTCCAAAGCCAGTAATGGGGACCCACACTCAGGCAGTAGGGATGCTAGGTCCTAAGAACAATGGGGCCTTCTGAGAAAAAGTCAACTAATTTTGCACAACGTCAAAAAAGAAAATCTGGTAGGGAGGAGGGTATGGGGAAGGGGGAAGGTGTGTTCAGCTACAATATACACATGTATGAAAACTAAAAAACAAACACATGCATGAAGTGGCAACCCTGTACACATGACCTGTATACATTTTAAACATGGATGACACATGAATTGGGCTTTTATCAAGTTCTTATTAAAGTAGAATTTGAAAGATATTAGGTGCAGCACAGCTTTTAAATTATTTGAATGTCTGCTGTGTATATGAGGAAGCATGGAATAATAGCTAACGGACTGCAAGGCAGGTTTCTTGGGTTCCAATCCTGATGTTATGCAGCAGTTTCCTCTGAAATTAAAGCATCCCACTTTGGAGGTAAATGAGGAACCTGCCTGACTCCATTTTGAAGGCAGAAGTCATCCTGCCGCATTGTTAAAAGCTTTTTACTATAAAAACTGAGTTGCTATTCTTCAGTCTGCTTCCAGAAACCTGACTTTCCCCAACCCATGGTCTTGACTTGTTTTTGAGAATACCCTTACCCTCTCTGCCCTTCCATCCCTGACTCTCAGTGATCATCCTACCTAATCACTTGGTGACCACATGATGCTTTTTGAGATTTTTTTTCCCTGTATTTCCTTATTGCCCCATTGTCTCTCTTCTGTAAACAGGTTCTGCAACCACTCCTTAAAATGGGCCTAAGAAATGGATTTGGGGCTGCTCTCTTTAACCTTCTTAGAAGGCAGTCACTGACCAGTTCTTGGGTGCACCTGGATAAAATGCAAACTTTTTTGAAATTTGCCTCAAATTGTGGTAGTAATCTGATTCTGTGAGATTAACAGTAAACGTCTTCAGATGTGGCATGGAAAGGGAAAGAAAGCAAGGTTTCAAGACAGGATGTTTCCAAGGAGCTGGAACAACAAGGTAGTCTGGGGGAGATGAAATGCTCTATCCTTCAGGAAGTCCCTTAAGTTGACCAGATTCATTGGGTCCCTCCTTCCCCAAGAGCAGATAAACAGTAAAGCCTGCTAAGCAGGCTCTCAGATGAGTAAAACTGGCTGGAGAAAGCAGAGGCCAGGCCATGGGCCTGGAAGAGGCACGGACTAACTGAGCCACCTGGAGAGGACTTTTCTCCACGCTGTAGGGCCACCTGTAAGTTGTGCATTTTTCCAGGTTTCCAGCCGTTGTGAGATGTCACCCATGCTGGGGTGGGCTTTGGTGATGCAGCTTCTCTCTTTTAGACATATCTGCTCCTTTAATTAAAGTCCTCATGCATATTGCTAAAAATAACCCCAGGAAAACTCACAGTCATCAAGTTGGGCTTCGGTGGTATCTGTACGTTAGTCTGGTTGGGGCTCCCCATCTGGTGTGAATAGACATTTGTGTGTTGGGTCTCCCCTGGAGAAGTCCATTGCACAACACCTGATTCTGTGACTTATGAGCCAGGGACTCTCAAATGCTCCAGGTCTCAGTTTCCCAATGTAAAATGAGGCTATTAATCCTCTATATCTTGTAGGGGTGACCTGAAGATTAGGAAACAAAAGCTGTAAGAGGCCATTGTTTTGAGCTAAACCCTTGCATTGGACCTCAACAAACCATCGTCACAGTCAAACTAAAGTCACTTTGTGATGAGAGCTAAGTCATCAAAGGGAAACTAGGTTGTCAACTGTCCTTCAAAGAAACCCAAAGAGATAACAACCAACAACCCAAAGAAGCCATCAAATTGGCATGATAATGAAATCCTCATCCCACCCCCAAACTCTCAACCCTACTCCCATTAAATCCTTTAATAAAACAACTTGATGTTCACTGGTTATTGTTCTGTCTCAGTCGCCTCTGACAGGCAAAGTAACACACCTTTCTGTTATTTCTGCTTTCCCCAGCCCTCTCCACTCAGCTCATCAGAACACCTTATATTATGGAACAGTGTGTTGCTACATTCTAGGATCAGAAATAGAGACAATTAAGTTCTTCAAACTTTGTTTGCAGCAGTTTTGTCTTTTGACAAGATTAAATGCATCAGTATTTGTCAGGTGCTTGGGAAAGTTCTTACCAAAGTTGAAGTAGGTATTTATGACTTGAAAGGATGATTTCATTTCCATTCCACAGTGTCAATTCAGCTTCCATGGTAGAAATCTTTCTGTGACTTCCTCGGACTAATCCCAGTCCTTTCTCTACGCCCTCCCCACATTGAGAACCACTTTAAATAGATTTGCAAGGGACTACATGCAGCCATGTGGGGCTGAGCAGTCCCAGAAGAGCAACGGCCTTCTAAAACTGTTCCAAAATTCCAAATAAATTCCAGTGGGTCCAGTGAGATGCCAGCATTGCTGGCGCACTGTCATCGCTCATTGTCAATGTCTCACGCTGTCCAACGGTCTGTTTTTCCTGTTGTGGGGCTGGGTTTCAGGCTGTGGGGTCTTATCTGGTGAGCCCCTTTATTGTTGCTTTCTGTCACCACTCTAGCTGGGCGATGATCTTTGTGAACTGTCCCGGTGTCAGTTCTGTGTAAGGCCATGCAGGGCAGTACCGGCGGGCAGTAACGGATGTGAAAGGCTCTGCCCTGGGCCCGCCCACCTTGGCAAACCAACGACCTTGGGCTGGTACCATGCCACGGCATTTGGGAAGGGCCGGGAGCGGGAAAGGGAAGCAGGTCCCAATGTGGTGAGCCTCTTCATCACAGAACAGCAAGTAGAGATCCCCAAAGTGCGCGAATGTGACCACTTAAACTTCACAGGTTTGCTAAATTCACACTGGCATGTGACTAGCTGTGAGTAAAAGATGCTTGCCTTGTGGCACTGGGTTTTCTCTTCCAGAGACTTAATAAATGAGGAGCTTTCCTTTGAGCAGATAGCAGAGCAACCCATCTGCCTCAAGGAGTTCAGTCAATGGAGGGAGACGTGTGCGAAGAAATAAGACATAGAATCACCTCCTAAGCCCTGGAAGGGGCTTCCAGGGAGGACAAAAACATAAGTGGTCAGGGGAGGCTTCTGGGTAGATGCAGCAGAGAACAGATCCTCTGCAGAGCAAGCAGAGGTTTCTGGAAGCCTGGTGGACCTACCAAACATCCATGTCCAGGCTGAAGGTAAACATGAAGGTTTTATCTATCTCACAATGCCCACTGAAGTCAGAGGAACTGAAGGCCTGGAGCAACAGGGGATGAGAAAGCTGCCTATGCAAGGTTCTTAGTCCAACCCCAGATGGTGCTCTGGAGACACCCATGTAGGGTTTCTAACAGGCCTGAACAAGGACAGGAGCCAAGTTCACATAGGATGCCCTTCTTGCTGTTTTGTGGATTCTCCTGAGGTTGCCTCCTCTTGCCAGCTGCTTTCCTTAGGCAGTGGCAATGGCTGTGGCTAGCTGCCACCCACACTCTCTGCTATCAGCCACCCTCTGATTCCCCATTATTTACCAGAATCCCCCGTGACAGCCCCTCGGTGCCTCCATCCCTGCACTATGATAGAGATCAGAGCTTGGCTGTTCCCAAAGCTTCCAGACAAAGAGTAAAGCAGGCATAGTTTCCTTCCCAAGGCCTGTCTTTCCCTTCCCTACCCAGTGTGGAGCAGGGGGTGGGAGGGCACCTAAGGACAGAAATCTGACCATTGTTTGCCAGATCCTTCAATGCCCAGTGGATGTGGATGGAGAGTGGACTGGTACTCTTGTACCAGAGGAAGCAAAGAGGGTGATATAAATTCTCTACTTGAGAAACACAAGGAAAGCACTGGGTGGAGAACGTCTCCCCTTCCCAAGAAGAGACCTCCTCCCTGGGACAGGGCAGATGCAGGGCTGCAGCTCAGAGAACAGCAATGAACACCGCTTTTCCAGGGACGTACGAGAGCTTTCGTGATGACTCTAGGTCCTTTCCATGCACAGTGCACACTCCGTAGGACATAGCCCAAAGGAGATCAGGAATCCAGGTCCAGAGATTCTATCACATGACTTGACTATGTTTTTTGTTTGTTTGTTTTGTTTTGATTTTTTTGGTTTTCTTCTTCCATCCAGTATGATTGAAGCCGAAACATTCCAATCCTATGTTTCTCCAAAGGCAAAAGATCCTTTTTTCAAATCCGCTATAGAGATTTCAGTTTTAAAAATCATAAAAATAAAATTAAAAAGTAAAATAAAATAAAAACCAAACGCTGCTGGCACCTAATCTGACTACAAATTGAAAGCTGTACTGATGTTTACATGGCTTGGGGATTTTATTAGGAAAGAGTTGCCTGGCATTAATAATATGATGCTTAGAAGGAATAAAATCCCAGCTCTCCATCTTTCCATACTTTGGGAAATGAGGCCCCATCCAGGCCCTGAATACTTACAGGCTCAGTCCAAGAGAAGGTGCTTGATACAGGACCCAAATGAGAAGCACAGCAGCCATAACAGCAATGACATGGCATTGGGAATTCACATATGTAAGATCCAGCTGGTGTCCCACCAGCTTCCATACCCAGGACCACCAGTTGCACTGTGTAAGTGAGGAAAGCGAGGCTCGGATGGCTTCAGTTCCTGCACAGGCAGTAAAAGAAGGAAATGAGAATCTGTATCTGAGCTTGTTTTCATTCACTTCCAGATGACAGCACAAAGAACTCTCTGGTGTCAGTTGTCAAAGGCATCAGAGATGAACATCCCAGGTTTTACTGAACTATAAATGCCAGGTGAACAGCCCAGCACATGGTGTTTTTGAAAGGTATATGCAGATTCTTGTTCTCACAATCATCCTGAGAAAACGAGTATCTCTCAACTGTAGAAAAAGGTCTCTCATCCATAGAAATGAGTTCTTGCCTTTTCCATAACAGTAATTTAACAGTGAGCTTGAGCCTGGAGAGGTGACTCAGTGGTTAAAAACATTTGCTGATCTTGCAGAGGATTCAAGTTTAGTTCTCAGCACCCACACTGGGCAACTCACAACAGCCTATAACTGCAGTTCCTGTGGATCTGACACTCTCTTTTGTCTCTGTGGGCATTCATATGCACATGTACACACACACACACACAGAGAGAGAGAGAGAGAGAGAGAGAGAGACAGAGAGAGAGACAGAGACAGAGAGGTGGAACATGAGAGAGAAAGACACAAATAAAAATAAAACCTTAAAATGTGAAGTGGTTAATGTTTGTTAAAATATTTGAGGAGTAATTCCCTTTCCCGTGCTCGGAGTGATGATGGGACCTTATAATTCTGTGACTGCTATCACAGTAAATATCATAGATGGGCCCCCAAAGCAGTGCTCCCCTCTGCAAGTTTCTCAGGGAGATCCTTGAGGAATGCTGGGAAGTCAGAAAGACTGGTTCATTGTGTCACATAGATGCCTTACGTACCTGTGTAAATTTAGATATTTTGAACTGCTTTTTACTAGGGTCACCTCCTAGCAGCCCCAAAGCCTAGCATCTACACATTTCAAAGGAATGGGTCTGAGGGATAGAGAAAAAGAAAGAAAGCCAATGTGGGAAGATTGGAACCAAAGCAAAGAAGTTTCCAGAAAGAGGAAGTGCTAGAAATGATGGCGAGCCTGCCGATCATAGAAGTGGAGAGAAAGGGAGAGATGGGCAAGAAAGAAACCAAGGCCTGTTGTAAATGAGGCTTGCGCTTGTGTGGGACTTTGCCTGCTTATTTCAGAGGTTCTGGAAAACTGTCTTAGTCTCTGCCCAGAAGACTTGACTTTATAGTCTAAAAAGGAAAGAAAAAGTCCACAGTGGAAGGCAGAAACCATAGCAATGGTCCTCGGCCCTGCTCCTATGATCCTAGCTTTATGCACATATTTCAGCAACCCCGTTCTGGAGAATGATTAGCCCTATAAAGGCCATTCTTGGACTTCATGCCTATATGAGCAGAAGCCACAGTCTACAAGCAGAACCAACAAGGCTTGGGTACTGGGGTCCTCTTGCTGTACATTGTACTTAGGGAGGGTTTAACCAAACCTCAGAGATCCCACAGGCCCTGGGCAGAAGCAGGCCTATGCCATGCTTTGCTATGCCTGTGCTCTCCAATTTCATCATTTCTGGCTCAAAGCAGGCCTGCAATTTTCATTTCTTTATGGGCTTAAGTAATCTATTGCAAATGGCACCGGCAGGCTGTAATGCATCCTCGTTGGGGAAACAGTTCTTTCTCTTGCGAAGGTTTCTGTTGAAAACTTGCGGGGCCAAGGCTGGGTAACTGTTTTACATTAGCTATAATGGTGTTTACATTGGATGTACCAATGTTTAAATCGCTGGACATATTTGTTATTAGTAGGGAGGCAGTGGCATTGTTTAGCCCAAGCATCTGGGTGGGTAGAGGGGGCTCCTATTAGTACTGATAATATTTTACAAAGGACCTTGCAGGCACGTTTATAATAAAACAGTGCTGTTTATCTCACCAGGATTATGTTGGAGTAACTTTAATTGTATTCATATTAAACATATCAGTGTTAGAACTGATGTAATGTGTTTAGCATTAATATGAAGGTTGCTAAGTTGGGGGCTTTTGAGGTAGAATTAAAGTGGGAAGACAATAGGACATATGGAAAGCATTTGGGGGGGTCTGTTCTTGTCTAACAAGAAGGATTAGTGCTCTTGCTGAGGTACACTCTGAGACGAACAGTGAGCTGTAGTGCTACCATCTGCTCGGCTTACGATGCGATTCTCTTGGCTGGCTTGGGTGCGCTCGCGATCGCTCCCCATTCCCTGTGTTCTCCCAAGCTCCACCAAAGCCCAAATGTCAGGGATACTTCAGATGCTTTGCAGCTGGCTGTCGCACCCAGAGACGTTTCAAAATGGATTTTGTAATGGCTTATAAAAGTCCCACATTGTGCACGAGCGGTTATTGAGTGTGATATAGTGTGCGCAAGAATGTTCCAAATTCCCTCCGCGCTGTATCCATCAATCTGGCTCTATTAGGGTTGGCAGGATAATGGCTGGAGTGAGGCTCTGGACTTTATCTGCAGCTGAAAGAAGCATCCTAATTATCTGCTCATCAGAGCAGCCCTACTCCTGGCTCGAGGAGATCGCTGCCAGTTCAGCCCCAGAAATTCCAAATCCTCCCAGTCACCCGCCAGGCACACAGAGGCAGAATGCAAGATTGTGTCCAGCCCAGCTGGGGAACATAGTCCTAGTAAATCCTGGAAATCAATCTGACTGCCCAGCTGGAAACATTGCTCCACTTTTAACCCTTGGAAGTTCAGTTTTCTGGGGCTTACCTCCTAGGGAAGCTAAGTTCCCACTGGACCAGAAGACTCCCTGAGGCTACATGGCAAAGGCTGGGACCCTGTTGGGGTTACCGAAAGCCCCGGCTTTGGCCCACATGGGAGTAATACCTGTGCCTCCCTAATGCTCCTGAGAAGTTTGACAGTACTTGGAAGAGGGGCTGTACTATGCCATGCACTTACTGGTGTCCAGTGCAGGGTTAGAGTTCTGGAGGAAATACATGCCTTGCCTGATGGAAACATGCCTACTCTTTCACTGAACATGCAAGGAATATTTATAAAGACATTTTTTTCTTTACAAAACACTTGTCATTATTATCACAAGCTTAGTATTAATACCATAATTACTTTCTTCCTGTTTTTATGAATGAAGAAGAGAGGACAAAGAGAGATGAGTTGATTTTACCATTGGGTCATGGATGACTCCTTGAACTTTGCTGTTACTTAGGTCAGAAGAGAGAGGGTCCTACATCCGCTATTTTCCTTGTTGCCGGAGATACTAAGAACAACTTAAAGGGGAGTTTATTTTGGCTCAGGGCTTCGTGGGGTCGTGTCTGTCGTGGCATGAAAGGGATGCTGTGAGAAGTGTGATGGAGCTGCTTGTATTGTGTCCTCAGCCAGGACACCAGGAGAGACGAACACTGCGGCCCGTCTCTCTTCTCTTTGCATTCTTATTCATTTAGGCTGGAACTCTTATCTACAAGATGGTGCTTCTTCAATAAAACAGCTCTGGAAATGCTCAGAGACACCCAGAAATGTGTTTTCTAGGGGCTGGAGAGATGGCTCCGTGGTTTAGAGCACTTGCTGCTCCTCCAGAGGACCTAGGTTCAGTTCCCAGCACCCATGTGGCAGCTTGCAACCATCCATGACTCCAGCTCCAGGGAATCTTAGGATCTTTTCTGGTCTCTGCCAGCACCAGGGGTGAATAGTGGTGACCATACATGTGCCCAGGAAAACGTTCACAAACATAACATAAAAATTAATGGATATTTTTAAAAGAAATATGATTTCTAGGTGATTTCGAATCCAGTCAGTGAAGATTAAACATCACCTATCTCCATTCTACTATGGTTAACAAGTGGTTGGGAGTAGATAGATTATAAAGGACTACATAGATTATAAAGAACTAGAAAGATTTAGAAATAATCTAAATCTTTAGAATTAGATAATGAAGAACTAGATAGACTATAAAGGACTAGATAGATTATAAAGGACTAGATAGATTATAAAGGACTAGATAGACTATAAAGGACTAGATGATAGATCATAAAGGACTAGATAGATTATAAAGGACTAGATAGACTATAAAGGACTAGATAGATTATAAAGGACTAGATAGATTATAAAGGACTAGATAGATCATAAAGGACTAGATAGATTATAAAGGATTAGATAGATTATAAAGGACTAGATAGATTATAAAGGATTAGATAGATTATAAAAGACTAGATAGATTATAAAGGACTAGATAGATTATAAAGGACTAGATGATAGATCATAAAGGACTAGATAGATTATAAAGGACTAGATAGATTATAAAGGATTAGA